>CM044444.1:54939992-54953491 GCA_024363595.1 Xenopus borealis
ATGCGCTTTGCCTGGTGAAGTAACACTAGCGCAACTACGCTACTGTTCGCCGACCTGAGCATAACTTTGCACTTTAGTGAATTAGTGTAGCTCTGGCGAAAATTCGCCTGGCGAAGTGCGGCGAACGTTACATAGTTAAATTTAAATTGGGTTGAAAAAAGACAGAGTCCATCAAGTTCAACCCCTCCAAATTAAAAACCCAGCATACACACACACATCTTCTCCACTCTTTCACACAAACCATATATGCCCATAGCTATACTAACTGTAGAGTTTAGTATCAAAATAGCCTTTGATATTATGTTTGTCCAAAAAATCATCCAAGCCCTTCTTAAAAGGCAACGCTGGCGCTTTTTCGCCATTTAGTGAAGTTGCCCCTTTGAATGTTGGTTTCACATTGGCCTCAGATCTTACAAAGTAATAGAGTTCCACATTCAAATATTTCACTTAGGATGAAAGCATAAAAATTCTTTGTATGACTTATTTTCTTAGGTACTTAGAATGAATTATGATATAAGATATTGCTCAAGGTGTTATGCACTAATATTTTGACTGTGGTAAGCTGTAAGGATCATTGTTCACAAAGATTACAATGCACATTTTATGAAGTATATTCCTTGAATGTGTATGTATGGTTTGGCACAGAGCATAAAATGCTTTCTTAACAATAATTACCTAATATAATAATATAAAATCACTGTGTAAGAGATTTGAAACTTCTAGCATGTGGCATGTGTATGGAAACCTATAGGATTTATTATTTCCCAGAACAAAATTCATTTTTCTGTGCTTCCACTTACCGGGTAAACTGTTTTTGTGCTATGTGTTATCAGTGAGGCTCATTTATCAACACTGGGCAAAATTACCTAATCAGTGATTAACTTTTTTTAAGCTAAGTGTAGCTGCAAGTAGAACAATGAATACAACTATCTGATTTGTTGCCATGTGTTACTGCCCATGGGCAAATTTGCCCACCGTTGATAAATGACCCACAATATGTCTAAAGTTTTTTATGTAGAATAATACTAAGCAATGTTGCATACTAAGCATTATGTTCCCCAAACTATTACCAACTAGCTTCAGCTTGTTCTGAACCTAGTTTTTGCCCATTGTTTTACTCACAAAATATGTTAATTGAGATTTATTGTGCTAAACAGGGCAGACAGGGAAAATTAAGCTGTTCCGTGTTTTTTCCTTGTGAGGTTGATAATTAAATTATATTACCAGTATACAACCCCCTTATTTCACCCTTTGTTGTGACTGCTTTGTTAGTATGCATCAACCATGCAGGGCGTGTATTTATTAATTGTAATATAATATAATCTACCTTGCAAGGAGCAAATATGGGCAAAAATGATGCTCTGTAGTACTGCTGTCCAACTTCTGTAATACGTAGGGTGGGAATTTTTCCAGCCTATGTTTAAGAGGGCTGATAGAGGAAGCCAGAGGTGACCACTCCATGTTTTTAAACCTCGCCCACTTTGAACCCATATTATAACAAGAAATTTTCTACCATGTCCACAATGGTACACCAAATGGTTGGTGTTCACTGAAGGGATATTACATTAAACTTACCCTTAAAACATACCCTTAAATCCATAGGCATCCTCCTCCCCTGTGGTTTACACAGCACCCCCTAGCACATGAATACAAACCTTAGGGGCCCCTAACAACAATTTACAAATGTTAACAAACCCCCAGAACAAACCCCTACCATACTCATATCTCACAAGTAGTATAGGGCAAACATAGTATGGCACACACAGGGGACATAGGGCAGACAGAGTATGGCCCACAAAGGGAGCAGAGGGGAGGCAGATTACTGCAGGAGACAGGGAAACCTATCAGGCACACCCTAAAATGAACAGTTCTTCCTGTGCAGTAAACAGTTACAGGTCGAGAATAACTCGACTTGCACCTAGCTTCCCCCCTTCATTTATAGACCCAACCCAACCCTCCACATCCCTTTTGTGATGTCATTGGTGGTGTGGGAAAAAAAATCACAGAACAAAAGGGGAACTATTTATATAGTGTTTTTAAACATTTTTACATCAATTAAGGCAGTCATATAGGAGTATGTAAGTATGTATACCAAAAGATTAAGGGGCAGATTTACTAAGCTCGGGTGAAGAATTCGAATACAAAAAATTTAATTTTCTTGGGCTAATTTGACCATCATATTTGCTAAATTTGATCGAATCGAATGATTAGAATAAATTGTACGATTGTACTTGCCCTTTAAAAAAAATTTCGATTGCCTACGTCACCAGATTAAACCTACCAAGCTCCCATAAGCTTTTTCTAAGTTTTCTTTTGATCGAATAGAAATCATTAATTATTTCAAAAAAATCTATAAATCTATACAACATGCAAGAACCATAAATTGCCAAACTGCCACTGTAAAATGGTTTGGCAGAATCTACCATCACTTTAAGCTTAGGAAAAAACACCCACAAAACAATTCACAAGTATGTCATCTGAAAAATCATTCCAATCTTGGCAATTGGAAAGCAAGACGTAAAAGTTCAAGTCATGTATTTGCCTCTAGTGCCCTGCATTTTGTTGAGTCTCAAAAACAAAATTATAAGTAATCCTCATATTTATACAAAGTTAAATAAATGCAAGATTTCACTACATAACTTGAACACTTGGTGTCGCTGTACCCTTATGTCCTGGCAGTTCATGGCCTGAAAAAGCTTCTTCTGCATAAGTGGGCTTTAGCTTTCAGTCGTTGTCAACCTTACATAAAAAAAGGACAGCATGTAAGGTGCAGACACACTGCTATCTTGGCAAAGTTATTATTTATAATATATTAATGTCCTAAGCTCATTTTCATACAGTCTTGTAAAAAAAAAGTGGATACTTTTGATGTTTCTAGTTATTTCTACTTACACTATTCTCAGAAAGAATTCCAGCATTTCTATGTATGTGGTACAACTGTAAATGGCCACACTTCAGTGAATTGCTGGTGGCAAGTGAAGCATCTGATAGCGAGGAGAGTTGCATACAGGCTTCCTGCAGAAAAGACTAGCCCAGTACAGCTGCACTCAAACCTGCTTCAGTGGGGTGCTGGATCAAAAATTAGCACAATTCCAATGCTTTGCCCCCACCCCCTTTTTTATATAAGAAAAGTCACACATGGGACTGACAGTCTTCCTATTTGTAAATTTGGTTTATCCTTTCAGAGGCTCTGAACTACAAAGACAGTATTACCCAAGAAATCTTGAAATAGTCTTAGGGAATTCAAACATGGAAAAGACCTCTGTGAATATATCTGAACTGCAGAGCGGCTTATTCAATATCTGCTATAATTCATGTATTGATTAAAAAAAGAGAACAGATCTGAGTAGTGAAAAGGAACTGAGGTGTAAGTAAAACACCACTTGATGGGTTAGTCCTTAATAAGCATGAAAGAATATATATAAAACCTGACAAATCAAGCTACTGTATAATGCTGGAAAAATTAAAATGAAAGCTTTGCTTGTTCTTCAAAATAAAAACACAATTATTATACAGGAAGCAGTCAAACATGTAGCTACTGTAATTAATAATTGTATACTACACTACATGTTTCAGGCCCATAGGCCTTTTCTCAAAGAAGCACAAAATACAACCATGCAGGATAAAAAAAACAAGGAAAACATTAAAGAAGAAAAACTGATGAATTGTATAAAATAATTCAGAGTCCCTGACAACTAAACATCTTAAAAAGCATTTTTAATACTTGTTCAAAATGCCATAGGTACACAAGGGAGACTTTAAGTCGCAGGCAGATAATTATGACTCCGTCTTCTAGTCATTTGATTTGACAAATTGCTAGGAACTATAAAATTACTAAGTTCCTGTGGGAGCTCTCACTCATAACCTGAGCAGCTGGATCTTTTAAATGTGCCTCCCCAACAATAAAGTGAAAAAAAACTTAAGGCTAATTAAAAACATATATGCCTTAGCTCTGTCAAATGATGTTTAAATGTATAAGATGGAAAAGACATTATGGTATGGGTTATGGCAATTGATGTGATTATCTGAGCTCAACACCCCTAGAACCATTTAACGACTGTACATCAGGAGTGCCGATACTTTACTATTGCGGGCTCTTCTTTTAGTGATGTTGTCCCATTATTGATCTACAAATGGCTGAATGGCCTGAAATCTTGCTATGATTCCCTAAATCACTAAATAGGGGTTTTTAAATAATAAGAAAACTCTATGGTGCTGTTCTTAATGTTCCCATTAAGTGGAAATTGCCCATTGAAGAATGTGCACTACCTTTACAAAAAAGTGATAATCATCATGCTGACTGCTTGTTTGTTTGCAGTTTATTGAGATCTACTGATCACCAGCTAAAGGTCAACTGGTAGATCCCAATCTACCTGTTGGGCACCCCTGCTGTACATGATAACTATAGTGACTGTACATGATAACTATAGTTGCACTGTAAAAAAGCTAAATAAAATAGAAAATTGCAGGGTCAACAGAATAGTGTATTGTTAGAGGCATTGTCCTGTACCTGTGAAGACATTGGAGTGGGGATACTGCTCACATGTCAAGTAGATTCATCACGCAATCTGTAGGTTACTGGTGTCAACTGAATTGGATCAAATTTTGATCCGGCTGAGATTGTAATTTCTGCACAGTAAGCTACAAGATGGAAACAGTTTGCAAATGCCAAAAAGAAGCAAGGTCTGCTCTGTCTTTTGGCTTAAGTATTTGATGTATGGCCTCAGAGTTGGATTGTATGGGTTAAAGTCCCAGTAAAGAAAGTCTATGCAACCCACAAAGTCAACTTCAGTTTGTGTGAAAACATTTTACTTCATGCTTTATAGCTCATCAGCCTGCAAAACACATGATCAGGGATAGTCTTGCATTCCTCCTTAGAGGGTACATGGATGAGTCATCCAGATACAGTACATTGCTACCCCAGATATTTATGGAAGCCAGTTGACATAACTGTAAAATTCTGGAAATGCAGCCCAAATGCATGTTTGATGGTAAAGTTATAGATGTGTACCAAAAGCTCTCAGGTTTCTGGCCAGAGGGGAGAGTATTTGTAACAAGCCTTTACGGGGTCCAGCTTTTTGAAATTTTTTGATCCATGGCATTGGCAAATTAATTCTTTTGTAGTGGCAAAGTTAGCAGTCACTACAACTACCCAGATTACAGTGTTCCCTTTAGAGGGTGGTAGCTCTACAATAGTCCATCGCTAGGTGAGTTTAGGGATGAGAGGGGTGGGTAGAAGTTGTTAAAGACCCCTGGGAAGAGTATGGCTAGCCTTGGAGGTGACGCAAATGGTACAGGCAGCAACAAAGTCTTTGAGATCTTTTCGGATGGTTAGCCACCAGATTAAATGTCAAAAAAGCTCTAGTGTCTTTTCAGGCCCAGGAAATCCAGCCTGCTTCGAGCAGTGGGTGTGTTGTAGAATGGGTAGATGAAGTTTAGAGCGTACGAACGCCATGCCGATAGGAGTGTCAGTAGGAGCGGAGGACTGGAAAGATGGAGGTAATAATTCTGGCTGGAGGAATCACCAAGCCTTGGCTTTCAGGGAGACGATCCACTGGGTGAAACTTCAGGATAGGGCATCCGCACCTGGACGATAGGTCAAAACAAAGTTAAAGCAGGAAAAGGAGAGAGCCTATCTTGCCTGTCAGGGAATCAGTCTTTTAAGAGTTTGAATAAATTCTAGATTCTTATGGTCGGTATAGATCTAAAAGGTGCCACCACCTTCAAGCAAGTTTCACCGGCAGAAGTTAATTGTTCCCAACATCATATTTCTGCTCCGCTGGGGAGAATCTCTTAGAAAAGTATGCACATGGGTGTAACTTTCCATCATCAGAGTGTCTTTGCTCTGACCTTGGAAGCATCGACTGCAATGAAAAAGGGTAAATGAGGATCAGGATGACTGAGAACTGAGGTGGAAGTCAGACCTTTGTTAGCAAGTTCTGGCAGAAGTTGGTAAAAAATTAAATTATGCCATTTTTACTCCGTTTTTTTTACACAGAAATGCGGTAAAATCTGTATTTGTAGTTTTTTTAATAAGCTGGACTCCATATTTACAGATGAGCAACATAGTGACATACAAGTCACTGTTAACACACATCGTGATGTGAGTAGTATACAGCCGAAAAGTCCTGGATAGAAAAAAATAAGACATTTTCCAAAATGCAGCACTTTAGATATTCTCGAACTTCCAAACTCTCTATAACGAACACAAGGACCCAATATGAGTTCACATCATGGAATTCTTTCTTAAGCACTGTGCATCGCCTCTTCCAAACATAGTGCTCAAAGTCAAATGCTTTCAACTTTAAATGGCCATCATCAGGGCAGGGAAAACAGCAACTGAATATTGGACTTAATGGAATGCACTCACTAGCCACACTGGTTTGCAAGATTTATCATCATGGTCCATTTCAGACCATGTTAAAGGCCAGAAATCACATATCCAGAGAGTAGGACAAGTAAAATGTGTCATAAATGTCATACATGTCTCCAAATGTTTTTTTTTAACAGCCAGTAGGAGAATATAACAATGTCACCTTTTTTAACCTTCAATAGTTATCTATACAGTATACTGTTTATTACCCATCAAGGATAGACTGTAATCACAAATGATGAAGGCATCATATGAAGTACATATTGTATCTGGCAACAATGAGTATCACTGTACATATTGTGGTAACCCAAAGGGTAGGATAGCCAATTTTCCTCTCCATTTGGATGTATATAACTACAGCTGGAACAAGGATGATGTAGTAAAAGGCACTACATAACCCATAGGAGGAAACATTTACTGGTCACCTGTTTAAATGCAAGCATCTTATTGGTTGCCATGGGTTACTTACAGGCCCAGACTGGCAATCTGTGGGTTCTGGTAAATGCCAGATGGGCTGCTGTACGTTGCCATAGAAAGTGAGTATTAAGTGGGCTGGTGGGGGCTGTTTGGGCCTCATCGTAGCAGGAATGGCAGGGTCTATTTTGAATCCAAGTCCAGTTCTGGTTACTTAGTGCTAGTGATGGGCGAATCTACTCTGTTTCGTTTCGCCGAAAAATTCTCGAATTGGCGAAAAAAATTCACGAAACGAGTCGCGGCACGTTTTTGATGCGCGTTGCGTCAACTTCGATGTGTCGCGTCATTTTCGTCTCCTCAAAAAAGGCACGTATATTTTCGCCAGGCAAATTTATTTGCCAGCTGCGAATCGCGGGAATTCGTCGCGAATTCGCCCCTGGCGAATAAATT
This sequence comes from Xenopus borealis, assembly GCA_024363595.1. Lineage (NCBI taxonomy): Eukaryota > Metazoa > Chordata > Amphibia > Anura > Pipidae > Xenopus > Xenopus borealis. The sequence continues at coordinate 54,947,230 of CM044444.1, forward strand.
CGCCACTACTTAGTGCCTTTTATTACATAATGGGGATACTACACAATTTCCACCCCTAAAAAGCTTTGCTAGTGTGTCATCTTAAAGCCTTTTAAGTTGTATTATATTTTAAGCAGCTGGTATGTAATGAAGATACCTTTACTAAAGTATAGGTGATAGTACCACTATATATCATCAAGGGCCAGAACTAGTAGACTACAATTGGTAGAGTTGCTTCACACAGTACTAGCATGCAGCTTTTCCCTATGAGTTAGGGTTAAGAAACACTGAATTTGAATTTTTAGATGGTATATATAATGCTTGTGGGCTATATCTATTCCTTGTATCTGCATTCTTATCCTAGACTACTAAACTTTTACTAGGATGTATGTGGTATGAATAATCATTCAGTTTGCTTACTTTCTTTTATCTGAACCCCAGCTCTCACTTTCTCTATTTCAATATACTTTTCAAAAAGGAATATATGACCTTCACAGAACTGCACCGGTTCTCTGTTAAGGATAATGGGCATTTTTAAACAGCATCTATAAAGGCCACCTACTAAACCCAAGCTAGCATTAAGCTGGACAGATATTTAGCAGTTTGCCCTCTACAGGTATTGTCATTGAAATGTTTTATGTTTAATAACAGCAGTGTTTATTTGTGATGAATGTTCAATTATGTGCATTGGAACTGCAACAGCAAAATCAATGCCCCGATAACTAAGCCACCTGGGTCATTTGAAACCGGAATATTTGGTGTTATTAGACACAATAAATAACAGTAACATCACCACAATAGAGTGAGTGTTGCTCAGGCTAATCATTTTGGAAAAAATATCTTTGGTAGAAAATCTCTATAAGCCACTACATGTTGATATGAGCAGCATCTCTCCACTGAAAGCAGCATGACACAGTGAACATTACATTGCAGGTGGTATAGCTAACCTCTGTATATACCTTATGAATAGAAACATTACTTAGCAAGGAGCATAATGAACAGTATTTTTGGAAGAAAGAGCAAATAGTGGGCACATTAAAACAATTTTAACAGAGTAAACAAAGTTATACAGCATACAGAATACAGGAATAGGACAATATGATCTAGATAATAAATTTGATATATATATATATATATATATATATATATATATATATATATATATATATATGTACCTATATCATAAAAAAAAAATTTGGAATAATAAAATAGTACTTTGTACTTGATACCCACTAACAGATAACCTTATGACATATATCTTATTAGAGTTAAGTAATGTTTGAATTATTTTTAATAGAGTTAAGGTATGGAGATCCAAATAATAGAAAGACCACTTATCTCAAAAACAGGTCCCTTACCTTTGAATTACTAGCTTCCTGCACCTGGCAGTACCTCTAGAATTCTAGTAGATTCTGTAGCTGCAACAGACATGTATGTTATTTATTGTTATTTTTATTGTTATTTTTGGCTATTTGTATCATTATTCATTCTGTGTATATTGGTGTGTCGGATGTATGGAGCAACACCACTGCTAAAAAGATTAGCTGTAACTTTTGTTCAATTTGCTGAATGAGATGCTTTTTTACATTTTCAAAAAAACTGTATAGTTAATTTGCACTTAACTTTTGCACTTTTCTCTTTGCACACCATTCATGTATGAGCCCTACATTTTACCTTTAAGAAGGTGGGCCTTATTTACAGCTGCCCCAGCACAAGTGCAAAGTGTGCAAATTCCCACTCCTAGTGCTCATTCATTGAACATTTGCATGCAGGGCATAGCTGTACTGTATCTTTTCCTCCGAGAGCACAAGGCAGCCCTGTCAGTTTTAGAGTGCAAGATCCTGCTCCCGTTTTTTGTATCCTTCCTTCCAGGCAGTAAATTATTTTTGTTTTCATCTTTTGCCATGACTAGTAATACTATTTTAAATAATATTATTTCAGGCACTCTCTAGCCTTGTTAGCTGTGATGTCCCCTTGTAGAGTTCAGGTATGGCATTTCGGGTTAAATGATACTGCAGTGTTAGTTCAGGTGAAGCAGTCAGACCAGCATAGGAACTTTATACATTTATTTGAACATAGCTGGTAACACAGCCCTGCTCCCCACTTGCTCTCAGCTTAGACAGGAAGAGGGAAAACAGAAAAAGGAAATGAATCATAAGGCAATGGCAAAACAGAAGGAATGCCCTCAACCAAGATGTCGACAAAAGCTGGTTACTACAGCATCTGTTACTTTAATAGATATTATATAACCATATATGGAATAAACAAAAACGATAGAAATCATAAACGTGTTTCTTATGTAATTCTACGTGATTTGCTTTTCCCCCCTCACATCAAAAATGCTGAAGAATGTGCTAAGCAATTCTCTCTTAAGCTATTTGTACAAGTAGTTATATTTGTTTTGCATTTTGCTAGATTCACTTACTGCATGGGGCATACAAGACAAAAGGTGCAGAGGCTGAAGCAAATATTTGCACCCTTCTGTAAGGCATGTTGAAGATTAGCAAGTGTTCCTGTAGGAGGCTGTGGAAAGGAATTAAAGAATTCATATTGACAATATTAACACCTGGACTAACAGGGCAAAGGTTCAGTTTATTTGGTGGACAGACAGGCTTTAACAAGAATCAAACTTTAGTTCAGAGCAAGGTCTGAAGGGTCAAATAAAAAGAGGGTGAAATGTATTGCAAGACCTTGTGTCTTCTTTGAAATTATCCTGGACATAATGATGCATAGGCATAAGACATAGAGTAAACAGATTTTTTAATATCTGCCTGCATTTATTGGCTCTTCCTTACAGTTATTCTTAATTCCCTGTCCGTCATGAAATTTTTCAGCCCTGTACAACCCAGGATTTAATTTGCACATGCTTCTTTCCACTCCTTTGAATCCTATGGCATGGTGAGATCTGCAGAATAAAAATTCATAGAGCAGAGGAGCACATTCTGTGAGCAAAGCAACAGGCTGTTGTGTAAAGAGGCTCTCTGGGGTGAGAGAGAGATCTGTTGAAATACAGAAAGAATGAAAGGCATAGAGATTTGGGGTAAATATAAGATAACACAGGAAAATATGACATTTGCATTTATATAAGAGGTAAATTGCCCCTGTGTCTCTGAACCCAAGGTTGAGCAAGGTCAACAGCCATGGGCCTAGGGTATTTGATAGTAATGTTTATTACCATTCTACCTATAAATGCCACATTGAATTGTTCTCTATGAGGATCTTTGTTAAAAGGCCAAATTGTGTGAATCACTGAATGTGCTCTGGCAGAGTAGGCTTATTTATTCTTTATTGTTTTTCCAAGTGTATAAACCTTTATAATGCAGTAGAAGAAGATGCACACGCATCTTGGGATGAAACAAAAGGAACAGAACAACCATCTGTGCATAGAATTTAAAAAACCCTGAAATTGTACTGTACTATACTGTATTGTCACTCCATGAAGATTATCAATCAGGTATAGAAGAACATGTTTTAATTATTTAATTTATTTACAGAGAGGGAACTAGGACTTTTACACCCAAACATTTTGCTGGTGTTATTAGGGAACCTAGTGAGATGCAGGACTATATCATGGACAGTTTCAGGTATAATATGCCATTAACTTAAAGCTCTATTTCAAATGAAATAAAAGACAGATCTGAATCAGACTGAGCAGAAAATCACAACAGATAACATCTATGTTATGTTTTATGCACAGGGTAGATCTGTGGTACTATTGTTAACACCTTAATTTACAGATTTTTTTTAATGTATTAAAAAACAAACAAACAATCATTACAGTGTAAATGATGTCCTATCATTCCAAATTATCCTGTGATTGAGACACCCTATCATTCCAAATTATCCTGTGATTGAGAGACTCTACAGATAATTTTTTAACACTGGGCAAATTTGCACCTGGGCAGTAATCAATAGCATCTGATCAATAACTGCCTTTTTTAGCAGTTGTTGGTCAAACATTGATAGAAGAAATGTCATTGGTCACAAAGGGTTGTTGCCCAATTGCATATTTTCCAACAGTTAATAAATGGTCAGTTTTTATGGTCTGATTACTGTGGTGGTAGCTCACGTATTTGTACCACCATGTGAGGCTGATAGAAACTAAACAAAGCCAGTCTGAAATGTAAATGGAAATATGCAAACAAAGGACTCTGACCACCTCAAATACATGTTTCATCTGCTGCATCAAATGCATGTCTTTCTAGCTATTATATTTTCAGGGCTGCCGTTTGAAATGTCTTAAAAATAACCTAAGGCAAATACATTTTCTTGTCTTGTACAAATTGTTTAGCATAGATATGTTCTCCAATTTGTTATGACTGTAAAAATGTGTATGCTATCTTATTTTTATAACCGTTTACTGCAGGTGAATGAACAGCCAAAAATCAGACCAATTACAATTCAGCCAAATTGTTGTCACAAACTTGTACGCAAACCTCTCTCATTTTACTGAAAATACTGTATTTTGTAGCCTGGGAAAGGTAACAGTAACCTCAAACACAACAACATAGACAATTTTTAGGGGGTTTTAGCATTGTTAATTCAATGACAGCTGTACATGCAAACTAGAAATATATATATGATATACTGTAGTTAAGTAAAGTTATCATTTATTGATAGCTTGCAGAGTATTTTAATTGTGTCTTATACTTTCTCGTTGACCTTTCTCTAGGACTTTTCTATTTACTTCTGTATTCTCTTTTTTTCCTACCTTCTGCCCTTTCCTATCTCCAGTGGCAGATGAGGTTCAGCAACTGGCAGTCTTGTGCAGTGAGAACAACCTGTCACTGAATGTGGATAAAATTAAAGAGATGATCGTCAACTTCAGGAGCACTCGCCCTGCTCACCCAACACTCAACATCAATGACTCTATGGTAGAGACAGTAAAGAACACCAAATTCCTGGGAGTCCACATCTCAGATGACCTCACCTGGACCAATACCTCCTCCATCACCAAAAAGGCTCATCAGCGTATTCACCTGAAATGACTGAAACAGGCCAGCCTTCCACCTTCCACCCTCACAGTGTTCTACAGGGGCACCATAGAGATTGATGAACCGCATCTCCATCTGGTACAGTAGTGCCAGCACTGCTGACAGGAAAAATCTACAGCAGACTGTCACAGCAGCTGACAACATCATTGGAGCCGCACTTCCATCAGTGCAGACATCTTCCACAAGTGCTGTGCAAGAAAGGCCTCATGCATTGCATTGCACTCCACACGCCCCACACATGGACTGTTCACACTGCTCCCATCCGGCAGATGCTTTTGCAGCATTAAAGCCCGATCAACCAGGCTACATGAAAACCTTTTTCCACAAGCCGCCGTTCCGTGAATTTTGTGGTAAATTGGTAAATTTTTCGGCAAAGCAAAATGGCCCAGAATCACCCATCACTAGTTGTATTACATAATTGTTGCTCTTTTGTGTAAATCTTCAACAGTATGTAAAATAAAAACTACAATATTTGGATGGTGCATGAACATCTGGTCTGTTGGAAAAAAGTTTCACGTTGCTAAAGTTGTAGCATTGGAGTTGTCTAAATTAGTAATTCTACCATGCTTAGGACTGATCAGTCCATACATTAATAATTTTTGCAGATCAGTTTTATTAACCTAAATATCATGGTTTGGTTACAATCAATAGGGATCTCTTTAATAGCACAATTTGTATTCAGTGGTGATGCATATAACTACAGCAAAAGTCTGACCCAGCAGAAACAATGTTTTAAATAATTTACATACTTACTAATTATGTCTTCCTTCTGTATAAATGTATGCTCTTGTAGGCCGACTTGTCAAAAAGCTTGAATTCTACATTCTTTCAACTAAAAAGCAGAAAGCAGGATCACTGAATGCTAAACAGGATTTGAGCTAAGCTGCATCTTTGATTTCAAGAACGAGTTTGGGTATTTTACAAGAAATTATTGAGTTATTGACCCATATAAGAATTTCCTCAATGCTGATTTTTAAACAAGCAGTCTATTGTAACTAGTGGTTTTATTTTTTTTAATCAATGTTTACTTACTTAGACCCTTCATAACCAGTCCTGATCTGCATTAAAATAATTTTTAATTTTTTTAATTTTAAAATCATATAGGCTACACTTTATACCAAAAGACCTACAGATGTAAAATGCATTATATCTACATGATACCGGTCAAGCTTCAAATAAAATAATTCTAAATAATGGTGTGATATTTAGATTACAGCAACCTGTGAAGGGAACACTAGATTTTGTTTTCTACTATTTAAAATCTCAAATTCTAAATAATGGAGTTCTAT
>CM044444.1:54955469-54977791 GCA_024363595.1 Xenopus borealis
CTGGCCAATTAGACCCCCCTTCACTAGTAATTTTCTTTTAAAATTGGTCATGGTTCCCAGTTATTGGAATATGATGATCATAGCAAAAGTACACATACAATATAACAAGGAAAACACATTACAAGAGCTTATTCTAAGAAAACCTAAGGATTTCAGGCAGTTGTCATACAAAACATCTAGGTTAAAAAAAAAAAGCATATTTTGCAGAAAATATTAATGCCATTGGAATATATAAGCCAGATACAACTGTAATCAATTACAAAAGTAAATGTGGTATGTGAAATAAATAGGTATGTGAAGGTAAAGGGTATTTTGGGGAATTTACAATACAAACGGAGGTACACAGTAAAAAAAAAAATGCAAAAAAGAAAAGCCCCATAAAGCACTTGATTAGAATAACTAGCATTTTTATAATATTTCAAGTGCTACATCGCAATGCACAGTGTTTTGCTGTAAAGGGGTTATGTAATCAAAGACACAACTAAGGTTGCTGAGGTTACATAAAGCAAACAAATTAGTAGGTAGCAGCATCTGTTTAAAAGCAATCATTTAATTAGCTGCTATGCTTTAGTTTGTAACATAACAGAATAAACAGATGCATAACTAAGAAAAAAAATTGCTATTCATGCTGCAATAATGTTCCCTGCAGTTTATGGCATTGTCATTTTTAAATGAGCATAGCACATTTTTAATACCTGCCTAAAAGTGGTTTAATTTTTCGGGTGCCAAGTAACTGCTCTTCAAGAAGACATTTTTTTTTATATTCACACACAATGTGTCTGTGGGCAAAGAAAAAATGATCCTTGCAAAGTGAAAAATTAAATTTCATGCATACTGGGGACAATTGTTAAAAACAATAAAATGTTTCTACCAAACATATTATTGAACACAGGGCCGGATTTAAATAGCAGGCGACCCTAGGCCCGCTGTCGTTTGTCACCCCTGTCCCCTTCTTTTTATTTGCTCAAATTTTCATCATCGGGATGGAGCAAAGGGAATTGGCACATGGAAATTTAAATTTCTGAACCAATGTGGGTGTTGTTGGGCAGCATGCTGCCCCCTGAAATCCTGTCGTCCTAGGCACGGGCCTAGGTGGCCTCTCCACAAATCTGGGCCTGATTGAAAATGTGAGATCACAACTCACCACAGAAAAACTCACCCATGTTCTATTCATTCCTATGGGATTTTTAGAATTGTATTTATCAATGGAATTCACCATTTGATACATATGCTTTTATAAATCCCATAGCAATGAATAAAAGTTGATCCTCATACATTGTGTTTAACACAACAAAGGTGAGCTTTTCCCAACCCCTTCATACCTTAAAGTCCAGATTTGTGGTACAGTCACATTAATCATTGCAATCATTTTATTATAGATAATGTGGTGAGGTCACCACTAGGATACCTGGGTAAGTCCAGGACAGAGCTTATTTATGCCCCAGGTTCCTAACAGAGTGGTTCTGGGACTGCTAGTCCAGTCCTGGTCTGAGCCATCTCAGGTGGATAATTAAAAGGCAGCTCAAGCCAGAGTGTAGAACTCCAGTCTGGGAAAAGACACAGAAAAGCTGTCTGTGTGAGCTCACTGAAAGACTTGAAATCACCACAAGGTTTGAGAATTTGGTTGTGTTTGTTCATTATCTGTTTTAGGGAGACAGGTGGTAGGCCTCCTCCTGATTAGTTAAGGAAAACTGCCATTAAGTGGCAAGGATTTTATTTTGAATTGCTTGTTTTGTTTATTTTGCTGCAAGTGAAAATAAACTGCCAAAAAGAGACTACCCTCTCATGAGTGGTGCTTGTGCCGTGGGCTGTGTTACCCCCAGAAAACTGATCCCAGCTACCTAACCCTTATAATAGGAACAGTAATCGAACGATTAGCATATTTGATCAAACAATTTGGATTTCCCCCAAAAAATCTTTAACTTCTCAAACTTCTAAAAAAGACTCCAATGATGTAGGTTATAGGAGGTCCCCATAGGCTAAACCAGTGATTCGGCAGGTTTAAGATGGTGAAGGGTCGAGGTTGAAGTTTTTAAAGAGACAGTACTGTACTTTGATATTCGAATGGTCAAATTTTTTCAAATCAAGTTTTAGCCTAATCGATTGTTGAAGTATCCAAAAATTACTTTGAAATTTGATTTTTTTTTTAATTCAAATTTTCACTTCGACCCTTGATAAATCAAGGTCGAAGTTTTTAAAGTAGACCCGTCACCCAGACACAAAAATCTGTATAATAAAAGTCACATTTTTATTAAAGCATTCATAGCTGTTTTAAGCTCATTTAAAAATCTCAGCTGTCAATCAAATATTGTCTGCCATTCCTCTATGCCTTAGGCATAGAGGCGGGGCAGATAATTACTTTCACTTTCCATTCAGCACTTCCTAGATGCCACTGCTCCCCACACATTCCCCCAGTTCTCTTAACCATTTAATTGTGTAGCCAGGACATGGTTAAAGACATCAGGTCCCCCATTCTGGTGGCCAAACAAGATTCTGAGATGATGCATGTCTTGCCTTAATAACAGTGTCCACAAAATGGCTCCTGCCTGCTTGCTAGAATTATGAATTCCCAGACTGAAGAAAACAAGATTATAATAATTTATATAGTGTAATGAATGTTCATTTTGCTTGACTAATGTGATAAAATATGATTATGAATATCTTTTTAGGGTGACGGGTCCATTTTAAAGAGACAGTACTTTGATATTCGAATGGTCAAATTTTTTCAGTTCAAATTGAATTTTAGACTAATCAATAGTTGAAGTATCCAAAAATTACTTTGAAATTCAAGTTTTTTTTTTTTATTCAAATCTTCCCCTCAATCCTTGATAAATCCACCTCAGACTTTCTTGTAAAAGCAGATATCTCAAATGCACGAAAATTTAAGCAATAAAATCCAATTGGTAAATTTGAGGAACATTTTGCAAAAAACTTTACTTATTTATATTGTAAAATTGTGTCCTTTAAGTATAGAAAAGGGAATCAAAATAAAAAAGAGCCTGAGTATTTTTTTCTTCTGCAAATACAGTACCTGTGTTACAGGGTTGGAAGTATAATATTAATAGCTTATAAGCTTGTTGACCTCATGGCACTTCAGCTAACACCATTCTACCCACTATTAGTTACAGCTAAAATAGTTTTTGACTTCTCATATCACAACCAATATCAACACTCCATAAAAATCTCAAAAACTTCAAGAATAATTTGAATAATCAGCAAAGTCATACTAATGTCTTCAATATCTCTCTATTCTATTTGGCTTTGAAATCTTCCTCTAATATACCTGTAGGTTTCAATCAACTGCTCTCAATGAGTTCACTAGTTAAAATACTGTAAATGTAGTATATTTGTTTTGCTCAACCACAAACTACCATTCTCTACAAATTGGCTCTGGTTAGAGATGTCTATCTTCAGGACTAACAGTTGAACATAATGTATTGTACAGTATGTACCTGCACTGGAGCAGGTAAAATCAAAATACAATTAGAACAGTTCATTGATAGTGATGGGCGAATCTCCCGCGATTCGCTTCGGCGAAAAATTAGCGAATTTCTAGAAATTCGCGAATCTGCAAAAAATTTGCGAAACGAGTCGCGGGACGCTTCTGACGCGCGCCGTGTCAACTTTGACATCGTTTACGAGTCGCGCGTCAAAAACGACGTCATTTTTGACGCGCGACTCGTTTTTTTGGCGAAATTTCGCTTGCCGAAATTTCGCTGGTGATTCACAAATTTATTCGCCAGCGGCGAATCGCGGGAATTCGCCGCGAATTTGGCCCTGGCGAATAAATTCACCCATCACTATTCATTGACTTAGAGCGCCAGTGTCAGACTGGCCCACCAGAATACCAGGAAAACTCCCGGTGGGCCAAGGTGTCAGTGGGCCCTCATGCTGCTAAACTTTTAGCCTATTTGATGGTCATTACTTATTTATATGAGAACAAAGAGGCGATATAGATAATATAGGAATAATTGATTATAATATGTAAAGAAAACAAACTTATATATTAGTACTGATAGTGGCCCCCTGGTCTAAGGTTTTATGGTGGGCCCCTGGTCTAAGGTTTTTGGGTGGGCCCCTGATGTCCCAGTCCGACACTGTAGAGCACTGATATACTGTATACCTAAACTCAATTCATGTACCCTTTTCATACCATACCAGACCACTCTGAGAAACATATCAACAGTGGTTGACTTGTGACATGTTTTTTATTCATTAAGTAAGAGTAAGAGACAAGTCAATGAAGTTTATTAATATCTGGATCAGTGTAACAGACTATACAATAAGCCTCAAGTAACTAGTAATGAGAATGTCATTGGTGGGAAAGTAGATAACTGCTGAAGTTTTTCCTCTAATAGTGTGCTATCTTCTATCAAGAAGCTTAGTCCCTAATGTCAAGGGTTCCCAAATATTCACACCCCCAGATTAATGGTGTTACCAAAAATGCTAAGGTAAATGGGTACAAAGTCATATTTGGTTTAAAGGTCAGCATTTTAGGAAAACTGGAAGTGCTAAATAGGCAAAACATTTAAAGCAATTCTGTATTTAAGTAATAGATTTCCAGAACTAAATACTATAATCTCCGTATTCTGCCAAATGAACAACAATAATACAGTTCACCCACAGTCAAAACTTCCTGTTGCAATTCTTTTTTTTTTTTTTAAAGGGACATCTGCCATTGATATGATTTCAACAGGTTTCAGCTGGAGTATTTTCAGATATGGATTTTTCGTATAACAAATTAAAGTTTTTTCCCACTAAAAAATTCTCAGAAGAGCAAGGCAAGCTCCAGCTGTCCAGTTAGCAGAGGTCTTCATATTTTTTGGGTCCCAGAACTTTCTGCTGTGGTAACAACAGGGAATCTACCCACTTCAGAATTAATAACAATTGGCAAGTTACAGACTATGGAGAGGCAATAGCGTTGTTGAGGTCAGGCAAAAAATTCAAGGCAGCTGTCAAGTGAAAAAACAAATGCATGAAAAACATAAATCTAATCACTTCAACTGTATCTGAGAAACCCATAAGACAGATTAGAGAAGTATGATAAAGGGAGTAGAGTATTTAAAGGCTTATTGGTGCCAATTCAGAACTTGAAAAGGGGAAAACAATGCTGCAGTGCCACAATATACTGCAAGGACACACAATATTGTATGCTTCTTTACGGCTGCATATTAGAATAAGTACAGTATGGAAGGCTGGATGATCTGGGTGCACCTGAGGTCATGTGTGTACCAATGCAGAGAAGTACATGAACACTGCAGGAGACTGGAGTGATAAAATATAAGATAATAATAATTACAGTAAAATAATAAGAGCATGCTTCTGCTGCTGACTCCTGGTTGCACCTTTTGCTTCCTATATTGTGTATGCCTCTGTGTGTAGTCAGTTGCAAACTAATAATATTGGACATTGGTATCACAAGAATACTGTAATTTATAAACCTTCAATAATTACTAGGGGAAAATTATTCCCTAAGCATGCTGAAGGTTTAAAAATACAAAAAAGGGGGGTATTTTGGAGCACTCCTAGGGATAAGTAAAAATGTATTAAAGTATATAGTCTCATAAGTAATTCAGTATATAAGCAAATGCATGAGTTAACAAAGACAGGGGTTTTTAGTTACACAGTTATGATCATAAAGTTGATAAGCCACCATACCACATCAAGGTAAACCCCACACGGTGGTCCCTAACTTGTTTACCTCTGGTCATACAGTAGTATAAAGGTCTAGTGCCTCTCTGCATAATAGCATGAATTGAAGTAGATTTCTCCTAAAGTCTCCTGAACCTTGGTTTAGGATAAGGACTAGATCCTCCCACTAACTAGCAGCTTTTAAGATAGAGAGATTGCCCAAACCAACGCCCAGTAAGACAATAATAAAGGCAAAGTAAAATTGAATGTATAAGTGAATATAAATTAATATAAATGAATATTTCGAAAAAGTGTGCATTTGTGTGATAATAGGTAAGAGTAAAGGTGAAAATATAAGTGTAAGCAAAAAGAAGTAAATTAAGCTAAATTAAGTCGAGTAATAAGTGTAGCAAGTGTAATAAATGCAGAAGTGTTACTAAGTGCAATTGAAAACATAGGGCCACCATTAGTTGAACGGGGTAGGTATGGGGTGCTACAAACCACATGAAGCTCAGCCACAGCTTCGGGCTACATTACAAATACAAAAAAGGGGGATTGTGGGAGCACTCCTAGGGCTAAATAAAAATGTATTAAAGTATATAGTATATATGCTGAAGGTTTAAACCATATTTGTCATTGCTTCAATTTCAATAACTCTATGAAAGCGTATTACAACCCTCCCCACAGTCCCATACTGTTATTCTACTACTTATTTTTTTACATTCATATCTCCAGGGCATAGCTCTCCAATATACATTCACAAAGTTATGTATGCTTTACTTTTGACTAAACTTAACAAATGTCTGGGAACATATCACCAAGTATTGATTTCAGTGTTTAACCTCTGGTGCAATTGTTCTAGAGTTAATTAGTCTGGATTCTCTGGGACTGTGTGGGCCTCTGCTTCACAGACATCAATGATCAATCTGATTGAATGCGCTACAGGCCAGCCTGTTGCATTAGAGCAGTATGTCCCTTGGCATGGTGATGATCAATCATATGTACCACAAGATGGCTAGTACATGGATTATTGTTTTCCAGAACAACTGAAGCTATTAAACATTTAATGTCTATATACACCCAACAAAACTGTGGCGTGGAATGAAGCTATAATTGTTCTTGCCTTTAAACTGCTGAAAATATGATATTCACTCAGCACTAATTTTTTTGCAATATAAGAAATAATGAATGTGATTTTCAATGACCTTCTCTTCGTCTGCAGGCTCTTATTTAATGTTCAAGCTTGCAGGGAAATAGAATATTCCTTAATAAAGCCAATAAAACAAAAAGAAATTGTACCACTATATATCTAATTAATAGATACACAAAAAGGCTGGAAATAGCCTAAAAAGGGCTTTCTGTAATCTCTTTCATGTGTCAGAATTGAGAATACTAGACAATCCCATTATGTCAATTTTAATTATTCCTTATATTCAGTTTTAGGATTTTTTCTGTTCTATATTCCCCACTGTCCACTAGTGATGGGTGAATAAATAACCCAGGCTCAAATTCGTGGCGAATTTCCATGTTTTGTCGTTGGCAAATACACTTGTGAAACTGTGGCGAAAAAGCATCACAGATATACTGTATGTAAGCAATGCAAATATTTGCACATCATTAGACAATATGTAATTAAAGGGACACTGTCATGGGAAAAAAATGTTTTTTGTTTTTTTTTTCTTCAAAACGCATCAAGTTAATAGTGCTACCCCAGCAGACTTCTGCACTGAAATCCATTTTTCAAAAGAGCAAACAGATTTTTTTTATATTTCATTTTGAAATCTGACATGAGGCTAGACATATTGTCAATTTACCAGATGCCTCAAGTCATGTGACTTGTGCTTTAATAAACTTCAGTCACTCTTTAATGCTGTACTGCAAGTTGGAGTGATATCAACCTCCCCCCCAGCAGCCTAACAACAGAATAATGGGAATGTAACCAGATAACAGCTCCCTAGCACAAGATAACAGCTGCCTGGTAGATCTAAGAACAGCACTCAATAGTAAAAACCCATGTCCCACTGTGGCTCCTTCAGTTACATTGAGAAGGAAAAACAACAGCCTGCTAGAAAGCAGTTCCCTCCTGAAGTGCTGGCACAAGTCACATGACATGGGGCAGCTAGGAATTTAACAAAATGTCTAGCCCAGTGATTCCCAACCAGTAGCTGCTGAGCAAGATATTGTCCTCCCACCCCTTGGATGTTGCTCCAAGTGGCCTCAAAGCAGGTGCTTATTTTTGAATTCCAGGCTTGGAGGCAGGTTTTGGTTGCATAAAAACCAGGGGCACTGCCAAACAGTGCCTCAATGTAGGTTTACAATACACATAGGGGCTACCAAATGGCCAATCACAGCACTTATTTGCCACCACAAGAAAATGTTTGCATTGCTCCCCAACTAACTATGGATGTTGCTCACGGTTCAAAAGGTTGGGGATCTCTGGTCTAGCCCCATGCCAGATTTCAAAATTGAACATAAAAAAAATCTGTTTGTTCTTTTGAGAAATGGATTTCAATGCAGAAGTCTACTGGAGCAGCACTATTAACTGATGTGTTTTGAAAAAAAAATGTTATCCCATGACAGTATCCCTTAAGAAATACCAAGAAAAAAATTAGGGAAATGTTTAAGCAACAGATCTGATATACAGTAGCTTGCTAATTGTAGGTATGTTAGGAAAGTTGATATTGGAATGTTCTATTTTGATTTAAGCTTGTTGAAAGATATTGACTTATTGTTTAGCATTATATCGTCCAGGTGTTGTATGCCCGCTAAAGACCAATATTGTGGATTAAAATTGGATATAGTTCCTTTCAGGGCCACAATCGGAAAGTTCGGATGAAAACCTTGCTTTATAGAATCCTTGTGCATAATTTAGTCCCATACTTGTATTGATGCTTGAGTGGTCTTGAAAGTCCATGGTGGAGTAAATAATGACTAGATGTTGTTGTTATTTCTCCCTGTGTTACCAATTGAAGCTGGTTGATTGTTGAGAATATCTTTTTTACATTATTTAGATGAGTTACTTTGTAATATTTTTTTAAATCAAAAATAATGTGTATAAATTTGCATTGTATAAAGCTTTGATTGAACATCCTACTTTTATGCCTAAATAAGAAATGGATGACTTCTGCCACTGGAACTGGAAAGAAGTTTTTAAGTTGGATAAACTATTTTGAGGAATCCATATAGGGAAAGGGTGGTGTTTGTGCAAGGTGCATATAGGTGTCGCTGTGCATAGGAGTTGTGCTGTACATGCACAGTGTCTTCTATGCTGTTTTAAAGTATTAGAGTTCAAGTTACTTTTGAAATGTAATGGCTGCTAATAAAGCACTGTTATACCTTTGCTCATTATAAGCTTCCAAAACATAACAGAGGGCTTCTGGTTTGGATTGGTTCACTTTATAGTAGGATATGTTGGAGAATTGTTTGTGTTTGAAGTACTGCCGGTAAATAACTAATGTATATTAATATTTATTAAGCAGCATTTTAAAGGTATCCCATTTTTCTTCTGTGTTTAACCCAGTGAAAAGCATTTCCCAGTTAATTTGTTGCAGAGATGCCCTTGAAATAGCAAAGTTTGCACGTCTAAAGTTTAGTGTTTTAGTTATTCCCTTATTGAGTTGTTCATGCAACATAATCTCAAAGGAAACTACTGTATGTTATAATCACTATTCTCTAAATGTACACCTGTGTAAAATGCTATGGATGAGTCTGGTGGTATTAGTTATTAAAAGGTCCAGAGCATGGCTTTATTTCAGGTTTTATATAAAGACAAACTGCTCTGCCCTTTTTAATCCTTCTGTCCCTCCTAAAAAGGTTGTAGCCATTTACACTGACAGCCTAATAACATATTTCATACCACCAGGTCTCAGTGATACCGATTATATCGTACTTTTTAGTGCATGCATTTAATTCTAGCATTCCCATTTTACCTGACAGCATACAGCAGAGGTTTATGGGTAGATATGAAATTAAAAACAATAAAATAAGGTGTTAGAACTATTATGTTGCTCATAGTTTGCCCTAGTTTCACTTTGTGTTGAGTGTTGAACTTTTAGCTCTTGTCATTTTTTTTCTTTCCTGCTGCTATGACAACAGAATTAAGAAATAGCATTGAAAGACCATGCAAGTTTGTCTAGCCACATGGACATGTAATTTGTAATGCTGAGTTGCGTTTTTACTGCAGTCTATCATCTGCACCCTCAGAAATATATACCTACAGTAATAAGGGAAACATCTATCAAGGCATGGGTTGTTTCACTGGGGGGTTGAGAGTGGACATGCATACACTGTACAAGTACTCTTTAAAGATAGAAGGTCATATAGATAGATTAAATAAAAACATGGGTTTAGACCTGAGAAAATGAATTTTATTTTAAGCAATGAAAATGCTTCTTTATGGTGAGGGCAGGATGGTTGAAGATTACACTCTTGTGTGATGCTAGTATGGCATTTTCTGTTAATGCCTTAAAATGTGGCTTGGAGGACTTTTTGTATAAGCATTATATACAAGGTTATATAGATTGATGTTCCCTCTAAGCTGTGCAAAAACACGTTGTTTAACATTTATTCTGACCTGAGCATACAGTTTTAAAAACGTGCATGCAAATGGTTTTTTTTTGCACATACTGTAATGAAAAGGCATTAGATGGTATATTCATAGTGTCCAAAGATTTTTCAAGTAATTTACATAGTTACATTGGGTTGAAAAAAGACAGTCCATCAAGTTCAACCCCTCCAAATTAAAACCCAGCATACACACACACACACACACACACACACCCCTCCACTCTTTCACACAAACCATATATGCCCATAGCTATACTAACTGTAGAGTTTAGTATCAAAATAGCCTTTGATATTATGTCTGTCCAAAAAATCATCCAAACCCCTCTTAAAAGTATCAACAGAATCAGCCATCACAACGTCACCCCGCAGTGCATTCCACAACCTCACTGTCCTCACTGTGAAGAACCACCTACACTGCTTCAAATGAAAGTCCTTTTCTTCTAGTCTGAAGGGGTGGCCTCTGGTGCGGTGATCCTCTTAATGGGTAAAAAGGTCCCCTGATATTTGTCTATAATGTCCTCTAATGTATATAGTTTGTATTTAATGTATTTCATTTAGTATAGCTATGTGTATATATTTTTATATATGTGAGTAATAGTTCTATATACAGATGCAGTCACTTTGGATTGTAAGTTTAATGCGTTGTGACTTAACTCATTTATCTCATTTATCTCACTTAGCACAGAATATTGTGTCACAGCATCCCATCCAATTAAAGAGTTCACCATTGAAAACAATGGAGCTTTGGTATGCTAATGAAAAGGTTAAATGCATTAAATGAGTTAAGATAACTTTAGATAACACAGTTTCTTCAATTAGCCCTGAGTCATGACGCATTTAACTTACAAATCCAAGTGACTCTATCTGTAGGTGTATAATCACACATATATAATATACATAATATATGTAGATTAAGGTTGAAAATTATTTTCAGCTACTACCCTAGAAAGGCTTTGAGAGTCTCCTGTTATAAAAATTCACAGTATTCATAAGACCTAGGAATGCAACTCTCCCTCTACATTTATTCACAATTCAGTCATCGGCATTTGTGCACCAAGGCACATGTGGACTACTGTTATGTGAATGCTAGTTTTCTTCATGAAAACTTTTAAATCTGAGTTAAGTAGGGAAATGGGGTGGTAACTAGCACAGGCTGTATGATCCTTTACCAGTTTTAGCATAAAGGTAACAAATTAATTAAGCACTGTGTTTGGTAATTATAAATCTGACATCCAGTCATTGAATAGTGTGACCATGTGTGGGATCAATAAATTATTAAATGTTTTATAATACATATCTGGGTCAGATTATTTGTTAAAAATGTGGATTATTTTATTATAATTGGGTCTATTTATTATTATGAACATGTATTTCTATAGCGCCAACTTATTTCGTAGTGCTGTAAAGCAGGGGCATAACTACAGAGGAAGCAGACCCTGCAGCTGCAGGGGGGCCCAAGAGGTATAGGGGGCCCCATGATGCCCTAATTAATTAACAATTTCAACAAATACTAGTAAAATGCATAACCTCTGGATATGTTGGAGGCCCTAAAATTAATTTGCTGTGGGGCCCAGTAACATCTAGTTACGCCACTGCTGTAAAGTGAACGTGATTATACAACTAAATCACATAAATTACATACATAGAACATATGGAGATACATACATCACAATAAATTTAGAGTTACAAACATCACAATAAATACCAGGATAGATGGTGAGGAAGGCTCTGTGCAGAAAGAGCTTACAATCTAGAGGAAAGGGAATGATACACAAGGTGTTAGAGTGGGCAAGATCAGAGTTAAGTGGGTGAGAGATGTGGTACTGTAAGTGGTATTGCATTGGGTAGTAAAGAGTGAGGATAGGCTTCTCTAAATAAGTGGGTTTCTTGAAACTAAAAGGTTGGTAGAAAGTTGGACAGGCCATGGGAGAGAATTCTAGAGGAGGGGTGCAGTTTGAATGTGAGCATGTGAGGAGATAATAAGAGAAGAGTTGAGTAGCAGGTCAGTAGGAGTGTAGTAATCGGTTGGGTGAGTATATAGAGATTAGTTCAGAGATTTAGGGAGGGGCAGAGTTATGAAGTGCTTTGAATGTCAGGGTCATTAATTTTAATTTCATTCTGAAGTGCAGAGGAAGCCAGTGCAGGGATTGGCAGAATGGCATGGTAGAGGAAGAGCGGTTGCTGAGGTGTATAAGCCTAGCAGCAGTGGAAGGCCAATTAAAAGAGAATTACAATAGTCTAGACATGATATGACAGGAGTGTGAATAAGAATATTGGCAGCATCTTGGGTGATAAATGATCGTATTTTGGATATGTTCCTTAGGTGGAAGTGACATGATTTAACAAGTGACTGTATGTGAGGAGTGAATGACAGGGCAGAATCTAGGATAACCCCAAGACTGTTTGGGGAGACGGGGTGATGGTGGAATTGTTAACTATGATGGATAATTCTGTGATGTTACTGGTGTTAGTTGGAGGAAAAAGAACCATTTCCGTTTTGGAGAGGTTTAGTTTAAGGTAGTGTTGTGACATCCAAGTAGAGGCAGCAGGCAGGAGGAGACACAAGTTAGGAATTCTGGGTTGAGATCAGGAGAGGAGAGATACATCTGAGTATCATCAGCATAGAGGTGGTAGTGAAACCATACAAGCTGATTAATTTGCAGAGGGAAGAAGTATATAGAGAAAATAATAAGGGTCCCAGGACAGAGCCTTGAGGAACCCCAACAGAGAGAGGTGGGGGGAAGATGCTACTCCCTTGTAAGAGACACTGAAGGAACGATTGGCAAAGTAAGAAGAGAACCAGGACAGGGCTGTGTCACGAAGGCCAAGCAAATGGAGGGACTGGAGGAGGAGAGGGTCAAATGCAGTGTCAAGCAGTATTAGTAGTGAGAAATCTTTCTTGGCTTTAGCTGTTAAAAGGTCATTAGTTAGTCGGGTCAGGGCAGTTTCAGTGGAGTGTTGTGGCTTAAAACCAGATTGTAAGAGGTCCAGAAGATTGAGAGGAATGAGGTTAGTCGGTTGTAGACTAGGCACTCAAGTAGTTTAGAGAGGAAAGGTAGCAGAGAGATAGGTCGGAGGTTGTCGAGATTGGAGGGTTGTCAAGAAGAGATGTTTTTTTCAGAATGGGGGCGGCAAGAGCATGTTTTAGTTGAGATCGAAATAGTCCAGTTGCGAGCAAGAGATTAAATAGATGAGTTAAGGCTTTGATTAGACAAGGATTGGTATTGCGGAGACGTTTTGAAGGAATAGAATCAAGCGGGTGAGAAGAGGTCAAAAGTTTTGATACTCATCAGTAACAGGGGTGAAGGAGCACAGGAGAGACTGGGGAGTGTGGAGGGAAGGTGGTGGAAGCCTAGGGGGGGTTGAGTAGTGTAATGTCCCTTCTGACAGTGTCAATTTTGTTTTTGAAGTGCTCAGCAATGTCTTGAGCAGAGACAGATGTGAATGGAGGGGGTGGAGATGGGGAAACGAGAGTGTTAAAAGTGGAGAAAAGTTGTGCCGGTTTTTTGGAAAGGGGGTTAATGAGTGAAGTAATGTATGTTTGTTTGTCTTGGGAATGGCTGGTGCAGACTTGTAGCTCCAAAGGTCTGATTCTGAGCGGGATTTGCGCCAGCAATGCTCGTGTGCGGGAGTGTCTTTGGAGCACTTTAATATGAGCAGTGTGCCAAGGTTGATGTGGTTTGGTTCTAGCATGTTTAGTTTTTACAGGAGCAAGCTCATTAAAGGAATTGTTCAGTATAAAAATAAAAACTGGGTAAATAGATAGGCAGTGCAAAATAAAAAATGTTTCTAATATAGTTAGTTAGCCAAAAATGTAATGTATAAAGGCTGGAGTGATTGAATGTGTAACATAATAGCCAGAATCCAACTTCCTGCTTTTTCAGCTCTCTTGGACTGATTACCCTGGTGACCAGGCAGTAACCGATTAGTAACTTAAGGGAGGGCCACACAGGCCATAATTGTTGCTTTTGAATCTGAGCTGAATGCTGAGGATCAATTGCAAACTCAGTGAACAGTTATGTCCCATGTGGCCCCCCTTCAAGTCGCTGACTAACTCAAAAATAAAGAGCTGAAAAGCAGGAAGTTGGATTCTGGCTAATATGTGGCATATACTCAATCCAGCCTTTATAGTTTGCATTTTTCCCTGACTAACTATATTGCAAGTCACGGTAGGTACGTGTTTGGGGATTAGCAGGGGGTGAGGAGGGAGTTAGTGAGAGTTGAAAAGTGAGCATATTGTGATCAGAGAGGGGAAACGGTGAGTTAGTAAAATTGGTGGTTGAACAGAGTCTGGTAAATATGAGATCCAGAGTGTTACCATTGGTGTGAGAGGGAGAATCTGAGCACAAGGATAAGCCTTGAGAGGATGTTAGTGAAAGAAGTTTAGAGTCTGAAGGGATGATAATGCTGTTAACAGGTATATTAAAGTCCCCTAATATGACAGATGGGGTGTTGAAAGAAAGTAAGGAAGCCAGGCAGCAAAGTTGTCCAAAAGTTGTGCGGCTGGTCCAGGTGGTCGATATATGACAGAAATGCAGAATGAAACAAGAGACAAGAGCCTAATGCAGTGAACCTCAAATGAAGAGAACGATAAGGCAGGGACAGGTGGAAGAACTTTAAAAGTACAGCAGGGAGAGAGAAGCAAGCCTACCCCACCCCCAGGTCTGTTTCCAGGGCTGGGAGTATGAGTAAGACGTAGGCCCCCATAGGACAGGGCAGCAGGTGAGGCAGTGTCAGTGGGAGAAAACCAGGTTTCAGTAAGTGCGAGTATGTTAAAAGAGTTGGCAATGAAGTGGTCATGCATAGCGGTAAGTTTGTTGCAAACAGATCTGGCATTCCAGAGAGCACAGGAGAGATTAACTGGGTTTTTGGGTATAGGGATAAGAGTTCTGAAATGTTGGAATTTGCACCTAAGAGAAGGAGTCCGTGATATACATTAACTGGGATGGGGTAGGGGCATCAGTTTGGGTAAATGCCCCCAGCTGCCAGCAGTAGAAAGGATAGATAGACTAAGATCAAGACAGAGTTACAAACCCAAGAGTTACATGTGGTTGAGTGTCCCGTTTTCATGACAAATTGGTCTATGGGAGACAGTCTTTAAATAAATTAGTGCTTTCTGGATAATAGGTTTCCAGATAACAGATTCCATACCTTTATTACAAAATGTGTCCCAAAAAAGAGCAAATTATATGACACAAAATTAGGCAGAAGATTGTGTCACTTACAAAACAGTTAAACTAACTCACAAATTCTAGCTACAATAATTTGTCAAACAATGGAGCAAGGCATACCAGAACATATAGCTTTATGTTATGCATCCTGTCCAGAAACTAAAGGCATATTAACTGACATGCATTTTGCTCATCAGACTTTGTCAGACTTGAATTGTATTGTTGCAAAACCGAATGTTCAAAAAAATTTCTAATTCTGCAGGTAGGAGAAATCTGTACTTTCTGTATGGTACCTTGTGGAGGAAGGTGTTCCACAGCCATGTCAACCAGGAAAACGAAAATTAAATTAGCTACTTATGTCAAACACATCAAAATCCTATGCATGGGGCAGGAAGAAGATGTCTGTTTAAATGAATATAATACTGTGTTTCGCTTTTAGGATAGGTTACTCTGACTCCTCTTCTCAAAGAACAGCGAAAAGAAATTGGAAAGTTTTCACTTCAAAACAATATTAAGGTCTTATATAAATATTAATTCCTGAACTGAATATTTTATCATTGCTACCTTCAACTTCAGCAACGTGCATGGCTCCTATTCACTCAAACATTTAACATTTAATTTCCAAATTAATTTCTATCATGTATGTCAAGCAAAATAAACTTGCTTACACTATATACATTACATAAATCTTGTTTCCTTCGGTCTTGGAATGACACAGTCATAGTAAGCAGGCAGGTGCCATTTTGTGGAATCCATTATTAAGGCAAGTTTTGTACAGTATGCCCCCAAAATCTTCTGTATTCACCAGAATGGGAACATAATGCCTCTGCCCATGCACAGACTACACAATTCTATGCTGTGATGTGCATTTCCTGTCTATTTTGAAAATGGCTTTTGTTTTTAGCTTTTTGTGTCTGGCTTTCCATGTGTCCAATTCTGGGTATGTTACTGAGCATTTATTCCATACAGTAATTTCTATTATAAATAACTTGTCTGCTGTCTTATAAAGGTCACTATCAAAATCACCCTATCATTGAAGGCAATTCTAAAAAATCATAATTGTACAGAAATGTAGCAACAATGTTGTTATGTATTAACTTCCCTTCATCCAAATACATAGGCACTGCACCGTTGTTTGGAAATTTCTCAGAAGCAGTTCAGCACACTTAAACCTGTGCTCTTTTTATTCTTTAACATTATTCATAAATACAGTAGTGGGGTAATTACCATTATAAACATGTTGCATGCTCTGATTTTAATACTGTGTTGTTTGTGAGTGTAGTATTTTGAATGGATTGTAACTAGTCAAGTGTTTTCCTTCAAGCTTTATCTGCAGTCAGAAAAAATATATAATCATTGTACTGTAGCTTAAAGGCCAGGCAGCCTTATCGTACTGTGCTGTGAGCATTGCCTGATAATAAGGTATTAATTGTTTGTGCTGGGAAGTCAGGGGTAAATAAACAGCCTGAGGAATCAATAAGCAGCAAGGTCAGAGATGGCTTTATTTACCGCTCCAGCAGCTGCTGCTAGCATACAAATAATAGATATATGAAGACATATAATGCATACAGTGAATTTCACATGAGTGTAGTCTATAATATTCATGCCTGCTAAGCCACTCTACTAGGGCTTCTATACCCTATCTCTTAAAAAGGGAAATCCCTACAGCAGGGCAGGATTTGTTCCACTGCAGAAATGGGGATTTTTTTCCCTTACTTATGTCCTTTTCATATAGTTTTTAAGAACTGAACCCTATGATGGTGTTGATATCATTAAATTACCCCATTGACAAATGAAATGCAATAGTCACATAGACAGATAAAAGTAAACAATATTGATTCCAGGGCCTGAATAGCATAAGAGAAAAGAGCCCAGCGCCTTGCTGTAAATCCTCACAAACAAGCACAGCTGGTGTTATTCCTAGCATGTGTTGAATAAAGCCCACTAACATGACACAGACACATGATATTGGGCAGAGACAAATATCTGCTGCTTTCCCCCAAACTGGCCTAGAAATAACCAACTCACTCGCCATCCATTTATTTTGTTGGAATCTGTCCACAGCTTTATTGCAGCAAACATAATTTAACAATAGATAACACATATATCCATAACAATTTAAATTAACAACATTGTAAACATACAAATGTGAACAGTGATGTACCAATAACTTATAATACTC
Organism: Xenopus borealis; assembly: GCA_024363595.1. Classification (NCBI taxonomy): domain Eukaryota; kingdom Metazoa; phylum Chordata; class Amphibia; order Anura; family Pipidae; genus Xenopus; species Xenopus borealis. The sequence continues at coordinate 54,973,020 of CM044444.1, forward strand.
TGCAAGGCCCCTGGCAATGGTCAATAATAAAGAGACGCCTGGGGGCTAATATCCTCCACTCCTTCCACTCCGTATTGGGGTGCTCAGTCCCCAGCGCCTCAGCTGTAGAATATGCAGAATAAAGGATATCTGGACAGCACTCCAGATAAAAATGAGAATTTATTCCAACAGAGAAGGAACAAACACTTTACGCATTTCGGGAATCAATTCCCTTAGTCATAGGCATACAGGTCAGAATGTGTCATTTCCTTAAATAGGCAACACAACAAGACACCTACTGGACAATATATTGATCACAAGTGAAACATATATATGTAACAAATTAAATGCGTTATTAAATAAAGAAAAGTTAACAAATAAATTTTAAATTTATTACATCTACTACAAAATCACTTGTCTAAAAGGCAAATGCCAAAATAACCTGTTAAAACACAAATACATACATACATATTGGCATGCACTAGTGCAAAGGTGCACACAATTGTGTATAAAGAATCAGAATTGTGATTGCACTTTTGCATGCAAGTATGTACGTGTATCATAAGAAAAACTCCTATATGTAATATAAGGCACTAAGTTTGCCCAGGGGCAGTAACACATGGCAACCAATAAGATGCTTGCATTTAAACAGGCGACTAGTGAATGCTATCTGCTGATTGGTTGATATAGGTAACTGCCCTTGGGCAAACTTAGTGCCTTTATTACATAACCCCAAAAGTGCCTTAATCCCACCGGTCGATGAAGAACTTTAATACTGTATTGAGGAATAAATATTCAGGAATTAATTTTAGGGAGTTAATTTTAGTTGATCACAACTTGTGAATGCATACGTTTTAGATCCCCTATACGCGGACATCCCGTTGCCCGTACATATCAGTTAAGAATGCACCCCAACTGAAAATGCAATCCAACTAAAAAGGAGAAAGTAAAATGAGGGGTTAGTACAAATAGGTTAGATCATATCTACCTTTAGGTACCCTTGTGATCCAAAAGGCTTCTCTTAGGTTCAGAGATCGGAGGATATCACCTCCTCTCAGATGAATCTTAACTTGTTCTTTAACTTTAAAATCCAGAGCACCATACCAAGCGATGTGATCTCGATAGGGGTTATCACATCCAAAAATGCGGGACCGCTCCCACTAACCAACCCAGGTTGGCATAGGAAGGAGCAAAGAAAGCTCCAATAGAGGTCCCGCATTTCTGGAGGTAGAAACCCCCACTGAAATAGAAAAAATTATGTGTAAGTAAAAAGCCTATACCAATAGGTATGACTATTACTCCCCTGCAACAAACCCTGAAACAGATCTGGTCAATGTTAAGGAGAGCCATGAAGGGGAAAATGTGCCCTCACTTATGTTTCGTGAACAATGTTGTTTGCTTGACTTAGAGTCTTTGCAGGAAGAGGGTATTAGACATACTGGATCACATGAACCAGTGGAGAGGTTAGTCTCACTTAAAAAGAAGGCTTCTGATTTCTATCTTATATATGCTAGATGCCCTTTGATGGATATTTTTCAGGATTTGATAGAAATTAGCATATACTACTAAAAGCAATAAAAATACTTATATACCCACAGAAGAGAAGTTAGCTCTTAAATCTTTAAGAGATAATACAGATATCACTATCCACCAAGCAGACAAAGGTGGGAGTGTTGTAGTTATGGATACTTCGATGTATATTGCAGAGGCAGAACATCAACTTAATGATGCTAATACATATACCAAATTATCTTCTAATCCACAATCGAAAATAGCAGTGAAATTGAACAGTGGGTTTCTTAAGGTGTTTCTTTGGGAGTGTTGGACTTGAGGGATAAATATTATTTTTTACCACACAATCTGGTGGGTCCCATTTTCCACCATCTCCCAAAGATGCATACGTAAGTCTATGTCTTTACCTGAAGGCAGACCGATTGTAGCTAGTATTGGGTTTGTCAATGAGGGATTATCAAACTGGGTGGGCAATTGGCTTAAACCTTTAGTCCCACAACTTCACTCCTATTTGAAAGATTCTAGTATCTGTTATCACATGGGTGGACACTTTCTGCTGAGTTTCTATGGATGATAAATCCTTCTATTCTTCTGTAGCACATGACAAGGGTTTACAGGCTATTACAGAAATGCTTTCTCACTCTAAATTGTAAACACAAGACTGTATTGAATATACTTTATTGGTATTGGGCTTTTTACTTACACATAATTTTTTCTATTTCAGTGGGGGTTTCTACCTCCAGAAATGTGGGACCTCTATTGGAGCTTTCTTTGCTCCTTCCTATGCCAACCTATACATGGTTTGTTGGTAGCGGTCCTGCATTTTTGGATGTGATAACCCCTATCCAGATCACATTGCTTGGTATGGTTGCTATATTGATGACCTTCTGTTTATTTGCAAAGGTATATCTGGTTTAATTATAGAGTTTCAAACTTATTTAAATAATAATAATTAAAATCTTGAATTTTCACTGAATTATAATGCACATTAGATGCACAAATAGATTTTCTAGATCTTAGATTGACAGGTAATATGTCTGCCGGAAAGGAAGAATCTGAGGTGTTCCCGAAAATAAACAGTGGGTAACACTATACTCAAAGCTAATAGTTGCCACCCTAGGCATACTACATGGAGTATACCTAATAATCAATTTAAGAGATATCGTAGGAATTGCAGTTCAGTTGAGTCTTTCAATACACAAAGTAACGATCTTGCTGATAGACTGCCTAGCAACTAAATCATCTAAGACTAAGGATATAGGGGTCAACATTAAGGGGCAGATTTACTAAATTCACATTAAATTCACATGAAGAATCGAAGTTCGATCAAATTGCAAATTAGTCAAATTCAACAATCGAATATTCGAATTCGAATATTCAAATAAAATTTTATTTGAATATTCAAAAATTAGATGGTCGAATACTTCCCCTTTAAATTTTTATCTTCACTAGATTAAAGCTACCGAAATGGGGAGGATAAAGATAAGGATAAAAAATTGTCTTCATTACAAAATATAGTGAGGAGTATAATTCAGTTTGTAAAATAGTTAAGAAACACCTCCCCATACTTTATAATGATAACAAGCTTGGCGAGATACTTTCTGTGGATAACGTTAAGTTTGTATCCAGAAGAGCACCAACCTTGGGAAACTTATCAGCCCCAAGTCTGCTTACATCCTCTTCTACTAAAATAAATAAAAATTGTCTCTCACTAAAAGGAACTCCTTTTTTCTTACCAAAATGGATTACCTCCTTAACTGTTAGTGCTATAAATCCCCTTAAAACTCCACCCCCCAACTGTGTCACTAAACCCACTACTAATCCCCTGCCAAGCAGCTTTGTCCCACTCCTGTCATGTTCCCTTTTCCAGCATGCGCTGTACCACGTTTCACTTTCTCTCAGCTGCTTAGTTTGCAAGAATACTGTTTATGGCTGGAGATTGCATGTAATAGCCTACAACCTGAAACACATGCTTATTTTTTGTAAAGGACACCAAAGCAAATGATTTCTATACCAAAGCACCGCAAGGTGCATCATGTGCATATGAATTGCTATACTTCTTACAAACAATACATTTTTCTCTATAGCCTGATCTATTCACTTACAGCAACAAACAAGATGTAAGTGTTTAGAGGTCATTTAATGGCTTCTATAGGTTAGTGCACCTTATTGCTTTTTACAAGTACAATGGTTAAATAACCTCTCAAACATAGAAGCAAAGTAGTAAAATCAATGTTCTGTTTCCTTGACAAATCACCATTATGTGAGTATCTTAAATGATAATTCTTTATGGTTGTGTCTTACAGTGATAATGACACTAAAAAAATACTTTTTAACATATGAATGTACATTAAATGTTAGGTATATGCTGAGAGGTTAGTTTTTGTATATAATTGTTAGTTGAAGTTCCTAAGCCTGACTCTCTGATACTCTGACTTTGACAACCTGTCTGTCCCATCTCAGCCTGTTAGTTACAGTTTCTAATGATAACGGACTCCTGCTGCACAAATATGGCAGCCCCCTCATACAGGAACATGGGGCAACAGACAGGTAATGTAAAAGCATCATGAACATACTTTATGGCAAATATCAAAGTCAATATTAAAATAAATTAAAAAAAGAGTTTCATTTCAGGTGTTAGTATCTCTTTAAATAATGTTCTATTGCCCCAGTGTAAATTCATCCCAAAGGCGCGCGTCAAAAACGAGACGCAAACGTTTCACAAATTTTTTCGCCAATTCGCGAATTTCTAGCTAAATGAATCGAATCTGCCTAGATTCGCCCATCACTAATCCCTGCTATAGAGGCTGCACACTGTCATTCAGGTTGTGTACATGGGGCAAAGAAGTTCCAATGTGATAGGACAGTTCCCCCTGTGCGTTTATCATGGAACATAAGGTTATGAACTGCAGTGTATACACATTCACTCCTCACTATACTTCTAGCGTTGGAGGGTGTTAGCCTCTTACTGTTTATTTTCTGTTTTACAGCAGTCAATCACACTGTAGTCACACAGGCAGAATGGTTAGCCTAGGCCCAAAAGAGCACCCTCTGTATTATATAAAAATCCTCGCTGTGACACTGTGCTGCTGCTACAGCAACTAATTAAAGTATACAGAGAGCTGTAGTTGTAGTATACAGGAATTAGTCAGGAATGGAAAAAAGGCTGAATACAGTAACTTTTTTGAGTGTTGCTTTCAGAAATCAGCATTTTGTATGGTATTTTTATAGATGTAGTTACTTGAGTCAGCAGCCTATTATCAGATTCTGACCTCTATTTT
>CM044444.1:54988550-55026340 GCA_024363595.1 Xenopus borealis
ACGTCAAGGTAAACCCCATACGGTGGTCCCTAACTTGTTTACCTCTGGTCATAGTAAAAAGGTTTAGTACCCCTCTGAATAGTAACTTTGAAGTAGATGTGTCCTGAACCTTGGTTTGTCTGAGGGGTAAATCCTCCCCCGCCACTAACTAGCGGCTTTTAAGAGAGAGAGATTGCCGAAACCAACACCCCATTTTTGAAAAACAATGGAATAATAAAAAAGGTGAAGGCTAAGTAAAGCTATGTGTAAAAGTGCACATTTACAGACTTCCGGGGGGCGGACCCAAAGATGGCCACATATTAACAAGAGCTCCTGATACAAGCCAGAAACCAGGTGCCAACAAAACACAGTACTGGGGGAAAAAACATTTGAAATTAACCCCACGAATCCAGGATAGCGAGGGGAAACAATAAATACCAACATCGGGCTCACCCTCCACCTGCAGCCCCGGAAGACAGCGTTAACGCCAGGCGCGCGGAGCCAGGCCGAGACCCGCGAGAGACGTGAGACAGGTGTGGCCGGAGATACAGGCACTAGAGCGGGAGCGGAGACATCCTAACAGGGAGCCGAGACGAGGTACAGGCACTAGGGCGGGAGCGGAAACATCCAAACAGGGAGAAATGGCAGAAATGACCCAAGGTGCACCCGCTGTAAAGGAAGGCCCCGACATAACTAACTCATGCGGTAACTCACGCGGTGTCTCAGCAGGACGCAATTAAAGCCACATCACAACTAGTGGACCCGGACCGGACCAGAAAAGGAATAAAAGGCCGGTAAGAGAACCTAAAACCAAGTACACCATTAGACCTACCACTGGCACTCAACAATTTGTACTCAACAATTTGTACTGAACTATTCAATGAGGGATACCGATTCTGCCTACTATTCCCAGCAGAATTAAAGGTGACAGACAAGGATGATGGAACAACCAGATTTTTCGAAAACCCAAAACAAGCCAAGGAATACTACGAGAGTAAAACCAAAGGAAAAAGCTCAACCTGAAAATGGACACCAAAAAAGTCAAAATGGAAAACAACAAAAACTGAAATATGACACATATCAAGAAACCAGGACTTTATAATCACTATATCATCTTAATATGACTATAACCTCCCTTTCGATATAAAGAATCATAGGAAAACTACTATATGATGCAATAGTGAGAAAACCACTGTTTTTTTGTTTTACCTTAAAAAATGTTTATATGTTATGTTATATGTTTGTTAGTACAGAAATTCTTAACAGAGGAAATAGCAAAGGAAAAGAGACAGATAGCTCAAATACTACTCACACCACAACCCTACAAAAATCTAAACCAGGGAAAGTGGCCTGCTCGCTGGGACAGACCAGCCCATTTTAAAAATCTAAACCCTGCAATCAAACACCACAAAAAAGGAGTGGGATAACCCACATAGAATGACAAATACACAAGATATAGAAAATACCACAAAAAGATTGATGACCCAATTCCAGATACTTTCATGGAATGTAGGGGGCTTAACTCTCCAATAAAAAGGAGAAAGGTGTTAGACCGATTACAAAGGGAAAATGCCCAGATTGTCTTATTACAGGAAACCCATTGGCGCAGAAAAGACAAACAGATATTAAAAAGTAAATGGTTACAAACGGTAATAGAGGCATCCTATAGAACAAAAACAAGAGGGGTAGCAATTGTAATTAGCAAAGACATACAATGCAACATTATAAGAACGTACAAAGATAAAAATGGTAGACTATTGATAATAGACTTGGACTTAAATGGAACAGTTTATTACTATATGCACCAAATGATGACAATAAACAATTTTTCATGAATGTATTACAGAAGGTAAACTCCTGGGGGGCAGAAAACATCATCCTGGGAGGAGACGCTAATGTGGTCTGGGACGACTCCATGGACAAAACAGGTAAAACAAATACACATTCACGAAAGAGAGCACGACCTTTACATACATTATGTGAAACCCTACAACTATATGATACATATAGACATACACATCCCATCACCAAAGACTATACTTTTTACTCAGGAGTACATAAGACACATTCAAGGCTGGACTACATATTTATCTCACGATCGATACTAACAACATTGACAAAAACTAAAATTAGAAACATAGATGTTTCCGATCATGCTCCTATTTCAGCCAGTTTAAAACTAAAAACACCCCAGTCTGGTTCATACAACTGGAGATTCCCGACCTACCTGAGCGCCAATGAAGACTTCCAATTATTTTTAAAAACGATCTGGGCAAACTATATAGACGATAATATTAACCATTGGGTCAACCCACAACTATTGTGGGCGGCGGCAAAGCCGGTATTAAGAGGGCAGATAATCTCATATATAATTAAACAAAAAAAGTCATACAACGAAAAATATGACCAATTACAAAATCAACTGACACAACATTATAAAACCTTCAAAGAAACAAACACAGAGGAAGATAAGAATAAATACAAAGAGACAAAAATATTGTTTGACACTTTATTAACTGGAAAAGCATACAACACCATAAGTCATACAGCAAACCAGTTTTATAGACATGGCAACAAGTCAGGAAAACTGTTAGCACACATAGCGAAAAAACAAACACAAAACACATTTATACAAAGACTAAAAAATGGCAGTGGATGGACCAGAGACCAAAAACAAATTAGAGAAATTATAACAAAACACTTCAAACAAATCTATGAAGCCCCAATAGACGATCCAATCGATGGCTTGAAATTCTTGCAAGAAGCAGATCTCAAAAAACTAACGGTCCAGGATCGCAAAATTCTAGATGCACCTATAACAGAAAAAGAAATAACAGAGACAATTAAACACCTAAAAAATGGGAAAACGCCGGGGCCAGATGGCCTCACGGCAGAATTTTACAAATTATTATCGCCGGACCTAACACCTCTATTATCCACCCTATACAATGACACTTTACAAGGCAACCCATTATGGGATGAAGCAAATTTAGCCAGAATCATATTAATACATAAAGAAGGAAAAGACCAGACAGAACCACAATCATACAGACCAATATCACTCCTAAATCAAGATATAAAAATCATGAACAAAATAATGGCAGATAGACTACAAAAAATACTACCCTCAATACTCACCGAACACCAAGTAGGCTTCCTCAAAAACCGCAAACCAGTCAGAGCACTTCGACAAATAATAACGGCAATATACATTAGTAACCTGGAAAAAAGAAAACATGGAATGTTATTAAATCTAGACGCAGACAAGGCCTTTGACAGGATAACACACATACATATACACAGACTATTAAAATTCCAATATTTTGGCATATACATGTTAAACTTATTCAAAAATCTATACCTAACACCCAAAAAATTTCTAACAATCAACAACACCAACACAGATAGATTCCAAATTCACAGAGGCACACGTCAAGGTTGCCCACTATCACCCCTTTTATTCAATATAGCCATAGACCCGTTACTAAGACACATACTCAAAAACCAACAATTACAAGGAATACAAATAGAACAAACGAATCTAAAAGTAACAGCTTTTGCAGATGATATCCTGCTATTTCTTAACCAACCAAAAACAGAAATACCCACAATTTTACAACTTATACAAAGATTCGGTAGAATAGCGGGATTTCAAATAAATGTGGACAAATCAGAAGCACTACAACTACACCACACAGATCCCAAAGATTGGTCAACACACTTCCCCTTCAAAAAAACCAAACAAAATATTAAATATCTAGGGATAAAACTACCCTCACACCATAAAGATATATACACATTAAATATAAAAAAAACAATAGATGAAATCCAACAAGAAATACACCAATGGAAATACACAAAATTAACATTTTTAGGTAAAATACACCTAATTAAGATGATTTACTTTCCCAAATTACTATATCCACTCCAAATGTTACCATACTACATAAAACCAACAGATCCAAAGCGATTAAATCAAACATTTAGAACATTCATCTGGAACAAAAAACGCTCAAGAATAAGCCTCTTCAAACTACAACAACCTAAACATCTAGGGGGCACAAACTTTCCAAATATTAAAGAATATAATGAAGCAACACTCCTTCGCTATGCGGGAGATTGGATTTTAAATAGAGATCTATACACAACAATAGCTTTAGACCAATACACAGCAGAAAATTACTCCCTCAACCATATGCTACACTCACCGACATACAACATTCCACCATTATTAAGAGAGAACCCCTTATTTGCAGATACATATAAAGCATGGCAAACAGTGAGAAAAAGACAGAATCTAACACCATACATTTCACCATACATAACATGGAATAGCAATAGCAATTTCCCAATAGGAATAAGAAACCCCACCCTATCACAATGGAAGGAAAAAGGATTATATGATCTATATGATATAATGGATAATAACTACACAATACTATCACAAGAGAAAATAAGAGAAAAATTCCCTTTCACGACACAACATATATTTCTTAGCTTCCAAATTCTCCACTTTGCAACTAGCCTAATAAAAAAAATACCAGAAAATGAGAAAATCAACCCACTGAATAAAATTTGGAAAGATAAACTGACAAAACAAACTACATCGCAAATCTACCAAGCGATAAGAACTTTAATTGATATCGAGAACAAACAAAAGCCGAACTTTACATGGATCAAAGACATCGCAAATACTAACACATCTGAAACCTTAAAACAACACACAAAAATTATGAAACTACTTCCAGCAAGTAGATACCAAGAAATGTCTCTACAAATATTACACAATTCTTATCTGACTCCGATCAGAAGATATAAAATGGGAAGTCTGCCCTCCGATGCTTGCCTCAGATGTCAATCCCCAAAAGCAGACCTAATACATACTCTGTGGTCATGCCCCTTAATACAAAACTTCTTGAAAGAGATAACAGAATATGGTGCCCGGTTGGTCGGGAAATCTTTCCAGATGAGCCTAGAATGGGCAATGTTCAGCAACGACACAAATTTCACGCAACTAACAAAAGCAGATAAAAACCTGATAGGAAGATTAGCGGCAGCGGCAAGGAAAACAATCTTACAGCACTGGCTAGATAAAGACACACCAACTATATTCATAGCAAAACAAAAACTACACCATATCTTTCACATGGTTGGAAACAATAATTAGAAAAGAACAAAACACAAAAAAATTCTTTAAGATATGGGAAAAATACATATAATCTCTACCACAACTAATCAAATATCACACAATCTACACATTCAGATACACATCATGGTATGACACAGCAATATTGACAGAACAACCACTGATCATGGAGGCGTCCCAGTACTTCAGCAATTTACAACAAGAACAGAGACAACCAGATCAAGCACCCCCCAGAAGTCATTTAACTAACAGGTTGTTAATCTCTTACCCTGAAAGTACTTTACAGGGTTAAAGATATCATCTGTCTTATGAAACAAATACCGAGAGATATAAGTTATTACAAAAGTTACAATTTTTTTTTATTATTTGCATGTAAATATCAAAACATGTATAATGACAAACTATAACAATGAGAAATTGACTATTATGTTGTTAAAACTTAATAAAAACAAGTTAAAAAAAAAAGTGCACATTTAAAGCAATGTGTATACTATGTGCAAGTGTAAATCTGAATATAAATAAGAATGTAAATATAAAAGAGTATTAGTAAGAATGACAGATTGTGTTATAAATATATATAAGTGTAAAAGGTGTTACCTGCAGATGTTGCTGTAACTAAAAATCCCCTGTTTCTGTAAACATATGCATTAGCAATTATATTGAATTATTTAGGAGACAGGGTCCCAGGGAATGTGCATTGTGCACACCCATTATATTTAAATATATTTTGACTTAGCCTTTGAGTGCTCCCACACCCCCTCTTTGTTTGTACATTTTAATAAACAACCAAAAGAAATTCCAACGTTTCAATCACATAATTTCTCAGGGAAGATCACAATTATATGATCGAAACATCAATAGATCAAATAAATAATGTAATACAAACAATAGTTCACATATTGCCCTAGCCTCTGAAAGTCTGCTCTTTCGTAACTGAAACCACAGTATAGCCTAACTGCAATTCCGTTGTTCAGGGAATATTCCACTGTTTGACTTGTTCAGAGCTGCCATTTCCCTGGGCCATCTGGCACCTAGTCATAACATCTTGGCCTATCCACACCAATGATCACCCACCCTATGGAGTTCATAAATCTCCCTGCCAAGGGTCCAACTCTCAGCTGTCACAAGCATGTTCCTATTATTTATAACAATTTTACCTACTCTTCATACCAGCTTCATACTCTTCATACCAGCTTCCCTATTCTATTCTAATAACTAGTGACGAATAGTAAAACAACAATGTAAAACAAAAACAGTCCCTTGCCTATTCTAGTGAGGACAGACAAGTAACTTTTTTCCAACTTAAAATGGAAAAAGTTGCTGTGATCAATGTTTCACATTAAACTCAGTTTTTCTTGCATCCCCTTGTATGATTGCACTATGATATATATCATGAAGCCAAAATGATACAATAATCTTCGTATATACTTCATAGATATTCATTTATATATTCATAAGAGCATGCTGTGGACTAACCATGCTGGTTGACATTATAGTAATTTAAAAAAATTGTCGTCTTAAAATGAAATCACTGATTTGCTTTTTAGACTTCCACTTATCTTTTTAATTGTTTTGGTCTTCTTAAAAGGTTTAGACTGTAAGGGTTGTATTTGATTGAAACAGGGAACAGTTGGCAGTCCCATTATCTAAACTGCGCTATATCCAATGCTACATGATAAAAGAGCTATGTAGCTTGCAGGAGGTCAAGGAGGTTTTCTGGTATCATCAATGACTTGTTTGTTAGAAATAAATCCCACTCTACCATTGTTTAGCAGAGTTCAGAATGCTATATTTTTTGTTCAGATTTCAAGATACAGTATATGTTCATTAGTGTAAATGACCTATAATTACTGCACTGATGTACAGGCTTCATATGAATATTTCATGAGATAAATCTTGGCTGTCAACAGATTGTTATTTATCTTGATAAAATGTTCTATCACCATATCCTTAAACTCTTTACAGCTAAGCCTCCAGGTCTAGTGGTTTTAACAAATTTAACACATTTATACTTTCTTACTTTTAAGATAACTTCATTTTCTGTGAGTTAGAATGGAGCTAAGCCGCTCTTTGTTAGTTTTTTTTATGTGGTTTTACTTCAGAAAAGCCCCTAGCTGGTAAGGAGAAAGTGTTCATAAGTTTTCAGTAACCATGCATACTACAACCCAACAATAATTATCTTATATTCTCCTGTTAACATTTTGATGCATGCACTGCATCAGATGTCTCTGCTTAGTTCGCCAAATTAAAGCTACCGAATTGGGTTTCATTATTTTTGATCGAATAAAAAAATTCGATCGAATGGATAAAATTGTTCAAATCGATCGAATAGCGGTAAAATCCTTCTAATTCGATATTTGAATTCCAACAATTTTCATTTTCCAACAATTCACAACTATTCCCATGGTCGAATTCTAGGGTTTTTTAACCCTCAAATTCGACCCTTAGTAAATCTGCCCAACAGTTTTATTAAACACCCATCAGAATATTTCTGAACTTAAAGTAACACAAAATTACACAAACCAGTGCTGTCCAACTATCTGGATTTTTTTGCGTGCTAACATCGATAATGTGGATTTGGTTCTTGAGATAACATGGGTGTGGTTAAAAGTGGGCGCGGTTTACAACCATGAGTTGTCAATACTGGCTTCCATTGTCATCCTTCCATCACATAGGCCAGAAAAATTATTGCCTACTGTACAACAGAAGATCGGCAGCAATGGCATTCTGTATGCAATAGCGGGCCACATACTGTATAACCACAAAAACATACATTATCTTTCCAAACTGAGACGAGGCATCAACACACACACCCGTATACTGGAGATTCTAACTCATCCCCACTTCCTCTCTCCCCCCAAATTCTTTCTGGCTGCCCCTCAGGGTAGACCAACTACATTCCCCCAGCTGCAAATAAATTCAATGGTTATGTACCTCTCCCATCTACCCTGGGTAGGAGGGAGAAAAGATGTATGCTCCCACCACTTCTTCAGGTGAATGGCTGCCTTGTTCCTACTTTTTCCCTTCTTATCACCTCCTTAACCCATTCTACTGTGCCCAGTACTTACTACCTGCTTTGGTGACTACTCCACCTGCCCCAATTAAATAGCTCTATTTGAGGGGAAAGCTGTAGGCCTCTTTGCTCCAAAACAGAGCACAGAACACAAAGTAAACAAAAAAACTGATATGTTGTGCTCTAGCATCTCTCTCCCACCATTGTGCTTAGAGCATTACGAATGACTGCTGAGGTGTATGGCATTTACAGCACAGGCATGTTACTTTTTTATTTGTAAACCATCATTACTTATCTTAATGGCCTCTTGCATGTCACTGTCATTACAGTAAGCCCAGATAATCATGTACAAGTAACACAAACCTTACACCTATTTCATCATTTGCTCTATGACAGATACTGTGTGCTGACAGTTGTTGCACAATAGGCATAGCTTCGGCTGTAGTAGAGGAAATAATTGCAGAACTGCATATTATTTCTTATGAGGGATCAAAGTAATTTTTTCTATAAGTTGACATATAAAATGTATCCTAATGGTTTCAGATTTGAAACATCAACGTAGAAAACAAATTGATTCAGCTGATTGGAAATCATTAAAGTTGCTCAAGGAGATGAACAAGGTGAACTCATTCACTAGGGAAACATAGGGAAGCCATTCTGTTTACATGTCATAAAGGTGATAGGGTGGGAGGTCTTAAAGTGACATTTCATGATTATCTAACTGAACAAACCTTATCCTGTACATGTTCATTTTCACTTTATAAAGCATCATTCTCAGCAGCCCACCTATTTACTTAAATTAATATGCACTGATTTAATGTAAAGAAACTTAATGGCTAATTTAGTAAGATTCAAATAAAATTCGAATTTAAAAAATTCAAATTTTTAAGTAATTTTGGGCTACTTCGACTATAGAATAGCCCAAAATTCAATTTGAATATTCAAATTTCTATGTATTGACCCTTTAAAAAAGCTTCGAATTTGACTATTCCCCAGCTTAAAGCTGCCGAATAGCCATTTCAGCCTATGGGGGACCTCAAAGAACTTGGCCAGAAATTTTTACCAAGTTCTGAGAATTCGGAGGATTTTGGTGAAAGTCATTCAAATCGTTCGAACGTTTCGAACAATTTTCATTCGATCGAATATGGACTTTTTTTTATAGAAAATGCCCATATTCGTTCGAAAATTACCCCACAAAAAGTATTTTCCACTTTGAAATTCGACCCTTAGTAAATCAGCCCCTTAATATACCTTATAAAAAGGTGAAGGCTTCATATAGCCTAGCATGGGACCTGAAAATAATTACATCAGCACTATTATTCACTACAGGGGACAAGGAGGTGAACCTGGTGTAAACTTTGTTTTTTTTTTTACTTTCCAGCTCCTACCTGACTACTTACAAAAGGTTTGCATTAATCACTGACTCCGCAGTAACAACAGGACCTCCAGGGAATAGAAGGATAATTAACATCATAAAATTGTTAGTGATGCTTTAAAATTAATCACATATTTTTATAAAGTATACTAAATTCTGAGTTTTGTTCTGTTTTCTACTATATAATATAATGTATATTAAACACTCCTTAGTTTTCTTATTTCAAAATCTCAGTTTTATCACATCTGTTATATAACAATGAGATTCAGATAGGTTTGCTGACATTTGTTGTAGAACATTCTGTTCAAACAAAAGATAGATCCTAAGCCATAACAACAGTGCCTTTTTGAGAGTGGAAGGAATCTTCACCTCAGGAATAACAGAAAAAATGCACCTTCAAGTGCAAAAGTGACAGTTTTCCCAGGAATGAAGAACAATGTGGCATAAATGATAGCATACTGACTCTACATTGTATGCTGTACATGTTGCACTTTAATAACCAAGGGAAAATTTCATAAATTGTTTTTCAAACAGCTATTTAATTTTTGTGCTGTTCTTTCTTATTTGTTTTTCCTGTCTTAGCCTTGTCACATGGTTGCTGCTGAAATCTGTTCAGAATTTGCACATAACTTTGGACTTACTTGACAGCAAAATCATCAGTTGTGACCCAAAGGCCATGACTACAGGCAGTCTATCTTCTTGCTCCAATAAATCATTGTTTAAATGTCAAATGTGCCAAGCAATTCTAATAAAAAACATTGTGTAATGTTAAGACTGAGGGTCACCCTGCTGGTGTTTCAGGTCTACATTTCCAGTAAAAAGTAATTGTTCATGTACCAGCTTACTTTCAATAATGTATGAATTATCATTCTTCTATCTATGCCCACACAGAAAGAATAGTGTGTATATAAATAAAGTTACTATTGCTCCCAAAAACAAAAAGCTATGTGAGGTACACAAGATTCATAAGCCTCGATAGGCATGTTTTTGTTCACTGCATCCCAAACACTCAATAAAATATCTTATGCTCTAATTCATACATGAGCATGAGTTTTGCTAAATAACCGTGTTCCAGTGCATGTTACATAATGCAGGGAGGTTGCTTAGCAATTTGATGTCATGTTTGACCTTTAATCCTGTGATATTTTCCTTCCTGTTGAAAAAAAGACAACACCTCCAAATGAAACCCAGCATCCATACACATCCCATCATAAATTATATATACCCATATCTATGCTAACTATAGAATTTAGCATAATAGCATTTGGCATTATGTCTATCCAAGAAATCATCCAACCACTCTTAAAAGCATTAACTGAACCACAACATCACCCAGCAGGGCATTCTACAACCTCACTGTCCTCACTGTGAAGAACTACCTACATTTCTTTAAATGAAACTTATTTTCCTTGCTTACCTCCTCATAAAATGAAATTAAGTTAATCAGGCAATATTAACCCATTGTATTATGATTTGCTATGACGTCCAGCATCTTGTCCTTTATTAACCCTTTGAAAAGCTTTCCTACTGCTGATGCCAGACTAACTGGCTTATAGTTTTGAGGCTGGGAACAGGATCCCTTTTTGAATAGTAGTACCACATTAATAATTTGCCAGTCTCTCTGCACCATATCAGACCTCAATGTATCCTAAAAAATTAAGTAGAGAAATTTGGCAATCACAGAGCTAAGCTTGATTAGTACCCTGGGATGAATTCCATCTGGCCCCGGACCTTTGTTTATCTTAACATGCTCTAGTCATTTTTGACATGTTAAGATAAAAGACTGGGGAGGGGTGTTATGGCAACCTTACAACAGTAAACAGGAAAGGCAAAAACATTTAAATGCAAATTTTGAAATGCTCAGAGGAGTTGGAGAAATTAAAGATAGCCACTTAGCAGCTCTCCTTCTATGGAGACTACCTGAATCATGTAGCCCTCTGATAAATGCCATTGAAGTCAGATCAGAATCAGAAATAACTCTAGAATATGTCAAAGGCAAATTAATTGATGAATATAATCGCAGACAGGAAGACAAAGCTTTAAAAGAGACAACAGCACCAGAAACAGCTCTTAAAACTGTACAAATTGAGAAAGGACAAACACAGAGCAGAGTGTGTTTTTTTCTGTAAGCCAGGCCATTTAAGGAAGGACTGCTCTATCTGGGAAATTAACAAAAACATGCAGTGGCAAAGACAGCAAAAGAAATTGCAAAGAGTGTTGCGCATGAAACTCCTGATAGTATAGATCCCCAGTGGATGTTGCAAGCTTACATTTTAAGATATGTATTAATGTGTGTGCTCTCTTATAGATCCCAAAGTAATAAATACAGTGTCATGTAAAATGATCTTTGTTTAGTACTGCAGAAGTGTTAATAAAGCTATGTCTTCTTGAAGCAAAAGGGATCCCATTCTAAACCTCAAAACTATAGGCCAACTAGTCTGACGTCAGTGGTAGGAAAGCTTTTTGAAGGATTTATAAAGGATAGGATACTGGACTTCATAGCAAATAACAATACTATGAGTTTTTGCCAGCATGGTTTTATGCGTAATAGATCTTGCCAGACTAACTTAATTTCTTTTTATGAGAAGGTAAGCAGGGACCTCGATTCTGGGATGGCAGTGGATGTGATTTACTTAGACTTTGCTAAAGCATTCGATACAGTGCCACACAGAAGGTTACTGGTTAAATTAAGGAATGTTGGCCTGGAACATAGTATTTGCACCTGGATAGAGAACTGGCTAAAAGATAGACTACAAAGAGTGGTGGTAAATGGAACATTTTAGTGGGGTAGCGCAGGGCTCTGTACTAGGTCCCTTGCTTTTCAACTTGTTTATTAATGACCTGGATGTGGGCATTGAAAGTACGGTTTCTATTTTTGCAGAGGATACTAAATTGTGCAGAGCTATAGGTTCCATGCAGGATGCTGCCACTTTGCAGAGTGATTTGTCTAAGTTGGGAAACTGGGCAGCAAAATGGAAAATGAGGTTCAATGTTGATAAATGCAAGGTTATGCACTTTGGCAAAAATAATATAAATGCAAGTTATACACTAAATGGCAGTGTGTTGGGAGTTTCCTTAAGTGAGAAGGATCTTGGGGTTTTTATAGATAACAAGTTGTCTAATTCTGGGCAGTGTCATTCTGTAGCTACTAAATCACATAAAGTTCTGTCTTGCATAAAAAAGGGCATGAACTCAAGGGATTAAAACATAATTATACCTCTTTATAGATCCCTAGTAAGGCCTCATCTGGAGTATGCAGTGCAGTTTTGGACTTAAGTCCTTAGGAGGGATGTAAATGAGCTGGACAGAGTGCAGAGATGTGCAACTAAACTGGTTTAAATTATGAGGGGAGACTGTCCAGGTTGGGGTTGTTTTCTCTGGAAAAAAGGCCATGATTACACTTTACAAATATATTCGAGGACATTATAGACAAATATCAGGGGACATTTTTACCCATAAAGAGGATCACCTCACCAGAGGCCACCCCTTCAGACTAGAAGAAAAGGATTTTCATTTGAAGCACCGTAGGTGGTTCTTCACAGTCAGGACGGTGAGGCTGTGGAATGTACTGCCGGGTGATGTTGTGATGGCTGATTCTGTTGATGCTTTTAAGAGGGGTTTGGATGATTTTTTGGACAGACATAATATCAAAGGCTATTTTTATATTAAACTCTACAGTTGATATAGCTATGGGCATATATAGTTTGTGTGAAAGAGAGGAGATGTGTGTGTGTGTGTGTGCTGTGTTTTTAATTTGGAGGGGTTGAACTTGATGGACTCTTTCTTTTTTCAACCCAATTTAACTATGTAACTATGTAAGAGAAACATGGGGTCAGTGTCTCCTCTGTTTAAAAGAAAGATGCAGGCTCACGTGAGATTGAGCTAATGGTTATCCCATCTCTTAAGCAGAATGACAACAGGTCATGGGCACAGGAGAGAAGGAGGAAACCGATGAAGCAGGCTGATATTTGATGGAGATTAAAAGAACTATGAATTATGGGAGACAAAGTTTCTAGGCCACATGTACCTGATGAAACTGGTGAAACCATCTTACATGAACTCACAGAAGACACAGACTTAGATGAGGACAGAAGTAAGAAAGAGAAGGATTATGCTGAGCTAATTTAATTTATGTATGATAGAAGTCTGTCTCTGAGTATGAGAGAAACAGCTGATGATGGAAGGAAACAATTTCATATCCTTAGAAACCACTTTGCTGGCAAAGGTAAGCCACAAATCCTTAGCTTATACACAGAGCTAACATTTCTTCAGAAAGCTGCAAATGAAAGTGTCACAGGCTATATAATATGTGCAGAGCCATTGCAGCACTGAGAAATGCTGAAGAGACACTAAGAAGCAGATTTACTAATTGTCGAAGTGAAAATTTTAATAAAAAATATTCAAATTTCAAAATAGGCCAAAACTAGATTTGAATTGAAAAAAATTCAACCATTTGTACAGAAGTACTGTCTCTTTAAAGAATTCGAATTCGACCCTCTGCCATCTTAAACCTAGTGAATTGCTATTTTAGCCTATGGTGGACCTCCTGGAACCTTTAAGGACTGTTTTTGAAAATGTTTGAAAATTGTTTTTTTGGGGGGAAAATAGTTTAAATAGAACAATGTAATCGAACAATTTTTAATTGATAAAAAAAAACCCTTTAAAAATGCGATGCTCAAATTTCCATGTTTTTTAACTGCGAAATTCGACCCTTAGTAAATCTGCCACTAAGCGATGGACCGTTTTATAAATGCCATAGCATTTTCTGATAATTACTCTGGTGCAGTATTTATGTACTTTCTGAAAAATAAGAGGGGTACAGTATTAGCCACTAGTGTTGGGCGAATTTTATTCGCCAGGGGCA
Organism: Xenopus borealis; assembly: GCA_024363595.1. Classification (NCBI taxonomy): domain Eukaryota; kingdom Metazoa; phylum Chordata; class Amphibia; order Anura; family Pipidae; genus Xenopus; species Xenopus borealis. Next base: position 55,002,928 of record CM044444.1, read on the forward strand.
AATTCGCTGCGAATTCCCGCGATTCGCCGCTGGCAAATAAATTCGCGAAACGGCAGCAAAAATTAGCCGTCAAAAAATTCGCCAACAAAAACGAGTCTCCGAAAATGACGCGCGACTCGTTTCGCGAATTTTTCGCCAATTTTTCGGCGAAGCAAAACGCGGGAGATTCGCCCATCACTATTAGCCACAGAAAAATTAATTGCTGAAACATCCTCATATGGGACTATCAAATGTATTGTGTAATAATGTGCTGATAATGGCACAGAATTTACGGCAAGAAACTTTCAGTCAATTCTCAGTACAAAGAGAATTCTCAGCAGAGAAATTGAAGAACACTATTTGAGATGGCAAGGTGTATGTTACTTGAGAGTAAATTGCCAAAAGTGTTATGGACATATACAGTAATGAATGCTGCTATTATTTGCAACAGGTGTTTTAACAATGGTTTAAGGCAAACGCCATACTACATGCTAACTGGGAGAAGCCAAATCTATCAAAGATGAAAACCTTTGTGTCAGAATGCTTTGCATATCAGTATGACAGAAAAAATCTAGTCTCAAAGTGTAAAAAGGGAATCTTTGTAGAATATGAAAAAAATAGTCCCTCATACTTGGTGTATTACCCAAGTACTTGAAAAGTAATTAAACACAGGCTAGTAAAGTTCATTACAAAGACTGAGAGACAAACTCAAACTGATGTGTTAGATGCTGATGATAATATTTAAAGAGAAAGTGTGTATGTCACATATTAAACCAAAATCCTAGGGAGGTCCCAGTATCTGAAGTTGAGAGTGCAGAGGGCAACGATAATGTCCAAATACAGCCATTGTACAAGATACCCCAAAAGGGACAGAAATCCCCTCATTACTTACATGACTATATACTAAAGTCAGATTGTCCGAGAGTGATACTTTCACACTGACCACTCTACCATAAGGTAAAAATGCAGTGGGGGGTAAATGGGTCTATGCAAAAAAAAACAATGCAGATTGATCTGAAACATACACAGCTAAACCAGTTGCTATATGTTAGAAGAAATGTAAGGAGAACTTAGAACTTGAGGCATATAGTGATACAGGCAACAGGGAAATGTATCTGCTGGTTTCACGATAATGTATAGAAAACAAAACTAAAATTGCCAACTCAATAACCTCATCACAAATGCATGCATGGCACAGACGTCTGGGACACAGACATCCAGATTCAATATATGAACTTTTGATATGGATATACCATGCAATACAATCATAAAATGCATCTTTTGTATCAAGACAAAGGCAACAAGTTTACCTCTACCTAAAGCAAGTCAGAGCAGGGCATATCAACCCAGGGAGGCACATTTAGCAAGGGTCAAATTTCGAATTCATGTACGTTTTGTTTTGTAAAACTCTCTTAAAGTCTATAGAATTCTACTTAGGGAAGTGTATTAATAAAATTGAATTGTAGAAACTCAACTAATTTAAAACAACACAAAAACTGAACTTAAATTCAATTCAAATTTGATCAAACTCGATTAGAGTTTTTTCTCTGAAAATGTCAGGAAGGCTGCAGACATCTCCACATACCTCATTTGACCTCTTCCATTGACTTATACAGCAATTCTGCAGGTTTTAGGTGCCAAATAGTTGAATTCTTAAAGGGCCAGAGAATGATAAATCAATATAAAAGATTAAAATTTTGGATAATTTTTATAATTCAGATAATTTCCTAGATAAAATTTGAATTTTCAATTTGACTCTTAATAAATCTGCTTCTTAGAGTTGATACACAGAGATGTGTGAACCAATGAGAACACAGACCCCAGCTGGAAGCAAGTATTTTGTGACCATCATACAGTGGATATGATTACTCTTGATACACAAAAATATATCTAATAAAGCACAAAAGGGAAGAAACTGGATAATCTCAAGGGGGGTCATTTATAAACATTGTGCAGTACAGACAATATATTTGTCTTGAACATGGATATCTATATATATATATATATATATATATATATATATATATATATATACAGATGAAGCCACTTGGATTTGTGTGTTAAATGCGTAATGACTCGGATTAAGTGAAGAACCTGTGTTATCTAAAGTCATCGTAACTCATTTAATGCATGTAAACTTTTCATTAGCATTCCAAAGCACCATTGTTCACAATGGTGAACACTTTAATGAGATGGGATTCTGTGATGCAATTTTCTGTGTTAAATGGGATAAGTGGGATATCTGGGTTTAGTTATTCTTTGTCAAACACACAAATCAAAGTGGCTTCATCTGTAAAGCTGCATAATAGCAATGTATTAATCTGCAAAATGAATTGCAATTATTTTTACAATGCGAATGTCTATAAGAACTTTTTTCTTTTTAAATATGGCAAAAGTTGCAAATTGTGAATATTTTTATATATTTATGCACACACACCACCCATCTCATTTGCGAGCCATTTGCAAAATGTTGTTTGCAATCTGAATTCACAAAAAAAAACATTAAAATGGGCACAGCAGTGCAATATTTTAGCGTTTGGAAAAAAAAACATTTGCGTATAATATGCGATGCCCAAACTTTATAAGTGACCCCCAAGGAGTATATAGCATAATCCACTAACAAATTCCTGCACACTGTGACATTAAGATCTAACAATAGAGGGGAGTACACAAACAGAGACGCTAAAGCATATCTAACGGAACAAGACATTTAACATCAAACAAGTGTTCCATACACTCCAGAACAGTGTAGCAGAAAGAAAGAATCACACACTTGTAGCTACAAAACTGCCTACCATCAAAATCAATGGCAGCTACACCTTACAAGTTGTGGAATGGTAAGAAACCTAGTATAAATCTGTTAAACTCTCATTTTTGGTATTAAGTTAAATGTTCATGGCATGAGGCAAGCAAATGCCTTTTGTTTTCAGAAGGCTTTACGTTGAACAACAGTTGGTTTGATATGCAGATTGGCGCAAGGAAGTGTTTTTGAGATGAAAATCAGCATTGTGACACTTTTTTAAAGTTATGTCAAAACTTACAAAATTTGGTTTGCCTTTAAAAATAATTATTACAAAAATGAGGTGCTAGTACCAAAATAAGTAAGTTCACGTGCAACTTCAAGGCCCCTCATTGTACGTCCTTCACTATACTTCACTATCCATTAGCATTCGCAGTATGTAGTGCATTTAAAATCAAGTCCCCAAGCAAACAGGGTGACTGAGTAGTAAGACCACAGTGCACTTACTCTTACCCCAGAAACTCTAGTGAGAAAGCAGGGAGCCTTTAAGCCCCAGCCCAGTATCATACACCTGTAAACAAATCCATGTTCTGAATGGCAGCTACAGTATAGGCAATATGTGGCTACAATTTGTACACTAAACACAAAAAGAAATTGCCAGCATTTGGTCTTACCCACGCTGTCAGCTTGAATGGCTGCATGGTTACATATCAGCTTATTTATATAAAATGTATTAGTGTTTTTTAAACAAACAAGCTATTTTACCAGTACAGAGTACCTTATATTGAAATATATAAATAAAACATAACTTCAATTTATTTGTGTTACTAGTCCCTTTAAATAAAATTTCAAATAAGCACAGCTTCATACTGAAAAACATTTATTTGTGCAATCTCAGCAAAAATTTCTTTTGATTACAAACACATCTTTTTTACAACACCCACAGTGCAGTGTTACCCCTCTGTCTGCCTACCGGTGTTACTGGTCCCTTTACATGTGACATGGTTGAAATCAAATGACCCAACCGTAAAACATGGAGTGAAAAAGATGGGAAAATGGTGATAGCAGAAACTTCAGAAGTTCATACTGATTTTAAGGTAGTGGAAAGACATCATATAAGCAGAAAACAAATAGGCATAAAGAAATGGTACATTCCAGGCAAGTATTTTGGTGAAGAGAGCAAAGTATACTAGAAATGTCAGCTGCAGTATAAGCTTCTAAGCTACAAGGCAGATAAAATTTGAAAATGAGAGCAAGTAAATTGAAGATTGAATGTGTTATTTTCCTTGAAGCATACAGCTAGGGTTTGGGGTGCATTCACAACTGAATTAAGAATTTTGAAATTCCAAAAATGCAGTAAGAAGTCGTGGGATAGAAAGACTGGCATGCAAAAGTATGTGGCTTGTAAGCCTTTAGGTGCCAAGCTGTAAATAAAGTATATGCTGGTAGTAGCAGTTTTAACAGAGATATTCCAGCAGGACTATCTTACCTGAGGCAAAAAAGAAAAAAATGAAAAAAATAAAAAGAAAAAAATGTTTGCCGCACCACCTGACTATGAGTTTGACAAAGCCTACACTCGGCGAAACGTGCGTCAGGCACTGCAGCTCCTTGCTACTGAGTTAGCAATCGGGGAGAAAGGGATAAGGAGAGCCGCATGGTTCAGTGGCCGGAGTGATTACTCTAACGGGGAGGGATTTTTTTTAATTGGATCCACTATCAGTTGCGCATTGTTTGAGTCAATGCCCATTTGAATTGCTATATTGGTGTTGCGTCTTAGCGATGAGGGAATAGGCCAATTCACCTAGGTGCCTCTGAGAGGACATAGCGTTAGTCACACACACGCTCACCATATACCAATTACTGGGCCTGCTCACTGAGAGCGTACTAGAAACTCATGTTATTATGAGATATTTTGCCAAACTAGGCGCAACTATGATCTAACTCACGAGATGGTACGTTAATCGACACAAGGCGGTTCCAGGCCGTAAGTGTTATCTATTCACCTCCATAACTTGCAAGACTCCGGGCAACTCCAACTCCCTTCCCTAAACCCCCCTTTCCTTCTTTAAGGACAGTTGGGTGAGAAAGATCTCCAAGTGACCAGCGTTAATAACCAATTACGCTGATACACTATACTAATCACGGAGATCGGATATCCACCTTTTTTCTTAATTGGTTTTAGCCCTTTTTAAGTATTTTCCCATTGGAATGAATTTTTTAGGAGTATATTAAAAGTTATGTTTTAACTTTCTATCTTGGTAGGTTCATCAACCCTGATCTAATCATGTTTCTCTGATCATTTGAGTCACGCTATTTATTCACTTATACACAATGAATTGCACATGAATTTCACTTCATTTATTCAGTTATTTATTTATTTATGAAACACCTAATCAATTATATCAATAGTTGAATGAATTCACCTTTATTCACATAAGGAATTGATCACACTAATTTTTATACACAATCATGGTTACTATATCCTGAGGGATGGTGTGACGCCATAAACTCCTCTCTTTCTCCCCCTTTTGTTGCTATCTTACCTGAGGTTTGCTGACCCAATTCTAGTATTTTGTGTGGAAGCAGTAGCCACAAAAAAGCTTGAGACTTTTGACTTCAATACATTTCATGAATTTTTTGAATTTAGATCATTTTCCCACAGCTATGCAAATTTTTCTCATCACTGCCCAATGCTTTTCTTTCTATTTATTTTGGGTGACTACGTGTCTATCTTATTTTTGCTAATTGGTGAGGGAAAAGGCCATTGAAATGACAGTAGATGGACATTTAATAAGGGCCCTTTTTATAATCCTTATGTAAAGGAAGTGATCGTATAAATTAGATAGTGAGCTTCATCTCATGGAAACAAGAAACATTTTAAATATAATCAATTAAACATTTTATACCGTTTCTAAAAATAATTAAGTTATTCTTCAATATCCTGCTCTCAGCAATATGTCTCTCTTCAGGAGTTGGAGTCACTGGTGTGAATTTATTTTGCCTAGGCAATGTATTAGATAGTAAAGTTTCCTATTTTCATGAAATGACATTTATCTAAAATTTAGATTTTTGTGATCATTCCCTTTTAATAACGTTAGTCATGTCAATAGATAGGGGCATAGGCATAAATAAATAAAGTTTTAGGAAAGCTTAACCTTCCACAAAAAGATGCCAAATGCCATATATAAATATGGCTGAAAGCATGCCTGTTCAGCTTGGAGTTAACTTTTTTTTTTTTTGTTCAGGTAAGTTTATTAGCAAATTTTCAACATTACATTACATGACAGTTTTTGTTCATCAGGGTATTTGGTTACAGATAGTGTTTATTACAACAATTTTCCCCAAACATGCAATTATGCTTATACAATCAGTTTTAACATATTATCTTCATAGAGTAATTATCAATCACTACTAGGTTGTTCCAGGGGTTGTATATTGGGAAGGGGGTACATTTTTAGCCAAGGAGCCCAAGTCTTATAAAACTTTACGGATTGACCTCTTTTTTTTGTATCAGGTGCTCTAGGGTACATATCTTGGATATGTCTTTGATCCAGAGATCCAGTGTGGGGGCCTTATCTGATTTCCAGTTAAGGCATATTTGCCTTCTCGTTTGAAACAGAGCTTTGGTTATAAAATTTTTAACATATGAGGATACTTGAAGGCCTGCACATAGACCTATAATACATAGCAAAGGATCTGGGCCTATTCCTATACCCGTTACTTTAGATAGAGTTTCTTGTATACCCTTCCAATAAGATTGGATGTCTTTACAGTCCCATAGCATATGAATCAAAGATCCCGTAGAAGTCTTGCACCTTGTGCATACGGGGGATAGGTTTGGGTTAATTTTGTGTAAACGGGCTGGGGTGTAGTAAGCCCTATGGATCAGGTAGAGTTGTTGTATTTTATGCCTTGGGTTGACCGAGATTTTATCAGGCGTTTTAAGGAATTCTTCCCATTGGTCGTCGTTTATGATCCCAACATCTTCCTCCCATGTTAGCCTTGCTTTGATTGGTATTTCTTTCACATGCCACTCCAATATCTTCCTGTAGAGATTTGATATTGTGCCTTTGGGTGTGTGGGGATTAATTAATGCTATAAGTGGGTGCGCTTCTAATTCAATCTTATTGCCTTTATGTCTTTGCTTCAGTGACTGATGGAGCATCGTATAACTTAGCCATTCAGATGCTGGGAGTCCATATTCTTTTTGAAGAACTACGAATGATTTTAGGTTGTTTTGTTCCCATACATCTCCTATTGAGGTGATCTGCCTGCTCATCCACCCTGTTGGTGGTGGAATATCAGTCAAACCTTTGCTACAACCGCTTTTCCAGAGTGGTGTTTGGGGGTCTAAGGAGGTGATTGACATATGTCTAGATGTTCTATTGAATATATCATGCACTGTTGTAAGTATTTGATTAGGGGCTTGTTTTCCCTTATCCATGGGCACTAGCAGGAATTGGAATGGTGCTTGGTCCCGTGGGAGTAGGGAAGCCCAGGTCTGGTTCAGTGCTGTTGGTGCCTTCCCATTTATTAGTGTTACCTGATGGGAGAGTTGCTGAGCTAAATACATTGTATATATGTCCGGCACCGCCAATCCACCCTTTCCCTGGTGCCTTACTAAGGTTTTGAGACTCAGCCTTGGTCTCCCTTTGCCCCATATAGATTGGCGGAACATTGTTTCTATTTTTTTAAAGAAAATTTTGGGAATAAGGAGTGGTGCATGCCACATTGTATACATAATTTTAAGCTGTATAAACATCTTAATAAGTGCTATTCTACCCATTGGACCCACTGGTAGTGTCTCCCAGGCCGTAAGTTTTGTTTTAACCCACTGCAACAGTGGTGCTATGTTTAGTTCATAGTAGCTGTTGATAGGCAATGCTATCGTCACCCCCAAATAAACCAACTGGTCTGTGATCTGGAGTGGGCATTGGCTTAGGTCTTCCCCAGGTTGTTTAGGATCCACTAGGAATAGCATAGATTTGGTGTGATTGACCTTTAGGCCAGATATTTTCCCATATTTGCAGGTGAGGGCCACCAGTTCCTTTAAAGAGTTTTTACGGTCTCCCAAATATACCAGGGTATCGTCTGCATACAATTGTACCTTATTTGTACCCGTTTGTGTGTTCCACCCGGTTATTCGTGGGTTATTTCTTACTGATATAGCAAAAGGTTCTATGGCAAACAACATTGGTGACAGCGGGCAGCCCTGTCTAGTGCCCCTGGACAAAGAAAATTCAGGTGCACTGGTACTCCCCAGCCTCAGTGCTGCAGAGGGTTTAATGTACAATAGTTTGACCATAGATATAAACCATTTACCAATTCCCATAGATTCCAGAACTTTCCATAGGTAAGGCCACTCGACCGTATCGAAGGCTTTGGCTATGTCCAGTGCCGCCACCGCCCTCTCTCCCCTATTGGAACATTCAACAGTTAAATTAAGTAACAGACGTCTGATATTTAGTGCGGTTGTCCTCCCAGGCATGAATCCCAATTGGTCATCGTTTATAAGGGTGTGTATAACTTTTTTCAACCGGTTGGCTATTGCTTTGGCTAAAATTTTTACATCAGAAGTTAATAGGGAAATGGGCCGATAGGATTCAGGCAAGGTTGGGTCTTTGCCTGGTTTAGCTAGTAGAACAATCGCTGCCTCATACATTGAGTTTGGAAGTATATTTGTTTGGATTGCATGTTTGTATGTCTTTAAGAGTATAGGTGCCAATATGTCCTTATGACGTTTGTATAGTTCAATCGGGAGTCCATCTGCCCCTGCGGCTTTCCCTAGTGGAAATGATTCTATGGCCTCCTGTATCTCTATTAGTGAGAGGTCTGAGTCAAGATACTCTCGGAATTCAGTCGTTAATTTCTGAAGGTTCAAGCCTTCTAGGAAGTTTTCAATTTCTGGTGTGTGGGTGTCGCTAAGTGTAGTTTTGTATAGGGTACTATAGAAATGGGTGAGTGTGTCCTGTATGGTTTGTGGATCCGTGGATAGGTTTCCTTGCCCATCTCTAAGGATAGTTATTGCAGGGGGTGTTGATTGTAATTTGGTGAGATGCGCTAGCATTCTGCCTGCCTTCTCCCCGTGCTCCAGTATCTGAGCTTTGTTAAAAAAGTGCTTATATTCAGCTCTCATTTCCATGAGGTGAGAGTATTTGTTTTGTGCGTTCTTAAGTGCTTCAAATTTCGATGGGGATGGAGCCTCCACTAGTTCATTCTCAAGGTTACTGATTTGAGATTCAATTAGCTTAACTTCATTCATAGACTGTTTCTTATACATGCATATTTCGGCATGCAGTTCCCCTCTCAAATGTGCTTTGAGGGCATCCCAAAATGTACCCTGGTCAACTGTATTCTCATTATTATTGATAAATTCAAGAATGTCTGTGTTTAATGATTCACGATTTTCCAATATGTTAAGCCAAGCAGGATTTAGGGACCATCTAGGCCTTCCCTGCGAGTTGGGTAGCCTGATTCTATTCTATTTCTACTGGGGTATGGTCCGATATCCCTCTAGGAAGGTATCTGATTGATTTAATAGTTGTTAGTGCGTTTTGGTTGGCAAAGCAATGGTCTATTCTGGATAGCACTGAATGGGAAGTAGAGAAGCAGGTATATTGTCTAGTAGTGGGGTGAAAGTGCCTCCATGCTTCAGTAAGGCCGGCTACCTTCGTGATGTTAACAATGTTTGTGTGTGGTTCTGGGTTAATTGCTGGAATTTTCCTAAGTCTATCCAAGGCTGGATCCAGTATTACATTATAGTCACCCATTGCGTAAACTGCTGCATGTTGGTATTGGGCCATGAAATTGAGTAGGTGTACTATACATTCATCATTATATGGGGGTGGAATATATATAGAAGCAAAGATTATCTCCCTTGCCTGCACGTACCCATGTATAAACAAAAATCTACCTTTGCTGTCTGACTTTATGGACTCCATCCTAAAGGGGGTATTTCTAGTGATGAGAATTGCCACTCCAGAGGAGTGGCTTGAGTACTCCGCATGGTAGTACCACCCTACCCATGGGCGTTTTAAAGCCTGTTGTTTGGAGCCAGCGAGATGAGTCTCCTGGAGTACAATTATATTGGCACCCGTTTTTCTGAGGTAGTCAAGTACTAATTTGCGCTTTATGGGGTCGTTCAAACTAATTATTTTAAGCGCCATATCAATTCCCCTATTAGTGTACACAGTGGTTTCACTACTACTTCATATTGCATTATGAGCTTGACATGTATGCCATTATGCTTTGTTAAAATACCTGAACATAAAGAGTTGAACCATAAACAAAACAGTACCCCAACATTTCCCTTTGCCCACCCTTTCTGCCTGGGACCCCAACAATTGGCAGAATTTGTCCCCAACTGTAAAACCTGCTTTGGAAGCGTGATCCGTTGCCGGGTCGCACTGATCTTCTCCATGTCTTTCCGTACAGGGAGAGTCAGTTATTGAAGGGTCAAGCTGTCCGCTCCCGATTTGTGTATGTCTTTGGTAATGAAAAGTATGTAAACGGGGGGAAACGATTGCATGTCTAAAGGTATTTAGCAAACGATAACATTGGTTGGTGGATATTTGGAGCCTCTGCCATCGGTCGTGTATTGTTGTTAAAGTAACGTAAAAGAGTTAATGGTAACTACCTTATGGTGCCGGTGGCTTTATCCCTTCCCACACTTTAGATTGGAATAGTGCAGCAGGGCCGATCCAAAGGATTAGGCGTTGTCTTGTTGTCTCCTCTTAGTGTCCAGCCAGTTGCTTAGTTCTTGCGGGGTTGTAAAAAAAAAGGGTTTGGCCCTCAGCCACGACACGCAATCGGGCCGGGTAGAGCATGGCGTATTGAAATCCCCCTTCGCGCAAGCGTTTCTTGCCATCTTGGAATTTAGATCTCATCCGTTGAACTTCCGAGGAGAAGTCTGCATAGATTGAAATTTTTGATGATGAGTAGCTGAGAGTATCCTTCTTCCTGGCTTGGGCGAGCACCGCGTCTCTGTCTCTGGCGTTTAACAGCCTTGCAATGAGCGGGCGCGGAGGTGCACCTGGTATCGGTGGCCTGGATGGGATTCTGTGCGCCCTCTCTATAGTGAAGGCCTGGGAGAATACCGCATGCCCGAATTGATCCACTAGCCAGGCCTCGATGAATGCCTCTGGGGTGGTGCCCTCTGCCCTTTCCGGGAAGCCGATGAATCGCAGATTATTTAGCCGCAACCTATTCTCTAGGTCATCGGCTTTCGAGGTGCATGCCCCTATCGCCTTATCCAGCTGCTGTACCTGGTTCGGGAGTGAGTGGTAAGTATCTTCCATCGAGCCAACCCTTCTTTCAAGCTCCGTAGTCCTCTCTCTTACTTTTTGGAGGTCTTGTTTTATAATTGAGAGTTCGATCTTTATTTCCTCCGTTTTGGTACAGATTAAGTTGGAGCAAGTTTCTTTTGACGCCCGGATTTCTGTTAGGAGGTCTGAGAGTGTTGGTTCCTTTGCCTTTGGAGGTGGTTGCTGTGTCGATTGCACTTGTAAGCCAGGGGCCTGTGTCTCTGCGCCATTTTGTTCAGCAGGCTGGTCTCTAGAGAACTTTTCCAGCCGCGCTGCAGCCTCCGAGGCTCTTTTTTGAGCTTTGTTCTGCCCCATTAGTATTCTTGGGGGTAGTGGTTCCCTGTTTTTATCTGTTTCCTCCGTGTTTGTTTCTAAGTTTCAATGCTTTTTTCAGGATTTTGCTTACCAGGCAACGGAGCTCCCCTTAACTGCGACTTTCTACATGCAGCTCCAGGCCACGCCCCCCTTGGAGTTAACTTTTAGTATGACAGTGATATTCTGAGACTAACGGCAATTGGTTTTAATTTCTTATTATGTGTTTTTTTTAGTTATTTAGCTTTTTTTTATCAGATCACCCAACCATGCACTGATTTGAATAAGAGACTGGAATGTGAGTAGTGGAGGGCCTGAATAGAAAGATAAGTAATTAAAAGTAGCAATAACAATAGATTTTAGCCTTAGAGCGCATTTTTTATTGGGGTCAGGGGCCATATGTCGCAAAGCTTTAAAAGACAAGGAAAGCCAAGATAAATCCCATTTTTACTTTCTTTAATGAAAAAGAAACCTATCTCCAATATACTTTAATTAAAAAATGTCTACCGTTTTTATAAGAAACCTGACTGTATGCAGTGAAATATTCCCTTCATTTACTGCTCTGCAGAGAAACAATCATACTCATGAACAGCAGGGGGAGCCCCCACCTTACTTCCCAGCCATGCAGAACTCAAGCAGCTTTGTTTCCCTGTAGTGATGTGGCGTTTTGCTTCACCCAAAAATTTACGAATTTTCAGCAAAATTTGCGAAACAGCAAAAAAAAATTGTGAAACGAGTCACGCTGATGTTTTGTGGTGCGCCCAAGTTGACGCGTGCTTATTTTGACGCGTCTCAGAATAGTTTTGACAGTCCCTCATTTCATTTGTATTGGAAAGTCCCTCTTTTCTCTGCACAGAATAGCCAGAAAAAGAAACAAAGTTTCTAACTTAATTGGCTTGCCTAGAAGAACAGCTAACAGGTTCAAAAAAGATGCTTTTTAACAATTTTGATATGATAAAATAAGTCATTGATTGTATTTGTAACAGTTTAGATAAGGAGAAATAACCTGCCAAATTTGGTAAATGAACATGTTAATTAGTGGGTGTGACAACAAAAATGGGTGTGGTCAAAATGTTGCAGCGCTACGTATGGAAAAAAAATTCTGTCCCTCTTTTTACTTCCAAAATGTTGGGAGGTATGGAAATGTGAAAAAAAAAATTGTAAAAAATGGCATCTTTTGCTTTGTGTATGAATGTGCTGAATAGCATTGGAGTCAATGAGAAGAGCGATTTACACGCGTGTTTCACTTAGTATACACACATGCCCTGCATTGTTAGTGGACTCTTATCTTTTAAAAAGAAAAAAAGGCCTCCCATTTTGCCAGCTTCTTAAAAACATCTGTGATTATTATTTAAAATAGTGAAAAATTAAAAAGGCATATTTTAATATATATTAAGTTATTTTTAAAAAACGAGACGCGCAATGAACTCGACGTGCAACAAAATGAGACGCGCTGCGAAACGAAACATGCAGTGAATTTTTGTGGGCGAATGTCGGAAATTCGCAGTGAATTTGCCTAGGGCGAATTTATTCGCCCATTACTATTTCCCTGTAGAGCAGTCGGCAACTACTGTATGTAGAGGTTTGTATTGGATTTAGTTTTTTCCTTTACATCCCCTTTACTGTTTCCAACTCCAGTTGCAGGGACAAAGATCATGGAGCCAGATTTAAACAGATAAAGTGGGATTCTATTTGGAGGGTATTTTGCTGCAGCCACTTGTTCTGAAGTGTTGGAGAACGTTTTTTATTGAACAATACAAAAACCATTAAATCCACATTAGATGTCAACTTTAAATCCACATTATATGACAACACAGGACCCAGTGCAGTCTGTATATTCTGATTATTACTCAGTCTTGCTGTATCGGCTTCTGGCAGATATTATTTGACTGTTTTGATAATCTATGATGATCCTGAAGCAGCACAGTCCACACTGAGCATGTGCAGGGTCAGGGTCATGCAAAGATGTTTAACAAAGTTACAAGATGACAGCCCCCTGTGGCCAACTTTGAATGCATATATCATTTGTGTGATTAGGCTTGTGGTGCAGTAAGTTCATGTTTTTTTTTTTTTAGTATAGAAAATATAGCATTTCCAGCCTTATTTTATTTTAGATTTTACTTGTCCTTTAAAGAGTCAGAATAGAAAGGCAAATAATTAAAAAACTATATAAAAGAAATCACGAAGACCAATTGAAAAGTCGCTCAGAATAGTCCATTATATGACATACTAAAAGTCAACTTAAAGGTGAACCACCCCTTTAATAGCTCCCCCAAACAAATAAAATCACTCTCCTATCCTGAATAGGGATTCAAACGCATTTAAAGCACAGCTGAAAGGGGTATTTTTGTGTGTTTGTTAATGTGTTGCTGATGTTGTGAGATATCTAGGAAACCATCAGCTGTACCACCACTGAAAGCATGCGGCACCAGCAGAAACAATCCCCATTTTTTTTTTTCTTTGTTAGACCTTGAACTTTGCCCTCATTAACCAGATAATAAGATATGGTTATCTTCTGTATTGTACATATTAGTATAATTTAATCATTTAACCAAGACATGTTTGTATAGATATAAACATTTGGATAATAATAAGCCAAACTGCAGTGGATTTAATTTCTGTTTTAGTGGTGAGTCTCTGCAGCATGATTACAGTTTTGGAATATTTGATGTTGATTGCACTGGTCAGATAAGCATCACCTTTACTACTTTAACAACTATAATTTTTCCAATTTCCATTTCATTTTTTCGCTTCTATCTTGATTGCAGTTGATATTTTCTGTTTTACAACAGAAGTGACATTTTAATTGGGTCAATGTAAAGGTCCATTGTAGATGTGTTTTGGAGAGCACAACCCCTATTACTGTAGGATTTTTTTTTTTACAATATTCTAAATTGATGCAAAGAAAGCTAAAATAAATTGATTTCCAATTTGCATATGAATAATTTGTTAACCTCAAACAAATAAAGTCTGCTGCCTCTCTGCTAGGAAACCTGAGAAAATCACATTATTCTGTGGATACCTCATTAAGACCCAATGTCTTTTTCAATAATAAAATAAAAGGATACATTTTCTACAGTTTAAGGAGAGATGGTGTACAATGCCATGGTCGTGTTAGAATAGAAAGACATCAAGACTGATAGGCTTATAATTAAAGCCTGATGCAGTACCTACAGATGGCTTCTAGTGATGGGCAAATTTCTGCTGTTTCTCTTTGCAGGAAAATTCACGAAATGACAAAAATTCTTTGGACGCCGTCATCCATTTTCACGGGCGTTCAGCGAAAGTATTCGCCGGCAGCTAATTGCTATAATCTGACGTGACTTCTCGCCAGGTGAATAAATTCACCAATCACTAATGGCTTCAATTTAAAGAAAAAAAAAACATAGGCATTTTAAAAGACAGTATAGTATAGGAGCTGTCAGGGATTTAATTATTTGGTATAAATCAACTTTATCCACTATTGTAATTCTAAGATCTTATTTATTATTGTAAATGCAAAGTGCAAAAATGGACATATATATTTGCATCTATCAGAATTATCAGTACACTGGTTCTGTGTACTTTGGAATATTGCATGAAAGAGTATAGACTCAAATATCCTTGAAGTCCAGGACTTTATTACGATGTTGCATCCAGACAGATCCTGAACTGCAAGTAATGAATCTAACTGAAAGCTCATTTCTGGTGCTGCACCCATTGTACTTCTGGAAGCAATTCAGCTAAACTGAACACACAGCTTTTGAAAATTTTTGAAAATTATTAAGCCCTCACTGTCTGAAAACTTGCATCTGTATTGGTAAATCGTTTGCAATATGTGGCTCTAGGTAAATTGTTATTGCCTACAAACACACAGTTTTTGGGAATAAGTTATACAGATGTAGTCACTTGGATTTGTAAGTTAAATGCGTCGTGACTCAGGGCTAATTGAAGAAACTGTGTTATCTAAAGTTATCTTAACTCATTTAATGCATTTAACCTTTTCATTAGCATACCAAAGCACCATTGTTTTCAATGGCGAACTCTTTAATTGGATGGGATGCTGTGACACAATATTCTGTGCTAAGTGGGATAAATGAGATAGATGAGTTAAGTCACGACGCATTTAACTCAAAATCCAAAGTGACTGCATCTGTAAAATGTATGAAAGCACTTTTGGACAGAACCCTCTTTACCACCTTAAGGGTGCAAGGCTGTGCAATATGTTGTTGTTTTCTAAATACATATTATTAAATAATAATAATGTATGCACATATTTTTACACAAAATGAAAAAAGCAATGGAAATATTTATTGAATTTATTTTGTGCAACAAATTTGTTTAGATATATATTTAAATATTTGCCCCATTATAAGCACAGTATATGTTATGGCAATAATGCTGCTTAATGCTCCACGCCCATACCATTAAAAATAAAATAAAAGTGCAGGTGAATATTTTAATATATTATATTATTAACAATAATTATTATTCAAGATTTCTGAATACATTTTAAGTTGTAATGGGAAATTGCTTTAAGATACATATAATGTCAACCAACCCACTGGAAATTAGGTACAGTAAATGGAACTTTTTATCATTCTCCATGCACATATTTATCATTAACCAGAGCAAATAAAACTGTAGTGAGCACTAAATTACATTACATGAACATCCAATGTGGATGTTTGTGGAGATTATATTCTGTTTTGAAAAAAAGTAGAAATATAGGAACCCAGCCTTAGAGGGAGTACTATACAACCTGGATTTTCAACCCTTGTTGTATGGTCCATTTAATGTTTTGATAAAGCCCAGAAATCTGCTAAATTGTAACTGACACTGTTGACATCTGCCTGTGACTGCAAGGAAGAAAGGGTTCTTATTAAGTTGCTAGATATAAGAAAAGGGGGTCTGAGCACTGACACTGTTCAGCTAAGATAGGGCTGTAATGTCACAAGGAGAAGATCTCCCCAGCAGCAAATGGGTTAGTTAACATCTATTCTAAGTTCTGTACAATCCCTCAGGCTTGTAAAGGATGTGGAAATTGGAAGAATACTGAGATGTCTCCTCCGTCTGACTTATGGGTTAATTATTTAGCTCTCCTTGTTTGAAAGCAGCCTGCTCTGAGCACAACTGGCACAACACTATTTACTATTGGTTGAATTTAGAATAAAAAAAAAATTGAAATGGGAATAGTGGGTGAAGTTAAATTTTACTGCAATTTTATCGATCAATCGATCGATTCGAAAGATTTAATCGATCAATTGAATTTTTTTTTTTTATTGGATCTAAAATAATGATTTCAAATTCAGTAGCTTGGTTCTGGCGAAGTAGGTGTTCGAATAAAAATTTAAAGGGGAAGTAATTCGACCATCGAATAGTTGAATATTCGAATAAAATTTTATTCGAATATTCGAATTATTCGAATTTGACTATTCGATTGTCGATTTTGCCTATTTTGCATATTGGAAGATTTAAATTAGATCGAACTTCGAATTCTTCATGTGAATTTTGTAATCTGCCCTTATGAAATGCACGTTCACTAAGGGGCAGATTTACAAAATTCACATGAAGAATTCGAAGTTCTATAGAATTTGAATTAAATTTGAATATTCGAATATGCAAATCAGGCAAATTCGACAATCGAATATTCGAATTCGAATGATTTGAATATTTAAATAAAATTTAATTCGAATACTCAAATTATTCGAATTTGACTATTCAATGGTCGAATTTGCCTAATTTGCATATTCGAAGATTCAAATTTAATTACAATTCGATTGAACTTTGAATTCTTCATGTGAATTTTGT
The DNA here is from genome assembly GCA_024363595.1 of Xenopus borealis. Lineage (NCBI taxonomy): Eukaryota > Metazoa > Chordata > Amphibia > Anura > Pipidae > Xenopus > Xenopus borealis. Next base: position 55,020,052 of record CM044444.1, read on the forward strand.
AAATCTGCCCCTATGAGATGCACGTTCAAATTTGTATTAAATTCGAATCTTCGAAATTAGGCAAATTTGACCATCGAATATTCGAATTTGAATGATTCGAATATTCAAATAAAATTTTATTCGAATATTCAATGGTCGAATAACTTCCCCTTTAAATTTTTATTCGACCACCTACTTCGCCAGATTTGGGTATCATTATCTTTGATCGAATATAAAAAATCGCTTAAAATAGTTAGATTTTATATTCAATCGTTCGATTGATTGAATTTCTGTAAAATCATTCAAATTCGATAGTCGAATTCAAAGGATTTTACTTCCCCACTATTCCGATGGTCGAAATTTCGAATTTTTTTTTTATTCGAAATTCTGCCCCTTATAGTATCTATTTTTTACTGAAGATCTCTACTTCCAAAAGTAAATGCTTCATACAATATAACTTATGTATGATGAGGAAAATTACATTATTGCCCCTTATAGTATCTATTTTTTACTGAAGATCTCTACTTCCAAAAGTAAATGCTTCATACAATATAACTTATGTATGATGAGGAAAATTACATTATTGCACTTTACTCTTACATACAATTATACAAATTACAGCAGAGTTTACATCAGCTAAAACCCTACATGTGTTTAAAGACCCTATATATGTTTTCTCAGCTACCCATGATTACCCAAGCTTTCGTGTTATTCCTTTTTCTGTATGCCTACATAACAATCTCTAGATAAAAAATAGATGCTGAACACCTTTTCCTTAGCTCAAAATAACACCCCATATAGACCTTAAAACGTAGCTTCTTATAACCTTTTTTTGTTAAATAAACAAGTGAGATGATGTTTTCTAGTCCCAATTACATGTATCTAATGTAGGAGATGGAGTTAATAAGTTAAGGTATTCTTTACAATAAGAATAAAATTACTTTTTGCACAAGTTAATTTAGTACATTACCTTATAATATTGAGGGGCTTGAATAAGACATCATGGATTGGGGTCATAATTTTTTACTGTCTAATAAAGGTATTTTAACTACTGTAGGGGGCAGATTTACTAAGGGGCAAATTTTTTGGGGAGGTAATTTTCTGTCAAAAATATTTTTATGACAGGTTGATAGGCTAAAATGGGGCACCTCCTAGAACCTGTTTAGGAGGTCCCCCAGACAGGGTTTTTAAAGGACCAGTACTTCAAAATTCAAAAATTCCAATTTTCGAATTTTTTCAATTTGAATCAAATTTTGGGATTAGCCCAAAATAAATTTTAATTTTTGAAATTCAAATTTAATTAGAATTTTCAATTCGACCCTTAGTAAATGGACCCTTAGGTGTTCTTTACTAAATTAGGGTACTCCAGACTTTCAGTGGTGGCATCTGTAGGTGGCTTATTCTACTTTCATAACCATAATACCAAGATTACAAGTAAACAGGCGATTAGTAAATGATTCTAGGTGTGAAACTTCACCATGAACTGCACTGACCTCAAAAACTAGAAATAGCATATCTACAGACATTTTTCAATACATAAAACTTATTTAGAATTAAGATGGTAATTATATCCACACATTTTCTTTATACAAAGTTCTTCTTTACACTGCAGTATGTTTCTGCTGAAAAGTAGGAGCAGTAGGAAAAAGTATATCTGGGCAACTTTAACACTATGGGGCAGATTTACTATTGGTAGAATTTCGAAATTGCGAAATTCGAAATTCGACCAGGGAACAGTGGGGAGGTAAAATTTGACTATCGAATTCGAAGGATTTTACCGCAATTCGAATGATTGAATGATCGAATATAGAAAATTCGATCGTTTGTTCGAATATACGAATCTAATTCGAATCGAATATTCAAACGATTTTTAAGCGGTTGATCGAATTTTTTATATTTGATCTTAGGGAATGATCCCCATTTCGGTAGGTTACATAGTTACATAGTTACATAGAATAAAATTACATTTGAATATTCGAATTCGACTATTCGATGGTTGAATTTGCCTAATTTGCATATTCGAAATTGGAATTCAAATCTTTTTGAAATTCGATCAAATATTCAAATTACTCGTGAATTTATGTGAATTTAGTAAATCTGCCCCAATGATTTACAGTATTCTTCACAAAACTTCTAGGGCAAGAACTAAAATGGCACTTGTCATTAAGAAAAGTGCACAGGAAGAAAAAGTGGATCCTAATGGATGCAACCTGAACAACTGCTAGAATATGATACACCAAAACCTAAATACTCAACCAAAACCTAATACTAAATACAAAAACATGAACTTTTAGGCTTTTAAGTCATTGGGCGTTTAAAAGCCTACACAATTGTGCACTCATAGAGGTCTGTTTACTAAGTTTCTAGGTTAAGAAATAAAAACGCAAGCCCCCAAATAAAAAAAAACTTGTCCAACTTTTTTTAAATGATAGCTTATTTTTTTTTAAAAAACCTGCAACAGAATATTACTGCACACACCATAGAAAATCACTTTCCATTAGTTTATGCTAAATATGCATTCTGCCTACTCCTTTAAATGAAAAATTCTTAATAAATTCTTAGTAATGTAAAGCAGTATACAGAATTATTTTGCATTCACACTTCCTATCTCACAATTCATTATCTGACTCAGATTAACTTGAGTAGTTTAAATTTCCTTTTTGCACTGTTTAGCTCACAAAATGACACAAAGCAAAAAATAATTTATGACCACAAGTGCAGTATGCAAAGTACAATTCTGGATGCAAAGTATCCTTTTTACACATAATGCAGTGTTTTTTCCCATAATACCAGCATAAATTCAGGTTCTTGGGATGTTGCTGTGTGTGTTGTCTCAAAGTAAATTATTTTCAGCCCTTTAATTTAAAATTATATTTTATATGCTGCTTTTAGTCTGCTGTGTCTTTTGATGCAGCCTGCTGCGAGAACACTGCAATTTTAGTGTTCACCATTGACCATAGCTTAATTTACTCATGATTCAGTATAAGAGGCAGGATGGGCACAAGGATGCTTGAGACACACAGAATGCCAAATTGCATTCTGTCAGAGCATAATAGCTCTAGTAGGCTGGATTCAGGACCAAGGAGGAAACTGTATTCAGAAAGTCCAATTTGAGGTATCTGAAGGGATAAGAAATTTCATAGTTGTATCCAGATAAAAGATCAGGGCATTCAGCAAATAGCAAAGTCAGAATCAAGGCAGGAGGTCATGAACCAAAGTTTCAAGTAAAAATAGCAATTTAGGAGTACCTACAACTTTACCTAGAAAGCCCAATATTCGGGCATTGAACCTGGGTCTTTGGTGTCCTTTTATTTAGAATTTTTACTCCAAAACCAAGGATGGTGATGCCAGCAGTAGCCATGAATGCAGCCATATTTTTCACAAAGTAGAGTGCTCTGCAATGGAGCACTCCTAAAACATTCTAATTAAAAGTCAGTTTAATTAGAATATAGTTTACTGATGAAGCATGCATTATTATTATTATCCTCTTTTTTCTGTTGCACCTGAATACACATACATAAAAAGTACTGTACTGTGACCCAGGTTTAGCCTCTGAAGTTATTCATTTTAATTAGAGTCCATGCTGTTATTATTTGAAGCACTGATAACTTTTGTTAAGTCTTAAATAAAAAATAATTACTAAAACAATGTTTATTCAAAAACATTGAAACTAGTGACCATGGTCACAACATCTAAATTATCTTCTGTAATATACCCCAAAGTAAATTGTTGTACACACAGTAGGAGTTCTACACAGGGTAACTGACAGTTAGTACCTGTGGAGATACATAAATATATTAGAGGATGTATTTGAGACACAGATCGCATTAAAACCCTTAGGGCACAGACAATCTGAGGTTCTGATACATTAAGCTTTCTTCTGCCAGAGTAATTGCTGCTTCTATCCCAGCTGCATCAGTCTATCTGTAAATATTGAAGAACTAGGGAAAAAGAAGGCAATTCTTTAAGTACAGATGTGTTTTTAGAGGAAGAATGTCAGAAGTGTCCCAGTTGGTATACCCACAGACCTTCTGGGTTATACTGCATTACAATAAAACTAGTTGATATTCTCATTGACTGACAGGCATCGCACAGAAAAATTGAAGAACAATTTATTCCACTGCCCACAGTAAAAGGCAACTAGTACAACAATCAATCTTTGGGTGTAAAATAATGGGTCCAAACAGGGCCACCTAGAGTGGCAGTTTTGAAAGGATGCCCTTAAGTGCCTATATGACAAATTTCTGTTTTCTTGTATAAGAAAATAAAATCCCCCAGCCACAAGAGACTTATAGACAAATCTGTTAGTCAGCAGAAGTAATAGCAAAGTTGGAATAAACAGTATCAAAAGCAGTGATTATAAACTGCAGGTGCTTTCTTTGCTATTACACTAGTTACCTTTGTGAGTGTGGCACAAACTCCAGGAATTTTTACAGCGGAAAGTATCTCAAAGTTAAATGCTGGTACCAAAACTTTTACTTACGTCATCAGCAGAAGTGACATAATACACTTCTGCAACAGGGAGTTTGCAGAGGCCAGGTGCCTAGGGCAGCACAGGACCTAAATACAACTATAGGTAAAAACCTCCATGTATTGTTAACCCATCTAACCTTATTCGGATTCCAACTTCCAATCTCCTTTATTAATCTCTCTGTATGTATAATCAAGTCCTTAATGTAATTTTTCTACACTGTACAATTGTACAGTGCTGAACATCCTAGCATCAAGGGAGTTTAAAAAAAAAGTGGAGGGGGAAGCAGGGCTGTATCTCTATATTGTCACCCAAGAGTGCCTATATAACAGTTAATTTTTTTAAAAATCATCCCCAGCTGCTTCTAAAAGATTACCTACATACATTTGGTGGTGGAGTTGAATAGGAGGAGTGGGGCAGATGATGATGATTCACATGGAAACAATGTCACTTGCCTAGGGTAGCACCAGACCTACCATAAGTACCACAATGGGGGTCCCTCTGTAAGAATTCAGATCCAAGGAAAATGTCGTATTATTTTTATGAGTTTTAATTCTGTGTTAAAAGTTTGTGCTTTACTATACATTATAGTAAATATGTACCATATTACATATTTACTATAATGTATTGCATCTAAATATGACTTCTGTACCCCTAAGTTTTGAAACAACATATTCAAAATGTTTATACAAAATGTTTTGTAATTCAGAATGGGCAGGTCTTACCCAGTGATTGGGGCCTGAACCAGCTGTAATTGTTTTTAACCTATGGGAGGGTTCATTGGTTGTTGAAGATTGTATTTAAGGAGGGGGTTTATCCCTGTCTCCTAATGGCCTATGATTAAGTGCTGAGAAGCACGAAACGCGTCAGGCTCGTGGGGTAACTTGTCTTTTTATGCATCAATAAATTTATATTTTTATATAGCATGGCGTCAGAGAAATTTCATTTGTCTATATTGCATTACCTTGGTTAGACCACCAGAGGTCTCTAACAAACCATGCATCATTAGATTGAATTATTTAATGCTTGTCCCTTGATGCCAAATTTTGAAATATTTCTATTACACATAAAACCATGCTGGCACAGTCTAATAATATTGTTATTTGCTATGAAGTCCAGTATCTTATCCTTTATTAACCTTTTGAAATGTTGTCCTACCACCGATGTCAGACTAACTAGCCTATAGTTTTGAGGCTGAGAACGGGATCCCTTTTTGAATAGTGGCATCACATTAGCAATTCGCTAGTCTCTCGGCACCATGCCAGACCTCAATGAATCTTGAAAAATTAAGTAAAGAGGTTTGGCAATCACAGAGCTAGTACCCTGGGATGAATACCATCTGGACCTGGACCTTTGTTTATCTTAACATGTTTTAGTTTCTTTTGAATTTGTGAACCATGCATCATTAGATGTATTACTAGAATTGGGACTATTAATAAGGAAACATTCATTAGATGGTTCCTCATTTGTGTGGACAGATGAAAAATATGCGTTCAGAATCTGAGCTTTTTGCTTCTTCTGATCAACCAGCTGACCCCCTCTGATATTAAAGGTCCCACCCTTCCTGCTTAATTTTTTACTATTGACATATTTGAAAATCCTTTTCCATATCAATTTTAGCTTGCCTTTTCTCACCCACCTCAACACCAACACTTCTATTGAACCAAAAAGGTTTTGCTTAACAACGATGTTCCTTGCTTACAAGGGGAATATACTGGCATATATTTATTTAGCAGCATTTAAAGACTTCCCATTTTTGTTCTGTGTTTAACCTGGTGAAAAGTATTTCCCACTTAATATATTGCAAAGATGCCCTTATACTTTCAAAGTTTGCACGCC
>CM044444.1:55029410-55052450 GCA_024363595.1 Xenopus borealis
TGTTATGATCACTATTCCCTAAATGCTCACCCACACAAATGCTAGAGATGAGTTCAATATCATTAGTTATTACAAGATCCAAAAGAGAGTTATTCCTAGTAGGTTATTTAACGAGCTGGAATAAAAAATTGTCATTTAGTGTATTTACAAACCTACTAGCTTTTTCTAACTTGGCAACCCCATTTCCCCAGTCAATGTCTGGATAATTGAAGTCACCCATAGTAATAACGTGACCTAGTTGTGAAGCCACTTCTATTTGTAAGAGTAGCTGGGCTTCATACTCATCACTTATATGAGGCGGTTTATAGCATACACCAATGATAATTTTCTTTGTAACCCTTTGCCCAGTCAAAATCTCTACCCAGAGGGATTCCACACCCTCACCAGTGCCAGCAATAGTTATTTCTTTAGTGCATGGCTTTAATTCAGGCTTTACATACAAACACATTCCGCCACATGGAAGAGACTCCGGCAAATTTTCACCAGGCAAATTTTTCCTGATGTTTCACGAATTTATTCGCTGCGGTGAATCCCGGGAATTCGCCGCAAATTCGGCCATCACTACAAGACAGTTGTATCATGCCCAGCCCCACCCAATAATTTGCATATTCAGGTTGATGTTGGGAGAAATGCAGTTGTTGCTTTGCTACTTAGAAAATAATGAATACTTAAAGAAGCCACTGAAATGTTGTGTAATTTTTTTGTGCCTTGTCAAATATCACATTATGGTCAATGCAATGATTGTAGAGTTGTTTCTAATATATCCCCGGTCTTTTCATTTCCTTCTCAGGGCACACAAGCATGCAGTGTTATTTCATGTAGATTGTAAAGTCTGCAGATGATGCAGCGTTTAATGAAGGATCTGCATGTTATGGCACACACAAGTATGAAAATAAACACACTCATTTATGTTTTTTATTGGTTGTCTTGGCAATATAAATGCAAGCTATTTTATTTTCATTTTAATATTTAATTGACCTTTTTAGTAGCTGTAACCAAGAGTGAGTAACACTGAGTAACCCTCGAGATGGGTTATAAAAGAAAAAAAAAACATGACAAGGAACACACAATCAGAAGAGGTATGAGAATCTGAAGAATTAACCAAGGGCCAACATGCATCCAATAGATAATATCTTGGATTTTACCTTTATATTGTTTTGAATCTACAGAGTCTTCATGATGCCCATCAAAGAGGACAGGAGATGGGGCAGGTTATGTCTCCACATTTGATCCAGCTGCAGGCAAGAGCTTAAAGGAACAGTTCAGTGCAAAAATAAAAACTGGGTAAATAGACTGTGCAAAATAAGAAATGTTTCTAATATAGTTAGCCAGAAATGTAATGTATAATGGCTGGAGTGAGTGGATACCTAACATAAAAGAACATAATACAACTTCCTTCTTTTCAGTCAGCAGCTTGAAAGGGGCTGCATGAAACATAAATATCTAGTGAGTTTGCAATTAATCCTCAGGATTCAGCTCAGATTCAATAGCAACAGTTATGCCCCAAGTGTTCCCCAATCAAGTCATGGATTGGCTACTGCCTGGTAACCAAACCGTGGAGAGCAGCAAAGTAGGCAGTAATGTTCTGTTATGTTAGACATCCAGACACTCCAGCCTTTCTAGCTTACATATTTTGGCCAACTAACTGTATTGGAAACATTCTATCTCTTTACAGTATATCTATTTACCCAGTTTTTATTTTTATACTGAACAAATATAAAGCCCACTTCCTTCCATTACCTGTGCTAGATGATTCAACTTTTGAGTTCCTAAGACCCTAAATTTCTGTTCCTGCATCCTGGAGTCCTTGTTCCTAGAATACTATGAGTCATTTCCTGTCCTGCCATTTTCTTCCTGGTTCTGACTCTTGCTAAGGATTCTGCTTATCTAAAGCCTTTCCTGAATTTCTCCCTGTCGCTTGCTTGCCACCTGCCCTGATCACTGCCTGTATTCAGATTTATGTTTTTCTACTGTGTCAAACCTGAGACTGTTTAAGTAGTTTATCCATTCTTACAGAGATAAAGAGTTGTATCAAAGGAATCATGTGTAAGGTTATTATAAGCACACTCAAGGAGCACCAATCTAAGATAATTCCTTGCTGAATCTCCAATAATAAAATAGAAAACCCCAAAACTGCATGAGATTGTAGGCCCATCAATGAACTAGTTTGGAAAAAAAATTAGCCCCTTTTAGTCAAACAACTGAAAATTATTTTCAATGGGACTAGTAGCAATCCAAAAAAGGCTTGGCACGAGGAGGACTTAAAAGAGACGGCAAAGTGACTAAAGCGACAATACACAAGTCAGATACTTCTCAAGATAGCCTTTACTTTAACCAAGTGTCAGTGTAAATGGAAAGAGACACAGGGTCATTGAAAATCAGAAGCCAATTCCAGGCAGAAAATTCTAATTTATTTCAAATTATTCATGCAAACCTTGCCAAAAGGTTAACATGGCATTATTATTCCATGTTAGTTCTGCAGATGAGGTGTAAAAAACTAGGATGAATTAAAGGAAAACTATACCCCCCCGGACAATGTAGGTCTCTATAAAAACATTTTGCATTAAACAGCTCATATGTAAAATACTGCTTCATGTAAATAAATCATTTTCATAATAATACACTTTTTTAGAAGCATGTGTCATGTAAAATACTGCTTCATGTAAATAAATCATTTTCATAATAATACACTTTTTTAGAAGCATGTGTCATTGGGTAATCATAAATAGAAAATAGCCATTTTAAAAAATAAGGACAGCCTCCTGGGATCGTATGATTCAACAGTGCACACAAACATACCAAACAAAGTATAAAGTTAGCTCACAGACCATCATGAAATGGTGGTTCAAGGCAAGAGATGTAAAAGGGCAATATTTACTTAAATATATATCTGTTGCTCAAGTATTTTGGGGGTATAGTTTTCCTTTAACCCTTTAAGTGCCAGCAGAACTTCACATTTTGGTTACGTGAAATGCCAGCCGTTTTTGAAACATTTGTGCTCTCTCACTTTAGGGGCATTTTCTGAGGGGAAATCTATAGTTTACCTAGGAAAACTATACATTGTTTTTTTCAGGAGAAACTGAGCTTTCTAAATCTGCCTGAGTTTTCATGTATTTCCACCTCTGCAAAAATATTTATAGCTCTAAATACAAAAAAAAATTGAACAATTCCTATTTTTGACAATATATGCATTTATAATAGAAAAAAATCTCATTTTACGCATGAATATCCAACGGATTTGGAAATCCTCATGTCTCTCGAATGTGCCAATACCAGATATGTATAGTTTTAGGGAGATTTAGGACTTCTGTACAGTAACAACTCCTGGCAGCACATTACCAAATTTGGAAAGCACACAAAAGTGATATTTTTGGAAAGTACACATTCTGATGATTCCAAAATGGGTAAACATACTGTATCTCTCTACGGTTTTTATAAAAATTTTACAACATTTTGAAAAATCCCTTCAGAGGATTTATTTTGCTGCTCTGCATATCCCACACTGTATTAGGCAACAAGAAAAAACACCCTGGATATGATTGCCATGAGTCCACTGAACAGTTTGATGCCCATTGTACATAGGTTTACCAAAGTATCTGGCATTTAGGGACCCCAATATGAAGTTAGTGCATCCAAAATGTCCAGGACTTTACTTCAGCTAATGAAAAAATTTGCACATTTGACTGCTTTTTTTGTCAGGTAAAACACAAAAAAATAGGTTTACCCACAAAACCATATATTTTTTGAAAGTACACATTCTACCGAATCTAAAATGGGTACCTATGTCTTTCTGCTCCAAACTATGGAGTCGCAAGGCTTTCCCACAATTTTCGGTTTTGGTGAAATATCTGAAAATTGCCTCAAAGCTTCAACTTTCCAGCATCACTACATACCAAGAAAAAGCACCCTAAATATGGTTGCCGGGGGTCATTTGGACAGTGTGGTGCCCATTGTGAATAGGCTTATCTAAGTATCTGGCATTTAGAGGCCCCAAAATGAAGTTAGAGCATACAAATACTCCTGTGGGTAACTTCAGCTAATGAAAATCAACACATTGACTGCTTTTTTTGTGGGGTAAAAACACAGAAAAATAGGTTTACCCACAAAACCATATATTTTTGGAAAGTACACATTCTACCGAAAATAAAATGGGTACCCATGACTTTCTGCTCCAAACTACGGAGTCCCAAGGCTTTCCCTTTTTGGTGAAATATCTGAAAATTGCCTCAAAGCTTCAACTTTCCAGCATCATAATGTCCATGTATCCTTACCGGCATAAAACATGCTAAATACAGTAGGAGCACAGAGGTCTACTAAACAGTTTGATGGGCAATATGCATAGATATACCTAACTATGTGCTCACGGAGACATCCAAATGGATATATAGCAGATCAAGTTTACAAAATAAGACAGACAAGTGTGAAACACAAATAAATTACTAAAATCCACTAATACCACAAAAATCAATACTTTTTTTCCAGACTAGTGTAAACGGCCATCAGAATCACAGTTTGAATATTTTAGCTTGACAAAACAGGTTTTAAGGACAGAAAAAAACAAGCAACACCTATGCAGAGCTGAAAATGCAATAAATTGGCTAAAAATGCACCAAAATCCACAAAATTGCAATATAATCACCATAATAACATACATTGCACAGTACGGTTAGCGAATACGCTATTCGCAATGGCAATAAAATATTTTTTTCAGCAAAAAAACAACGAAGCAATACGAAAAACCCCCAAAAAACAACATATGTGCATAAGCGTGTGTACAATTGATAAATTGTGTGTTATGTGCGTGTTATGTGCGTGTTATGTGCGTGTATGTGCATGTGCAAGTGTTTGTGACCACCCCGAGTGTATGTGACCCCAATCCCCAAAAATGTATATGTGTAAGTATAGATCTAAGTGTGCTATAGTGTAATATGTGTGTGTTAGTATGTGTTTGTGTGAGTTGTAGTTGCACTAACCTGGGGGAAAAGACAGCAGATCTGTCCCACGCAGTTTCCAACTGTCTTCTTTCTGTTTCCTGGGTGGGGGCGTCCTTGGAGGTGCTGGGAGGCGGATGCTGAATTTTTTTTTAAATGTATTCTATTGTATTTATTATAGCATTCTTTTTTTCATTTGCCAACATTTCTCTCTCTAAATTATAGAAGTGGCACCAAAACATATCCGGTAATGATGCAACGTGTGGGCATCAGTCACACCCAGTGACGTTAGCAAAAACAAAACAAAATTGATAATTTCCCAATGTTACATAGACTTAATAGTAAACATTTCCCGTTCCCCCTGTGAACTATTGTGGATACTGTGTGTTAAAAAACATAGAGCAAAACTGCCCTACACAATATGCTTTGTTGTCCCTAGCAATGGGTAGCAAACTTGAATTGAAAAGACCCTTCTGTCAAAAGGTGTAAGTGGCTTAGTAATACTCATGCCCATATATCCCTTTGCATAGTTATGGTACAATACATCCCGTTGGTAGTGATGGGCGAATTCACTGGGAATTTCCGCGATTCGCCGCAGGCGAATAAATTTGCGAAACGCCAGCGAGAATTCGCAGAAAAAATAGAGTTGCACGTCGTTTTTGACGCAACGAAAACGATGCGACGCACGTCAAAAACGAGCCGCGACTCATTTCGCGAATATTTTCAAGATCAAGGATAAAGGTCCAAATGTGGACCGAAACGTTGGAATGCACAGTGGAATAAATGTTTAACCAGTGAGATTGGAGTGCTTATCTTCTTCTTTGCTATTTACTACAATGTTGATATAGCATTATATATATATATATATATATATATATATATACCATTACCAAAATAATCCACACTCTCAGGTCTTTTTCAATTCAGCTTCTTCACAAATTAGGGCACAGCATTGGTCCTTTAAGAATAAGTCACCGTAAATCTACACTGGGATTGGAGACCCTTATCCAATCCCTGTACAGCTTTACCAGGATTTATTCTTAAAGGACCACAAGGGTACAGATAATCTGAATAGGAAAAAGCTTCCATTCACTGCTGTGTCCTATTTTGTGAAGCTGGCAGCATGCTGAAAGGAGGGAGGCCCGGCTAATCAAGTAAGTGAAACATGACCCCTTAGACACAAAACCCAGGAAAGCAATTTTTTCTTTTTAAATTGGGCGAATCTGGCTGACAATGACTTTTTATAACTTGTGGGGGAGCCCAGGCCATCAATTATTTTACTTTCAACGGGGCACCTGATCACCAATGTCTTTTTATAACTTGTGGGGCTGGGGGCAGGCCATCATTTTTTTTTATATTCTCTGGGGCCCCAATTTTTTTTTTACTTGTAAGGGGGTCTGCCACCCTTTTTTTTATGGGGAGCCCTGGCACCAATTTTTTTTTAACTTGTAGGGGAGCCCTGACCACCAATTTTTAAAAAAATTTTTATGGGGGGCCCCCACAGTTTTTTAACTTATAAGGGGGCCCTGATCATCAATTGCTTTTATAATTTGTGTGTGGGGGTTACCTTTTTTAGCGCTGATGTCTGTGTGGTCTTTTAACTGTGGTGTGGAGTGGGTGGGATCTAGGGTGGGGCTTGGGGGCCAGGGTGGGCGGTGCCCAGGGGGCCCTGAAAATGTTGTTGTACGGGGCCCCTTGATTTCTAATGGCAGCCTTGATAATTCGAATACCTGTACTAAATTATATATTTTAATGACTTTATAATTGTACACTGTTGTAATGATATGCTTTATTAAACCAGTTTTTTTAATACCTTCAAGGCAGATATACTGTATCAAATGTGATTTTTCTTACCGTGATTTAAATAGAAAAAAGTATATAAAAAGTATAGTTTAAACAGCTTTCAGGTCTTAGAGATAATGAGATAATTATCCATACAAAACTCTCAACCATTTCCTTTTTGTTTCAGTTACTATCTAACTATATTGAATATTCATACATAACATTTGCTTAAGATTTTTGTTTCTTGAGCTAAATAGGGCAAACAAGGAAATGAAAGCTACTTCATCTTTGGCCTTTGTGAGATAAATTACTAGTATATAACCTATTCCCTGATAGCATCATTCAGCAATTGGGAATTGTTTCCATGCCTAAACATGTTGCTACACCACCCCTACTATCATATTAAAACACATTCACATTCTAAGAAGCACAATTCAGCAACATCAGGGATTCAGTCCTAAAAAGTAAATCTTCCCCAAGCCCTCCAGGGTGAGTAACCTATGTAATTCTAGTGATAATCCTGCATGTTTACGTACATTTTTACTCATTCTTTTTTCACGCAATGCACAGTGTCCTGACTAAAATTCTATTAAAGTGCAATTTTGGCAAGTTAAAATTACACATTAATCTTGCAAACTAAAATAACAGTAGCATGATCGATACTGATGGTAAGCATCTGTAATTAACCTTGTATGCCAATTTGGCAAGCTAATCGGTGCAAATTGGAGAGTTTTATAGTAGGTTTACATCCACTTCACACTTTCCTTTTTTTTTAAAATGTTTTATCTCCTCTGTCATGTTATATTTTTTTCTTCATTTTCTTCTGCTTGCTCTACTGAGCAAACTGGCAACAGTTCTGCAGAATGAACTATTAAATCTTATCCTCATTCTCATAATGGAAAAATTAAAACAGAATTTTTATTATCTAATTATTAACTATAATTAATAGCTGCACTGAAATATGCCTATTTTTATACCTCCTGCTGCGGGTTAGAGATATTTCAGTTAATACTGTAAATACACTGTATCAGACAGAAAGATTAAAATACAACACCTTTTGATAATTTTTCAATACAACTATGATTTAATTACAAATTATTCTTAATTGAAGAAAATGTGACATTTGTGAAGTGCATAGTTCAAAGAAGTTATCTCCAATTTATTAATCATTTTGCTGTTGACCAGTAACTCACATATCATTGTTCAGCAGGATTTTGTGTTGAGAACTACACTCAATTCATCAGTATTTTGTAGACACCATGTGGCTGATTTACTAAGGGTCGAAGTCAGTGGAAGATAAGCCATGCAACAATTGTTTAAACCACGCTTTCTATTATAGTTTATGGGTGTTTGTTAAGGGTGAAACAAGGCAAAAGTCATCCCTATTTATGACAGATGAGGAGATAAGAGAAATCAATTTGACCTGGATAGGAATAATAAAATAAACTCACACAGATACATGAAATGACAATCACTATTTTAGGGGATTATGTAAGGAGCAAAGTCTAGGTCTGGTCACCTATAGCAACCAATAAAAACATAGCAATGTGCAGTGCATTTACTCTTGAACAGTCCAATTTAAATCATGGCCATTGTTTACAAATTTTAATTATTCTTGATCGTTTAAAGGCAAACTATACCCCCTGAACACTGTAGTTCTCTATAAACAGATATTGCCTAAAACAACTCATATGTAAAACCCTGCTTCATGTAAATAAACCATTTTCATAATAATATACTTTTTTAGAAGCATGTGCCATTGGGTAATCATAAATAGAAAATAGCCATTTAAAAAAATTAGGACAGCCTCCTGGGATCCTAGGATCCAACGGTGCACACAAACATACCAAACAAACTATAAAGTTAGGTCACATGAGCCAATTAACAGACAGAGTTCTGTCTTTTGCTTCCACACTTCTTCCCTTTACAGTTTGAGTTTAAATATTTCTGGTCAGGTGATCTCTGAGGCAGCACACAGACCATCATGAAATGGTGGTTCAAGGCAAGAGATGTAAAAGGGCAATGTTTACTTGAAAATATATATATGAGTTAGGTAAGATTCTTTAATATGTCACTTGATTTGATATAAACTATCTGTTGCTCAAAAATTCATTTTCGGGGTATAGTTTTCCTTTAACATTTTTTACGATCAGTCCTAATTGTATAAAAATTTATTCTTGCACTTTTTTCCTTTCCAAAATAGTTCCCAAGGAAAATTCTCTGCCTAGAATTTTTAGGAAAAACGTATGCAATGTTTTTCCAGCTGCTGATCTATTCATGTGCCTCAGAGATAACTAAAGAATGTCTCATACTTGTCAAACATGCTTCCCATGTTTAATGCAGACACTAATGAACAGAAAAGTAAATCAGTGACAAGCAGCATGACATTAATCGAGCTAGTCTGATGCATAGCTTTCTTTAATTCAGCATATATATTAAAGTAGTGTGTGCCACTTCACATTATGTTTTTCTTAATGGCAGGCACATGGAGAGATGCTCTTTCCAAGCAATATTTCTATACAGAGAAGCCCATCAACAGAGATAAGCTAAATATTTTTTCCGGCAGTCTGGAAAAGCGTTTTAAATAAATATTCAGAACATTAATAAGGAAAGAAGAGAATATTTTCAATAATAAAATGTAGCATCAAATGTATCACTTTACCACTAAGCAAGAAAGATGCAGAATCAGAGGGAAAATGGGAGGATGTACTATTTGAGGGAATGATTGTTAACATGAGGAATGTTTTAAAACCTTAATTTGGTCAAAATAAAATGGTGGACAGGAAATATTTCTACAGGGACATTTTGTTCTTTATTATGTTTTGGTACCTACCTTCAAAGGGACATGTATGCTACCTGTAACTAAACATGCAGTATATATACTGTACTGTCCACAGTCATACCAAATACTAACCAAATTTAGAATTCATTGCAATTATGCTTTGGAAAAGGTATATAACAATGTTATATAACTAATTAAGTGTGCAGGATATTTATGTATAAAACAGATGATAGGCGGCAGTAGAAAGCAACCTGAACAGCTCAATTATAAAGATACATTTGCAGATAACCACTCATTTGTAGGAACATAAAACAGGCCAATGAAAAATCACTTATTATAAAGATTAATTCTGTATAGTTATATATAGTTATTTGCTTAAAAGCTTAAGCACTCTGGTCTTCTAACATCATCCAATTCCTAGAGCAGTATAATTAGTAGTTCCTTCTATAGCAAAACCTTCAATGTCTACAGGCCCGGATTTCTGGAGAGGCCATCTAGGCCTAGGGCAGCAGGATTTTAGGGGATGGCATGCTGCCCAACCACACCCATATTGGTTCAGAAATTTAATTTTCCTGTGTGCCAATTGCCATTGCTCTGTCCTGATGATGAAAATTTGAGCAAATGAAAGGGAGGGGACAAGGGTGACAAACAACAGTGGGCCTAGGGACGCCCACTAGGTAAATCTGGCCCTGAATGTCTATGTGGCATGCATACAATGTTTTGGTGAGAGAATAAATGGAGTGAAGCCCGGTGACAAATCAGGCTGATTAAAGTAAAAGTAAAGTTATGTGCCCAAACTATATTTTTTTTTGGAGATTGCTGTATACCTCCATTGCATTAGGCTACAGTATTTTCCCAGACATTGCTTACATGTAAGAAGTCTATATTTTGAAAGTAAGCAACTAGAAATGAAATAACAACAATAAATGTGTATATTTCCAGATCTCCTTCTTCGTTTTCCTTCTGTTTGTTAGTTTATATTATGTTGTTGTAACCCTTGCAGTAGCAAGTAGCCAGTCAGCAACTCAAAAGGAAGTTTTGTGGTGACAGGGTGAAGTTGTCTTGTCTCCTCCCAAAACCAGCAACTATAAAAAAAGCCAGCATGTGTTGAACAAACGTCACGCCCCGAAACGTTGCATCAGCAAAATAAACGAGCAAGGCTACACCTGCTAGCATTACCCACGTTGTGCCGTTGGTTTTTCTTCACTGCTACATTTTGAGGTTGCTGCGTCCTCCTACACCGGGCACCTGGGGCTCTCTTATTTTCGGACGGCCAGGGTGTGCAGGTTTGTTGTAATTTTTCCATTTGTTTTTCTTCTGGGGCAGAAGCAGGTCACAAAACGTAATTTTTTTTAAATGGATCATATCTCCATGGAGACAGCTCTTGACAACATCTGCCAGTTCAGAGTATGACAATGTTGAGACACCATGAATTATAAAGCAGGGTGTCAAATTCTGTTGCCATAACTGCAAAAAAGTTGACATTTTGTGATACCTGGTTGAATTAAGGGGTTAAAGGTTCATTCACACATTTTTCAATGTCAAACAATTGCTCTAGATTACAAACTATAAACTACAACACAATAAAGATATGGTTTTTAGTCACCCAGTTACCGTATCATAATGTTTACATTTGTTTAATATTTTAGTCAGCTTTTTGCACATCTCTTTTATTTGTAGCAGACTCATTCTTGTTAATAAATATTTTTTAGTTATTCTTTTGAAGGTAAAAATTAAATATTCAGAAAATTGTGTAAAAATGTACCTATTGCAGAACAGCATTGTATGTTCTAATATTTTCAACAATGGTCAATGATAATGTTTGACAATGCTATTAGCTTTACACTTATCTTAATGAAAAAATTCAGAATGTGCAAATATTGCCCAGACTGCATTATTTTAAGGAAAGAAATGTCTTTTGTTTAGGTATGTTTTAAGGGTTAAGATTGATTGCAGATCACAGTATTTTGTTCAGTATGAAGTGGCTTCTTATAAATATTGAGTTTCATGTTTGCCAACATCTGGCTTTTAAAAGTTTGAAAAGATTAAAAGATTAAAAACGAAGGGGCAAATTTACTATTATTCCCCACAATTTGCTAGACCAAATTCGTAATTTAATAAGCATTACACCATGGAATGCTTATCGAATTGTTTTAGGCTATAATTTTGCTCGATATTTGATTTGTCGATGAATTCGTACGATCAGGTACTGATTGTTCGATTTCACGAAAAAATCGTGACATTTCCTTTGAGCCTCCAAAAAATTCGTACGATTTGAATGATAGAACGCTGCGATTGTACGAATGGTATTCCAGCAGGACTTAGGGGCAAATTTACTATTATTCCCCATAATTAGCTCGACCAAATTCGATATTTGATTAGTATTCGAAAATTTTGATTCCTTCGATCATCAAACGATCGAATTATTGAATATCCGATCATTCGATCTATTCGATCTATTCGATATTCGATGGTTGAAGAAGCCAAATTTGAATATACGATCTGCCGAAAATTTTTTACGATCGGTATTTGATCGAATTCGATAGATCTTCGATCATTTCACGTGAATTTCGTAAATCTGCCCCAAAGTGTACATTTTATATTTATTTTCATGACTACCTTGTGTAGAGGATGTTCTTTATCACATAATTATCTGTACAGATATGGGGTCTGTTATCCAAAATGTTTCTGGATAACTGATTGTTCTGTAATTTGGATCTTAATACCGTCATACCTTGGATCTTCATTTTCAATTAAAGAAGATTTTTAGTTACATGAAAAAATTAAATAGTTTAAATCTTCATTATATGCCTATACTTGCTATCAATATGTATACCTGTTATGACCTGGGGAGTTTCCAGATAATAGATGTTTCTGTAGTTTGGATCTTCATACCTTCATACCTACTAGAAAGACATATAAAGATTAAATCTAATAGGCTGGTGTGTTTCCAATATGGATTAATAACACCTTAGTTTGGATCACAAACAAGGTACAGTTTTATTATTACAGAGAAAAAAGAAATTGTTTGAAAAAAAATTGCTTTATTTGGATAACATTGAGTCTGTGGCTGATAGCCTTTCCAAATTAGGAGCTTTCTGGGTAACAGGTTTCCAAATTACAGATTCAATACCTGTATAACAACAGTAAACAGGCTTAAAATGTTTTTGAATTGCCTAATAACGTGATACACTGTAGGTACAGTTTTATTAAAGAAAAACTATTTTGAAGACAAATACAAGAGGTCCTCTGCACTCAACCCGTTATCAATATATTTAAGACATTGAGACATTTTGTGCATACAGCTACTAAAAGTGCCTTACCCTTTAAACAACAGGGGTTGTTTGTCCATATAATGCAATATATTTAAGCTGGCCAACTACGTCAAAATCATCCCATATCTGGCCAGCCCTACTCTCAAATTGCATCTTATTTATTAAGAATTCTATTGCTACATTATACATTTTACAAAGGGACTAAGTTTTACCTGCAACTTACTTGCTGCTTTTCAAAGTAAAACTACCAAAATTTTAGGGGTGGGAGCTACAACAAAGAGCTGGCCACTGCTCCTATATGAACTATAGCAAACAAGGTAAAGTTGTGCTCACCACTAATTTTTAAAACAATTAGGCAGGTGTGCCATGAAGTACTCTGTACTCAACCCATTATTAATATATCTAAATATGTAATGGGTTTCCATACCCGTACTTGCAAAAATAGAAACAAAAAAGCACTACATATGATTGACAGCTGATATGAAGTGTAGGAGCAATGTGCTATTCCTATTGTCTGGCAGAATGATTAAAGGAGTTGTTCACCTTTAAGTTAAGTTTTAGGGGCCTATTTATTAAGCCTTGAATTTTTGTGGTTACAGTTTTATGAGAAAAAATATTAAAATTTTAATATAAACGCCATTTTCAGAGGACTGATCATTTAAAGGGGTGGTTCACCTTCAAGTTAACTTTTAGTATGTTGTAGAAGGGCCAATTCTAAGAAAATTTTTTTCTGTTTCTTTGCAGCTTTCAAATGGGGGTCGCTGACACCATCTAAAAACAAATGCTCTGTAAGGCTACAAATGTACAGTTATTGCAGCTTTGTATTACTTATCATTCTATTCAGTCCATCCCCTATTCATATTCCAGTCTCTTATTCAAATCAATGCAGGGTTGCTAGGGTAATTTGTACCCTAGAAACCAAATTGCTGACACTGCAAACTAGAGAGCTGCTGAATAAAAAGCTTAATAACTATAAAACTACAAACAATAAAAAATGAAAACCAATTGCAAATTGTCTCAGAATATCACTCTCTACATTATAATAAAAGTTAACTCAAAGGTGAACAATCCCTTTAAGTGTTCTATGTGCGTAGTATATATATTTGTTTACACACTTCTCCTATATTGATCTTGCAGAATGGAAACATTAACAGACAGCCCAATGTTCTGAGAAACAGAACTGCACATCAGGATTTCTATGTGAAAAGCATCTGTTATTTTAACTTACATGTTACTGTGGAACTCAATATATGGAAGGGAACGTCTGCATAAATAGTTAAACAGACACTCTGTGCTACCGTGGGAGACATATTATTGATAAAATACTGTTTTTATTATTCTCTGTGGCTATTGATTTCATATTAGGGTTATGTTTGACCTCACAGATTCACATACTTTGTGTAGATTTGCGTGCTGCAGGCCACAGAGAAATAGCTGAACGATATGATTTTATGTCATTTTGAAATTGATGATTAAAGTGGTAACACCAACATAGTAGTTCACTCAGAACTTCTGTGTAATACAGTTTAAATCATAGGAATGCCAGTTATCTCAGTGCTTATTATATTAAGCTTCATATACAAGCACCCAAGTACACACACACACCAGTACACAAATAAAACACACCAGTGTTAAGTCAGGTAATGCAAGGTAAAAAGAGCATTAAAACACAAGAATTGTTCCAAATAAAATTTATAAAGTGATTTCTGGTTAGGATAGGAGTCAAAAGGTCGGAACAATGCAAAGACGGTATTTGGCATATTAATTGTACTTTACACATTGCAATTAATATGTACATGCATCATCTTTAACAAGATGGGATTTTCATTGGAAACTCTATATGCTTTTTCAGTGTGTTAATTATTCTTTTTTAGCCAGTTTGAGGTTGTGATGTTAAACTGCCCTCTCTGGGCTAGGGGAATGATCCCTCTGTATCAATACCCAATGTGCTCATCATTCTACAATACATTTTCATACATTTGTAGCCATGACTTACCCATTAAATTTCCTAGATGAACAATTTCTCCTCTGTTGTTCCTAGTTTTGTGATTGTCCAGGAAGGTTAGTCTTTGAGAGTAAAGCTAGGCAAGAGTATGCAGTCATTGAAGGGTATGTGGAAGAATCTCCAGAAACTCTTGGTTTGAAAGTTAGTGTAAAGCTTGTAATTTCTAACCTTAAATGGCAATCCCTTTAATGGAAATATAACTTTGAGATGGGTGGAGTCTTGTTATCAGATGATAGCCCATGATTCCCTTGACCCAAGCTTCACTGAGAGGTGAGGAATCCTAGAAGGGGTATTGTCTCCCACCTATAGTCCCCATTAAATGGCCAGTAATATTAAGTGTTTTTAAAGGGAAACTGTCATGGGAAAACATGTTTTTTTTTTTTTTTTTTTTTAAACGCTGCTCCAGTAGACTTCTGCACTGAAATCCATTTCTCAAAACAGCAAACAGATTTTTTTTTTATATTCAGTTTTGAAATCTGACATGGGGCTAGCCATTTTGTCAATTTCCTAGCAGCCCCATGTCATGTGACTTGTGCCAGCACTTTAGGAGGGAACTGCTTTCTGGCAGGCTGTTGTTTTTCCTTCTCAATGTAACTGAATTGTACGCAGTGGATTTTACTATTGAGTGCTGTTTCTAGATCTACCCGGCAGCTGTTATCTTGTGTTAGGGAGCTGGTATCTGGTTACCTTCCCATTGTTCTGTTGTTAGGCTGCTGGGTGGGGGAAAGGGAGGGGGTGACACTGTATCACTTCAACTTGCAATACAGCAGTAAAGAGTGATTGAAATTTATCAGAGCACAAGTCACACCTACGCCATTGTGGGAGCGACACCAGCAGGGGAGGATGCGCTGCAGGTAAGACACCAGGCGGCGCGATCCTGACACTGCTCTCTGTTCTGCAGGAGAAGTCAGAACTAGTGATGGGCGAAACAGGAGCGTTTCGCTTCGCCGAAAAATGCGCAAATTTCCAGAAAAATTAGCGAATTTTTCGCCAATTCGCGAAACGAGTCGCGCGTTGTTTTTGACGCGCGTCCCGTCAAACGCGACACGTCGCGACGTTTTCGGCGCGCGCGTCACGGCGCGTCAAAAACGACACGCAACTCGTTTCTGCCGGCGAATTTTTTTCGCCTAATTTTTCCTGACGTTTCGCGAATTTATTCGCCAGCGGCGAATCGCGGGAATTCGCCGCAAATTCACCCCTGGCGAATAAATTCGCCCATCACTAGTCAGAACTTCACATTCCTGGAATCTCCTGATACTGTGGAGATTCACATACTTGCCATGTTGTTTATAACCAATGTACAATCCAATTTAAGATTTCTATCAAATGGAAAATCCAAGGTTGCCTATTATATTGTTTTTTTTAGAAATCTCTGGAATTGGCCTCCCCATTTTGGGAACAAGAGAATACATTCTGCTGCATTTATAGGAATTTTTGGGAGAGTTAAAGCTCCTGCTTGACTAATGAAAACATCCCAGAGTTTTCCCTGTAACTTAACCCTTTAAGTGCCACAGAACGTAGAATCTACGTTCTGTGGCAAAGTAACTTGAAGTGCCATAGAACGTAGATTCTACGTTCTGAAGCACTTCCTGATTTTGGAACGGCGTTGCCCAAGGGCCACAGAAGAAGCAGCAGGCACATGAATAATACGTGAACTGCTGCTGCACAGGAACATCCACCTCCCAGCACCTCCAAGCACAGCCCCCACCCAGGAAACAGAAAGAAGACGGTTGTAAACTGTGTGGGAGAGATCTGCAGTCTTTTCCCCCAGGTTAGTGCAACTACAACTCACAAACACACACTAACACACACATATTACACTATAGCACACTTAGATCTATACTTACACATATACATTTTTGGGGATTGGGGGTCACATACACTCGGGGTGGTCACAGACACTTGCACATGCACATACACGCACATAACACGCACATAAAATGCACATAACACACTATCAATTGTACACACGCTTATGCACATATGTTGTTTTTTTTCTTATCGCTTCGTTGTTTTCTGGCTGAAAAAAATGTTTTATTGCCATTGCGAATAGCGTATTCGCTAACCGTACTGTGCAATGACTTTTGTATGTTATTATGGTGATTATATTGCAATTTTGTGGATTTTGGTGCATTTTTAGCCAATTTATTGAATTTTCAGCTCTGCATAGGTGTTGCTTGTTTTTTTCTGTCCGTAAAAGGTATTTTGTCAAGCAAAAATATTCAAACTGTGATTCTGATGGCCGTTTACACTAGTCTGGAAAAAAAGTATTGATTTTTGTGGTATTAGTGGATTTTAGTAATTTATTTGCATTTCACACTTTTCTGTTTTATTTTGTAAATTTTATCTGCTATATATCCATTTGGGCGTCTCCGTGCGCCACATAGTTAGGTATATCTATGCATATTGGGCATCAAAGTGTTCAGTAGACCCCTTCCGTTCATGTGTAGGATGTTTTATGCTGATACGTTTTCGAAATGTGGGGCATATAATGGGGTAAAATTCAAGCTTTGTGACAATTTTCTGAAATTTGATAAAAACCGTTACGTTCAGCATCACTTTACAGTTTGTCAGTTTGGAGTAGAAACACATATGTACCCATATTGGATTCATCAGAATGTGTACTTTCTGAAAATATATGGTTTTCTAGGGTCTCTGTCCTGCTAGGGGGTCTTATATCGCATATACACATAATGGGGTGCTAATACTGCAGCAGCCAGCTCGTCAACCGTGAAAATTTATGTACACTATTGTCATTTGGGCATCTCTGTGCACCACAGTTTGGTATATCTATGCATATTAGGCATCAAAGTGTTCAGTAGACCCCTGGCGTTCATGTGAGGATGTTTTATGCTGATACATTACGAAACGTGGGGCATATAATGGGGTAAAATCCAAGCTTTGTGGCGATTTTCTGAAATTTTATAAAAACCATTACGTTCAGCATCTCTTTACAGTTTGTCAGTTTGCAGTAGAAACACATATGTACCCATATTGGATTAGTCAGAATGTGTACTTTCTGAAAATATATGGTTTTCTAGGGTCCCTGTACTGCTAGGGGGTCTTATGTCACATATACACATAATGGGGTGCTTATATTGCAGCAGCCAGCCCGTCAGCCGTGGAAATGTATGTACTTTATTGTCATTTGGGCGTCTCTATGCGCCACAGTTTTTTAATTTTTGGCAAAAACCAGTTAGGAATCAAGCCAAGGCAATTGAATCAAGACAACCAGAGCCTCAGATGTTCATAAAAACATGTGTGTTTTTATAAAGGTATGTACATGTGTATTAGGACCACATCTATACTACTTTGGGTCAGTTTGGAGGGGTTGAACGTTATGATCTGTATTCAACTTAGCTTAAAGGGATACTTTCATGTGAAAACATGTTTTTTTCAAAACGCATCAGTTAATATTGTTGCTTCAAGACTTCTACATTGAAATCCATTATTCAAAATAGCAAAAAAAGTTATTTATATTTAACTTTGAAATCTTACACAGGTCTAAACATGTCCGTTTTCCAGGTTTCCTCAGTCATGTTACTTGTATTCTGCTAAATGTACATAGTAGGTTAGGTTGAAAAAAGACACAAGTCAATCAAGTTTAACCTTTTAAATCTACAGAATCTATAACAAATAAAATCTGCTAACTGCTAGTTGATCCAGAGGAAGGCAAAAACCCATTGAAGCATCTACAGTTTCCATAGAGGGGGGAAAAATTCCTTCCTGACTCCAACATGGCAGTCGGTACATTTGCTGGATCTACGTGTACTGTTAGTTGTCTTCTATAACCCTATATTCCATCACTTGCTAAAAAGCTATCCAACCCTTTCTTAAAGCTAGCTAAAATGTATCAGCTAGCACAACTGATTCAGGGAGAGAATTCCACATCTACACAGCTCTCACTCTAAAAAAAACCCTTCCACACATTTAGCTGGAACTTCCTTTCTTTTAATTGGAATGGGTGTCAACGTTTCAGCTGGAAAGACCTACTGGTAAATAGAGCTTAAGAGAGAATATTATATCATTCCCATGTTTATGCATAGTTATCATATCACCCCTCGCTTCTTCTCCAGAGTAAACAACCCCAGTTCAGCCAGACTTTCCTCATAGCTGAGATTTTCTATACCTTTTTTCAGCTTAGTTGCCTTTCTCTAGACCCTCACTAATGTCCAGTTTGAATGCCGGAGACCAAAACTGTATGGCATTTGCCAGATGGGACCCTACCAGTGCTCTATAAAGTGGAAGAATAACCCCATCCTCCAGCAAATATATGCCCCTTTTAATACAGCTCAAGACCTTATTTGCTCTTGAAGCTGGCTGACTGGGTTTGCTTGCTACAGCCAACTGTACAAGGACTCCAAGGTCCTTTTCCATTTTGGATTTGCCTAGTGAAGTCCCAATAAGGGAATAAGTCGATTGCATATGTTATATCTAGTGATGGGCGAAACGGCCGCGTTTCGCTTCGCCGAAAAATTCGCGAATTTCCAGAGAAATTCGTGAATTTTTCGCCGATTCGCGAAACGAGTCGCGCGTCGTTTTTGACGCGCGTCGCGTCGTTTTTGACAAGCGTCGCGTCGTTTTTGACAAGCATCGCGTCGCTTTTGACGCGCGTCGCGTCATTTTAGGCGCGTCGTGTCAAAAACGACGTGCGACTCGTTTTTGCGCGGCAAATTTTTTTTGCGAATTTTTTGGCCAGTTTCGCGAATCGCGGGAATTCGCCGCGAATTCGCCCATCACTAGTTATATCCCAGATGCATGATTTTACATTTATCCAATACCTTCCCCTAAGTCATTAATGAACAAGTTAAATAAAGGTGGACTCAATAGGGACCCCACTAAGAAACTTACTGCAAGCAGAGAATATACCATTAACAATAACCCTCTGCACCCGATCCTGTAGCCAGTTTCCTATTCATGTGCAAATGACTTCATTAATACCAACAGCATTAAGTTTAGAAAGCAGTCATTTGTGGGGCACTGTATCAAAGGCTTTGGCAAAATTCAAATAGATCACATCTACTCCCCTGCTGTCCAGCGTCTTACTTACCTCATCATAAAAAGTGATCAGATTTGTCTGCACAACCCATCCTTAATGCTGATTACAACTCATAATACCATTCACCAGGACAAAACAAGCTTTCAAATAATTTAGCCAAAAAAGGAAGTCAAACATACTGGCCTTTAATTGCCAGGCTGAGATTGTAATCCCCTTTTAAATATAGGAATTACATCATTTTTCCTCCAACCCATAGGTACCAAACCAGATGAAAGCAAGTCTGAGAGAATCAGAAATAGAGGCTGGTCTAAAACCAAACTAAGCTATCTTAGTACCTTTTCAGTATCTGTTAAAACCATACTGAGAGCCACATTCTCAACCCACACCTTTTTACTATTAATATAATTAAAAAACTTGTGGGGGTTAGTCTGAGCCTCTGCTGCAATGTGCTTCTCATTCTATATCTTCGCCGTCTGCATTGCTGTTTTGCAACATTTACAGTAGTATAGTGTTGATATTCATTGAATGCAGATTCTGTCCCCACAGACTTACAATTTTTTAATGTCTTTCTCTTCTCTATTGATGTATTTACTTCTGTACTAATACACATAGGGTGGATCTAGGTGGTTCTGCATTTACTTCTTAAGAAAATAAATTTAATATAATTTTAAATGACAACCACTTCTGTTTTGTGTTTTTAGCAGAAACCATAATTTCCCAATCTATGCTTTGAAGGGCAGACCTTTAGAAGCTAAAATTTGTTTTCTGAAAGTCAGGGTTTTGTTGGCCCAGTGTATATTTGGTTTTTGCGCCAAACATTAAATGAGATCACGTTATGGTCACTATTATCAAGGGCAGTGGCGTAACTAGATGTTACTGGGCCCACAACAAATTTATTTTAGGGCCCCCAACATATCCAGAGGTTATCCATTTTACTAGTATATGTTGAAATTGTTCATTAATTAGGGCATCATGGGGCCCCCTATACCTCTTGGGCCCCCCTGCAGCCGCAGGGTCTGCTTCCTCTATAGTTATGTCCCTGATCAAGGGGTTCAATTATTTGCACATTTGCTATACATTATTATATTAGGGACTGCCAGTCAGGCATGCAACGGTTAATGATCATTGGTCTGGCAGCCAATCCTAGGACCTAGGACCTTTTTTAAGGTCCGTGTTCACCTGGCCTTTTAGCCTGAACAATAACCTTGTGTAGGACTTGATTGTTACTGAGCTGAGCTCTGTGGAACATAAATTCCTTCTGTTATCTGACAAGCCGAGCGGCTAAAATATAAGTTACATTTTCAGCGTGTTGCTGCCTTTAAGTTGTGATAGCTGAGCTGCTTAAATCTAAGTTATATTCTCAGCGTGCTGCTGCCTTTAAGTTTTCCGGGAGATACTTAGTCGCCGAATCCAGTGGAAACCTTGTTGCAATTACAAGGTCCGACTGGATACTTTGTGAGCGATTTGTCTGTAGCAAGCTGTACAGGCATTTACAAGTGCAGCCACTTCCCCTTGTACTGACTGGTCATTAGGAAGGAAGCCATAAATCTTACCGGAGGTTTATTTAAGTGGTGCTCCGTAGCGAAGTTCCATTAGCTGCCTTAAGAGTTTCTCTCCTCAGTGTGCTCCCTACAGTCGGGTCCTTATCAAGAACGGTAGAACCAAGAAAGCTGTAACAGCAAGTTGGAGTAATATCACCCCCCCTCAATCCCACCCCCCCAGCAGCCATTTGACAGAACAGTGGGTAGGTAACCAGATAATGGCTCCCTGGTAGTGATGGGCGAATTTATTCGCCAGGGGCGAATTCGCGGCGAATTCCCGTGATTCGCCGCTGTCGAATAAATTTGCGAAACAGCAGGAAAAATTTGCCGCCAAAAATTCGCCGCCAAAAACGAGTCGCGCGTCATTTTTGACGCGACGCGTGCCAAAAACGACACGCGACTCGTTTCGCGAATTTTTCGCCAATTCGCGAATTTCTCTGGAAATTCGCAAATTTTTCGGCGAAGCGAAACGCGGCCGTTTCGCCCATCACTACTCCCTGGTAGATATAAGGTAAAAATCTAAAATCTAAGCCCTGCTGCAACTTTTACAGTTACATTGATTAAGAGAAACAATAATCTGTCTGAAAGCAGTTCCATTGTGAAGTCATGACATTCTGAAAGCAAAATTACCTGAGATTACTGCTTACAAACCTATATAGTAACTAGCAAAAATACACTTCTTGGTTCAATAATAAAATTTTATATGGTAGAGACAATTTTTTGCAATATAAACAGTGTAATTTAGAAATAAAACTACACCATAAAGATCATGACAGAATCAATTAAACTGTTAGCTTCAGTAAATAACTATGCAATTTATATATAATGTAATATTTAAACAATATGTAAACATAAAAAAAGTAAAACTGCTCAGTGCTCTCTTCTAATGGCTTAAATTTTAGATTTTTAAATATATCTACCAGGGAGCCATTATCTGGTTACCTTTCCATTGTTCTGTCATTTGGCTGATGGGGGTTGGGATTGAAGGGGGGTGATATTACTCCAACTTGCTGAATGACTATGAAGATTCTCATTTATCCAGGTCATGGTATACAGTAGTAACTCAAAGCAACTGGACTTGCTGTTTTTAAAAACTTATATATTTCCTGAGCAAAACAACATCAAAATAATTACTTGTTTTCCTTCTGAACATTTTCCTTGTACAGTTGGAGAACCAGCAGGTGGTGAGCAAAAGCCATTATATTAGCAGTTTATAAACAGTTGTAAAAAATTGCAAAAGTGCTTATAAGAGCACCTTGAGCAAGTTTACATTCATTTATTTATGGTTTGCATATCCCTTTAGTGCAGTTGTTAGCCCTTCTATTCTGGTTGACTGTTCTGGTCTCTGCATTTTCTTTGTAATGAAATGTAATGTAGTTATTGTGGAAATTTTATGATAAAAAAATTATAAAAAAATTTAATGATATATACAGTATATATATTTTCATTCCCAGGCTCTGTGCTTCCATCTGCTATGAACCATGAACGGGAAGTCAAAGTAGGGTAAACTGCATCAGGTCTAGAAATGGGAACAAACTATAATTTTTTTTTTTTTGAAGAGTAAAAGTTTTTGTCCCATTGGAGTTTATAGGCATCTTTCTCATGGCTGTCTTTATAGCTTCATCTCACTATCTTACTTTTCTATAATGTCATGTGTCACAGCTAATACTATCCTATATAATAAAGTTGAAGTGTCTCTGCGTCCAGTCCCTGTGTCCGTGGAAT
>CM044444.1:55112623-55124113 GCA_024363595.1 Xenopus borealis
GAAAGTAAGTTTTCTTTTCTCAGACCAAATTGTGACCTGCTGACATTAACAAGCATTACAGGCTGTGCTATTCCCTCCTCAGCATTCACAAGGAACACTGCATTCATTTATCTAATTGATACAATGCAGCACAAGGCCTTTTTTCCACACTCAATTTAATTTTCACGTATACACATTTATATACTATGCAGCCGTGTTATAAACCATAGCAGATGCAGTGTGCTCTTCAGTTGTAAAAGCATGCACCTGAGCAGAAACCGATAAATATACATCTCAAAGGAAAACTTTTAGCTTTTAGTGGTAATCACTGAATATTTTAACATACAAAGAGGTTGCAGAGACTAACAGCACGTTTATAAAATCATATTTTAAAACTATAAAGACACGGAATTATGTAACACTGTTAATCCATATATTAAGTAGGTGCTTTTATGAGGGTGGTTATACAGGATTTTAAAGGAGGGGGATTAGTGGAAATCACAACTGCTGTGTCTCGCACAGATAGTACTAGATATAGCTCAGAGGCTTCTTACTGCAGGAACCATCTGCACATCAACAATATTGATATAGAAATAAAATCCCTGTGAAGAACTTGCCAACAAGAAAGTAATTGGGTTCAATTTTAAATTTCAACCATCATAAGGAGGGGTTATCATTAATTCTAGCAAGTCTCACCACTCCATCGATTTCATACAGAACTATCACCAATCAGTTTTTCATCAGTGATTAAGGGCAAAATTTACAATTTTTCACCTAAAATCCCTCGAATCCCCTTGAAATTCGATAATCATTCTACTATCAAATGCTTATCGAATAGGTTTAGCCTATTATTTCCTCGATATTCGATTTCTCGATGAAATCATAAGATCGAATACCGATTGTTCGATTTCACAAAAAAATTGTACTTTTTCCTTCGAGCCTCCGAAAAATTTGTACGATTTGAACGATCGAGGCGTTTGATTGGAAGTGGCCACATTTGCATATTCGAATATCCGAAATTATCGTACGATCGGTATTCGATCGAATTCAATCGAACTTCGATCTCTTCACACAAATTTTGTAAATCTGCCCCTAAATGTAGACCTCTTCCTGAGCCCTGCCATAAGATCTTGGAGTGATTGGGAGGCACTTGATCTGGTGGTAGTTTTTCCATGCAAACCTCAGTTCTGTATGACGATGCAACTGAAACCATCTCACAGATCTATACATCCTATTCAATCTGGGGAACATAACTGCAATGACAATAGCAAGGGTCTCCATACATAATCTCAGATCTCTGACATCTAAGTTATGAAACCATCATGAGTGGTGTTTGTCATAGTTCCTAGTCTCTAAACAGCCTACAGTATAATCAAATGTTACTTCTAGCCTCTTTTAATGGTGTTGTGGTACAGTACCTCCTTACATTTCCTCTTACCTGTTTTACATTTTTTAAATGTATAAATCCATTTTACCCCCTACCACTAAAGTTACAGTGTGGTTCTCCAGAGTCCAAACTGATTTAGCATGAAACCAGGGAATTTACTCATGTTAAAGTTTTATACACATGATCCATTTGGAAAAATCCAGGCAGCGATGGAACTATACAGCACAAGAGATATATATGCATAGACATTGCCTATGATTAGGTGTCCATATTTAGGCACGAAATGCATAAGGCTATTTCTGTGAGATGTAATTCATAAATCATTTTTTTGCATTTATTTATCCACATGTTCCAGAGTGTCTGCTTATTCATTTGATATTTCAGTATGTAGGCAGTAGAGGCATCTATCCACTTTAGAAAAGGGAAGAAACACAATTTCAAAAGATATTGATTTTAGTTCAGACATTTTTATTGAGCAAATCTATGAACTCAGCAGCAACAGCTTCTTGTCTCTTCTCTCCCTATAAACTGTAACTTTGTTTGACTGTAACACAGCCAGCAGATAATAGCAGTGTTGTCCCACTGAGGAATACCGTACTGTACTTGCCTTAGATACCAAAGCTTCTTGGCCCAGTTCTGAGAGTTGTGCAAGCACAACTTGTAGCAAGAACATTACTTGATAGGGATATATCTTAATTCACAGAATGTAATCAAGTTCATATAATTAATTGATGTAAAAGTGCATACTGTAGCTCTTACAACCAAAAAGATACCCAGCAGTGCAGCATTTTTTACTCTGGTCATAGTAAGTCTTCAGCTTACACTTGCATGTAAACACATTTTTTAGAGTTGGATTGCTTTAGTAATTATTATTTCATGTAATAGTTAGTGGGTCTCAGATGTCAACACTGCAAATGTTCACCTTACTGGTTAGCCATGGCATCCAACTTCAGTGTTTCTTTTAATTGTTCCACTTGAAGCTGCCTGAAAAAAAAAGCTAATCGGTGCTTGGCTGCTATGGGATACTGTCCATTTGCAAATGTATTCATTGTTGATAAATGAGCCTCATGTACGTAGTTCTATCTATTACTTGCTTTTGCTTACAATAAGGTTGGCAAAAGCAGGAAAGGCCAGCTAACATAATATAACTGAGGGGGTTTTAGTGAAATAGTTATTTAATTGCACCAGCGCAGTTGCCCATAACATAATTTTTTTAGATTTCTAACTGGTAGTAAAATTTTAAAGAAATTTGGAAAAGGAAAAAAAAAATGCTTAGCTGAAGCTAGAGGGTCAAGGTTCCCCAAATGAATGTTCTGGCAGAGGACGAGTACAGTGTTACCAAAAAATGGATGTTGCCTCAGAGGGGATCCTGTTAATTTAAATTTAATACAATACTGTATTGCATAAGATGACACTATGTCCAAAATCATTGAAAAACACAGTTGACATTTAGATTATGCATGCTGGGAGCAAGCTTAAAGTACTGTGCTCTGACCAAGCCTTTGCCTTCAGCAAGTTTAAAATACATTGTTACGTATGAGTTTATCATTTATAGTTAAAAAGGCACAATAAGATGTTTTCTTGCACACTTACTTATCTACAGTGCAACTTTAATACAAAGTAATTCCAGCAGTTTATTGCTCATTTACTAAAGGATGGACAAAGCTCCATGTTGTTGCCAATGACATTGCTCCTTGTTTGCGACAGATAAGCAAGCAAGAGATTGCTATGTGAGGGGTAACACAAGGAAGTCATAAGCACACCTTTCCATGGAGTATAAAGGAAATGCTTTTTGGTGCAAGTCACATCACCACCTTTGTATTTTAAGCATACTCAAGTCAAATGATATATAGGAGCAGATTTACTAAATTCACATGAAGGATTTGAAGTTCAATCGAATTTTCAAAAAGTTTTGAATTCAAATTTTCAAAAAGTTTTGAATTCGAATTTTCAAAAAGTTTTGAATTCGAATTTTCAAAAAGTTTTGAATTCGAATTTTCAAAAAGTTTCGAATTCGAATATTCAAGTGCTTTTGAAGACCACTTTGACCAGTGAATTTTGAAAATTCGATTGAATCGAATGATTCGAATAAAAATCTATTTGAATATTCGACTATTTGAACATCAAAGTACTTCCCCTTTAAATTTTTATTCCACTGCCTAGTTCGCCAGATCAAAGTTACAAAATTTGGGTTTAGTTATTTTTGATCGAATAAAAATGTTCAATCGAATGGTTAAAATCGTTAGAATCCATTTTATCGATTGAATATTTGCTATTTGATTGTTTGACCAATTGTCACGGTCGGCACTAGGGATGGCGCGAACCGCCGCAAAAAAGTTTGCGGACGCGTTCGCGAACTTGCGACAAACGCGCGAACAATTCGCGACCGTCGCGAACCCCATAGACTTCAATGGGAAGGCGAACTTTAAAAGCTAAAAAAGACATTTCTGGCCAGAAAAATGATTTTAAAGTTGTTTAAAGGGTGCAACGACCTGGACAGTGGCATGCCAGAGGGGGATAAAGGGAAAAGAAAAATCCATTATTTTCTTATGTCAAAAGTGTTACAAAGTATCTTACCTGCACCTATTAGCTGTTCTGGACGCTGTTCTGGACTCTCTGCCAAAAGCCAAGTTCAAATCTTTGCTTCTTTTTCTGGCTGTTCAGTGAGGGTCTTTCCAGTTAAAGAGGGTCCTCCAAAAAAAGGGTCTTTCCAGTACAAATGAGGGACAGAGGGTTGAGCTCGCAAAAGAGGGACAGTTGGGACTCGGGAGGTATGCACATTTTTTTTTTTTAGTCCAGGGGGTGTGTGGGGGTGGTCCAGGGAGATCTTCCTGATTGGCTGCCATGTATCTGCTG
This sequence comes from Xenopus borealis, assembly GCA_024363595.1. Lineage (NCBI taxonomy): Eukaryota > Metazoa > Chordata > Amphibia > Anura > Pipidae > Xenopus > Xenopus borealis. The sequence continues at coordinate 55,116,846 of CM044444.1, forward strand.
GTCTGGGGTGAGAGGGCAAAAAAATGCGGCAAAAAAAATTCGCCAAATTGACGCGAACCCAAAATGCGAACTTCCGGCGAGCGCGAACAGCGGATGTTCGCGCGAACAAGTTCGCCGGCGAACTGTTCGCGCCATCCCTAGTCGGCACCCAATACCAGAACAAACGCCAAGCACCCTGGTCTCAGCTCGTGCTTCACCAGTAGTGTGACCGCCTTTGGCTTCGGGAGGAGCCCTCAGTTACTCAGATGCCACCTGGACTTAAACGAGAGGTGCAGAGCAGGAGTTCTGGCTGGCAATGGGGCACAACTGTAGGAAAAGTCTATGAAGGCTGAAGGTCACGGTACAAGTGGAATAAGCAGATTCATGGTCAGACAGGCTGGGTCGAGGCAGGCAAACAACAAGGAACATCAGGCAGGCAAAGGGTCAAACCGGGTGATCAATCAAATAGGGATGAGGCAGAATCGGTGGTCAAATAAAAGGATCGAGTTAGGATACAGATAATGGCGTAGTCAAGAGTCAGGCAGGGTCAAACACAGAATCAGGCACTAGAACAGAAGCTAAATAGCACAGAAAGGCACCAGGGTTAAACCTATCACGGGCAATGAGTTTTACAAAAATACCCCATTAAATATTCAAACTTTGGCGCCATTGCGCGCTGACGCGGAGACGCCAGCGCACTTGCGCCTATAAGAATCTGGAAGGTGTGCGGCGTGCGCACTAGGGGGAAGGCCGGCAGTGAGAGAGGAGCAGTGCGGCTGGCGTCCCCGCCGATGGCGCGGCGGGCGTCCCTGCCGCACCACTAGACCATCAGGGTAAGTGGACATTACACCTATTGAATTGTGGTAAAATCTTTCAAATTCACCATCTATTCACATATTCGAATTTGAGGGTTTTTTAACCCTCGAATTTGAACAATAGTAAATCTGCCGCATACAGTACGAGGTATTCTAGCTTAGGCAATCTTCTGCAAACAGAAGTTCCAAGTATCACAAGATCACAGCATGATGCATTACACAATTGCAAGTATAAAGTATGCTAACTGGTTCCAGTATGCTAACTGGCTGCATAAGAAGAAACACACTATCACAACAGCAACATTTTCATCTACCCCTATAAAACAGGTCTACTTAACATGAGGGCACATTCATGTCGGCATTGCTAGTTGTCCTGAATTTGTAGATATTGAGGACAGTATGTGTGAAGAAGGAGGAGGGATGATACGAAATTCAGAGGATGCCCAGCAATTCTCACTTAACTGTTTTTTTCTCAGACAGTAGATTACATTCATTAGGCAGCTAGAGGGAATTTAGCACCCTCAAGGGGTGAATCTTACACTTTAATCAGTGTATGTTAGGAGATAGAATGAACATATATAATGCAGGTAAAACGAGGTAGCGATTGGGAGAGAAATAATGAAGAGCAACGAACAGAAGGAAAAATATAACTACAGTAAGAGATGCCAGAGGCTTTCTGACAAGGATGGGAGTTGTTCTCCAGGCAAAAAAACTACTTTTATTAAACACATTCTGGGTGGTCATTTGTCCACCATGGAAACAAGAAACTAGAAAAGCAGAATAATTCATATGAAGGAAATCATTAACTAATTCGGTATTTATTCAAAACCATATTTTTGCACTTTTTTATAGTGTGTGTGTGCAGTTTACACATACGTTTCAATAGCACAATATTCAATAAACATTCTTATATCTCATGCACTGCAATTACCTTGCTTCTGGTAGCAACAAAAGCACAGCTACAGTATTGGCACTGGTGGGATGAGTGGCACACCAGAGTACACAATATTAAAGCCATTTTTAAAATGAGGAGGTAAGATTTGAAGTGCACTTATGTACATATAAGTTTGTGTGTTTAAAGAGTTTTGTCTGTGTTTTTACCTATTTAAATTATGTGGGTAACAAATGGAACAAAAGTGACAAAAATCTAGATACTCTTCTTGTGAGCATTGACACTGTTTAGTAAATTACATTCCAACCATCAAGTCTAAATTGTGTCAGTCTGACTGGGATGGAGGTTCACCTTCCAGCAGGTCATTAAATCGAAGCATACTGCTAAAGCAACACTCAAGTGATTTAAGTGGAAACATTTAAAGGTGTTGGAAGTCCAGACCTCAATCCAATTGAGAACATGTGGTCAAACTTGAAGATTGCTGTTCACAAGTGAAAACCATCCTACATGAAGGAACTGGAGCAGTTTTGCCTTGAGGAATGGGCAAAAATCCCAGTGGCAAGATGTGACAAGCTCATAGAGACTTATCCAAAGGCACTGTACCTGTTCAAAAGTATCTGGGTACCATTATTACAATTCAAAATTTGTTTTTATTCAGCCATAAGATTAGATTGGATTAGACACTGATGTTGGGTGATCAGTCCTGGCTAGGATTGCCATTGACATCAGGGGGCAGGCTGGTGATGTAAGTGGAGGGACTGATGTTGTTGGGGACTGGATTGATTGATGATTACCATGTCATTAACTTTAATGCCCTGTCCGGATTTCTTCATTTGGAAATACGTACAGGCAGTTTTCACCTGGATAGGCCTACCAAAAACCATCTGTTTGAGTTAAAACCAGAAAGGTGGCAACTCTTATCCTGGTGTTGGATTTTTAATTAATCCCATGAGCGTTGATCTGGATTGAGGTTAGGACAAGTTTAGTAGTTCTGCTCCCATTCTGTACAGGCCTCACATTGTGTACTGGGACATTAGTGCAGACATGGAACCTATTATCCAGAATGCTTGGGACCTGGGGTTTTCAGGATAACAGATCTTTCCATAGTTTGGATCTTCATATCTTAAGTCTATTAATGATGATGAGCAAGAACATCTGTGAAAATGTTACCTTTAGCATTTCAATTTTGAAACATTGTAACAAGAAATTCCCTCAGGAGAACAGCTCGTCAGGACACATTGTGAGGTTACTCACCCCAGACAATTACAGTCCCGTCCGCTGCGGCGTCCGGTTCGGCGTTTGCGCGCGTGCATTTCGGCGCGCCGAGGTGCGGGTGTGCGTGAGCGTCGAGTTGGGCGCGCGTCAAGTTGGACGCGCGTACGTTCTGACTGCGTCGGTTCGGGCACGCGACCATTGCGGCGCGGGGCGACTCGTTTGGCGCCAAAAAGGCCTATTTAAAGGACTTCCTGGACTTGTTCTGTGCCTGGTTATTTGGGTTAATCTCCATAAGCCTAGCTGTGAATTATCTCCTGATCTCCTGTTGTGACCCTGCTTCCTGCTGACCTACGCTACATTGCTGCCTACCCTGACCTTCTTGCCTGTTTCCGGATTTGATGATTGCTGCCAGCCCTTGACCCTGGATTGTCTGACTTCGCCTCTGCCTGATCCCTGGTACCTCGCCTTATAGTCTCACCGGCTACTCTCCACACACTTTCCCCCTGTTCAATCCTCAGGGTGGTCTGTGTTGTGTGAGGCGCTTGTGAGTTCTCCTACATCACCCTTTCCTCGCTGGATTCTATAGGTAAGCCTGACACACATGCTATTAGATAACATTTTTTTCTGGTAAGGGGGCTTTTTTCTTAAAATATTTTGTTGATTATAACTAGGGTACAGCTATCCTGGACAACAATAAGTGAACAAACATGATGACCAGTGAATATTGTATATAAATATTCAGATGCAGTTTTATGAAGTGAAAGTCTAATGGGAAAGTATTAAAGTGATACTGACACTAACAAATTTATTTTAACATATGTATGTACAATTAATGTTACCTGTAGATCATGTTGATAATTTTTTGCTTAGAGGTTTGTTTTTGTATATAATTGTTAGTTGAAGTTCCTAAGCCTGACTCTCTGACACTCTGACTTTGCCAACCTGACTGACCCATCTCAGCCTGTTAGTTACAGTTTCTAAAGCTAATGGACTCCTGCTGCACAAATATGGCAGGCTTTTTGGATGGACAATCCAGTCACTATTTTCTTGATCAGGTATTGATCCATATGCTTATCATGTAGTTACAGATGAAGCCACCTGATGTGTGTGTTAAATGCATCATGACTAGGGATTAAGTGAAAAAAACTGTGTTATCTAAAGTCATCTTAACTCATTATTAACTCATTTAATGCATTTAACCTTTTCATTATCATATCAAAGCACCATTGTTCACAATAGTGAATTTTAGTTAGATGGGATGCTGTGACACAATTTTCTGTGTTAAATGGGATACGTGGGATATATGGGTTTAGATTTTCTGTGTCAAACACACAAACCAAAGTGGCTTCATCTGTATGTAATTCAACATATGAATAAATGCAGGCATTTTTCACTCTGTGACTAATCCTGGTGCTGGGTGGGTTCTATGCTTTAACAACAAGAGGGATTTCCATTTAAGAGGACATATAATTCCTTCAAAAGTGCTTTATTGCAAGGGCCAATTTTGAGGAAGGCTTATGTATAGAAAAAAGCTTATTCTGGGCTTATGCTAACTGCCTATGTTTAAGGACCAAACTGGTTTGAAATATGTGAGTTTTTGTTTTCCATCCTTCAGTTTAACCATGTCACAATTGTGAACAGAGAATTAGGGGCAAATTTATTATAATTCGGGATTACTTTTTTGTAAAATTCATTAGCAATTTGAAATAATAATTTAGATGAAGGGAGGTGTATTTACAGCATTCAAGCATGTTATGTAATGGAACAGTGCCACTTCTATTTTGTGTTTTTTCACATATTGTAATATGGTAATGCTCATAAAAATGTTATTGAGATAAAAACTAAATCAAGTTGAATCGTGATTTTTATTTTGAGAAAGTTTTTAAAACTTGAGGGGTTAATTATTAAAGTCTGAATGTCAAGAACTCAATTTTTTTTTTACTTTAGAATTGAAATCTTTAGTGGAAAAAAAACTAAAAATTTTAGAGATTTAGTAAGCACTGAGGATGGAAAAAGTTTGAAATTGAAAATCCAGACCTAACAAAGTTGTATATAAGTCAATGGGAGTGGTCCCTATTTGGAAGTTTCTTTGGTCTGCTCTGGAATTAGCTGAAAATCCAACTATTTCAGACTTTTTGGCAAAAATCTAAAAAAATGTTATTCAGGAATTTTTTTGTATTTTCGATCAATTTTTTTTTATAAAATTGTGATTTTTTTTAAATAATAAATAAGAACCAATTGTGGATTCTAGTTTGTTCAGACCTTTTAGATTAAAATATTCAGATAAATTCGGACTTTAATAAATAAGGCCCTTATAAACATATATTGATTTTCAGTCAGAAACTATTTGCTGATTAAACCCTGTAATCATTCAAACCTTCAATCTTACTAAATATCATGGCCTCTCACAATGGACTCTAACTCACACAAATTATACCCAAGTACATTGCGCCATACTGTATGTTATCCAGTGTAGTACTAAGGAAAACATTGCAGGATCAGTACAGTTTCCTGATATTTCCAACTGACAAAAAGCCGACATTCTTCTATTCTTCACATAGTAATAATTAGTGATGGGCGAATCTCCCAAAATTCGCTCCGCTGAAAAATTAGCGAATTTCCAGAGGAATTAGCGAATTGGCGAAAAATTCCCGAAACGAGTCGCGGCACGCTTTTAACGCGCGTCGCGTCATCTGTGGTGCGTTGCGTCGTTTACGACGCACGTCGCGTCATTTTCGTCGCGTCGCGTCACAAATGACATGCAACTCGTTTTTCCGGCGAATTTTCGCCAAGCGAAATTTTGCTGGCGATTCGCGAATTTATTCGCCAGTGGCGATTCGCAGGAAATCGCGGCGAATTCGCCCCTGGCGAATAAATTCACCCATCACTAGTAATAATAGATTGGCAATCACTAACTGAATCTAGTGATGAGATTCAGGTTGATTGGATGTGAATCAAAGTGTGAAACTAAGCGATCAGAAAAAAAAGTTCATTCATTGGAAAGTCACACATCTCCCTGACCTGTATGAGCCCTGAATGAACCCAACATGTTTGCTCATCTCTAGCTATAAATTATATGACAGAGTATATTGTATTGCAACAAGATTATTCTGTTTCTAGTCTTTTCATTGTATAGAGTTGCTGTAAGTAGGTGTAAAAATGTTGACTTTGGCACCCCTTTTGTGAATGTTACAATATGCTCAGTGAATGTGACTTTTCAGTAGGCCATATGTCTTGGGTTTGGGGTCAATTAAAAATTTACATTTCAAAGTTACCTTATCTCAATTTATTTTGGGAATGCCCCACAGTAGTGGAGTTTGGAAACAGGTTTATCAGTTGCTATATGGGCAGTGTCAGACTGGGACTTCAGGGGACCACCCAAAAACATTATACTAGGGGCCCACCAAAAAATGTTAGACCAGGGGCCCACTCTTAGTACTATTATTCTTCTTCTACTCATTCAACCTCTATTCTTCTAGTGTATTTTCTTTACATACTATAATCTATTATTACATCTATTTAGCCTCTTGAAATGAGGAATGGCCATGAACTTGGCCACATTAGCAGCATGAGGGCCCACTGACACCCGGGCCCTCCGGGACTTTTCCTGGTATACTGGTGGGCCAGTCCGACACTGTATATGGGGTAGCATGCTACTACTTCCCTCTAGACCCAAGGGCATATCTGGCAAACTCAAACTATCATTCATCAAGTCTGCCCATCTGTTGCTATATCAAATCCTAATGACAACCAGACAAATAGAAATAAAGGAACTCTCCAACCATGGATTGAAGTCTGTAACTTCAATCCATGGAAAAAAAAATGGAGCTTTTGTTAGCCATTCACAATAACAGCATTAGGTTTGCCCCTGGGCAGTAAAAGCAACCAATAACATGTAAACGGGTGACCAAGAATTGCTACTCGCTGGAATTTATTTTAAACAGCTTTTTACACTGTTTTTTTTTCAAGCAAATTTTGTTTTGCATGATATAAACAATATGCCCCTTAGTTCCCACAATTTTGTGAATTTGTGCTGAAACTGTGGAATCAGACATTGTTTGAATTGTGATGTTAGCCATGTGTGTGTACCTTACAAAGACCCTTTTATGTAATAAAAAGCACTAAGTTTGCCCCAGTGCAGTAATAGCAACCAATAAAATATTATACAGGTGACTAGTAATTGCTACTTACCAATTGGTTGCTATAGGTTACTGCACCAAGGTGAGCATGTCGTTTATTGCATAATGTGCAGCTAACCCATTAAAATATGTAAGTTTACATTCTATGCTGCATGGAAGAATCCCTAATTGTAGAGTCCTGCAGCGGGTCGGGTACCCGCGGGTACCCGCGGGTTACCCGCAAAATCC
>CM044444.1:55193145-55207937 GCA_024363595.1 Xenopus borealis
ACAGCGGATGTTCGCGCGAACAAGTTCGCCGGCGAACTGTTCGCGCCATCCCTACTCAGCATAGCAAAGTTCTACATAAGGCAATAGCTTATTTTTAAGATATGATTTTGAACATCTAAATCTAATACATATTCAGTTCTTGGTGTCTGATTAGAATTTGCTGCTTAGCTTTATTTATCAAATCATCTATTTCTGTCTCCATCTAGTAAGCACTAGTATTGTATAAGTGAGGTTTAAAAAACATTTGACTATAAAATATTGGCATGGATAAACAATAAGTACAAATTATTTTCCGTTTGAAATGTACCATGGATGATGTCAGTATTTTTGCATACCCTACATAGTTCACTTTCTTGTTATTAGATGATTACTGTTCTAAAAGTACAGTAAGGCAAATTATGTGCAGCTACTGTAAAAGTAATAAAGAATTTCTTATGATTCACACATTAAGATGCAATATTTGAAGATACACCGCACTTGAGTGTATATTTCAGATCTGATGTTCTTTCATTTTGTACTCATAAACAGACTATTGCTGTAATTTATCTGGGCTCACCTATAAAGTAATTCTGTGATATACACTTAGTTCTCTTTATGGCACTATTCCATGCCATATGCTCACTGGTTTGGAGCCAAATCATATTCTTTGAAGTCCAGGAGAAATAATTGGTTATCTAAAAATACAGTAGCAAAGCTATGTCATAAATAATTGAATGGGAAATTTATTTTACACACGCTTTAAGCAGAATGCAAACTATAGGATTTTAGTAAAAAAAATGTATTCTTTTGTGTGTTTTGTTTGCCTTTTTATTGTGTTTCTCTCCAAGAACAATAGTCTTGTGTTAACATTTGAGAGATGCAATATATAGTTCTTTGAATTGTCTTAAAGCATTGTGTCTACATAGAAAATAATGATATTGCTTAATGCAGTGCAATACCCTTGTCGTGTCACCTGTTTTAGACTTTTTATGTAGGTGGGAGGCAGCAAATGCCCTCCTGCTCCATTCGTCCCCTAAATCAGCGATCCCCAACCAGTAACTCGTGAGCAACATGTTGCTCTCCAACCCCTTGGATGTTGCTCCCAGTGGCCTCAAAGCAGGTGCTTATTTTTGAATTCCAGACTTGGAGGCAAATTTTGGTTGTATAAAAACCAGGTGCACTGCCAAACAGAGCCTCAATGTAGGTTGACAATCCACATAGGGGCTATCAAATGGCCAATCACAGCCCTTATATGGCACCCCAAGAACATTTTTTATGCTTGTGTTGCTTCCCAACTCCTTTTGCTTCTGAATGTTGCTCACGGGTTCAAAAGTTTGGGGATCCCTAATTGTTGCACAATTATTTTTCAAAGGACAGATTCACTAGCTGCCACCAGGGACACTCCACCAATGAGGCGAGTTGAGGTACTCGAATCAGGTGAAATTTGGCTCTTCTAGTGCAGAGCGTGCACTTGCACTGCCACTGTGGACCCCCCCACTCCTGTCCGGTGCTGAAAAAGTAAAGGAAGGGGGGGGGCGGCAAAGTGGGCTGGATCGCCCCTGTCTGACGTCTAGTGGTTAGTTTACCAGATACTCATGTTTTGGTATAGATCATCTTGAAATTTTAGTTTTTTAATCCCATATTTTGAGTGACATTTCTCTATAGTTTTTTTTAGCAATTTAAATCTGTTTTGCAAGTAGGATAGGATTCTTGCTATAGTAGCAAGAAAAATATGTATAATTGAGGTATTTTCTTTAACTGAAAAGTTTTTTTCAGAAGATATAGCATACACTAATCCTGTGATATTATATATATATATTTATATATTATAAGCACTAATATTGCAGGCAAATACAGAGCAGACTGTAAGAACGTATGAATTAAGAGGCAGTGATATACAAGCAAAGGTAATCTTCCAAAGAACAAATTCACTAAGGTCCGAAAAGTCGTTATCGCTAGCTTCGCTAGCGCTCGCCGCACTTTGCCAGGCGAATTTTCACCAGCGCTACGCAAATTCACTAAAGTGCGAATCTACGCTCAGGTCGGCGAAGGGTAGGGTAGTTGCGCTAGTGTTACTTCGCTAGGCAGAGCACTGTTACGCTAGTGAAGCCTAATTTGCATATGGTGGGAACTTTCAGTTATAATAGAAGTATACGTTACAGCCACTACATTCCACTACACAAGCCCAGGAAACCTTTAATAAATTAAATAAAGTTGTCCTATTGCCCTACATATGCCCCCTGTATAGTTGTGTTGCCATATGTTAGGAAATGTAGGGGGGAAGGAGGGTACCCCCAAAAAAAAATATTGATCTTTTTCAGACTATCACCCTCCTATACTAAAATTTGCCGCCATTTTTTTGGGACTGAAAAAAAAATTAAAAAAATTTCAACCTCCTATCTATTGTATTGAACTTTGCCTGGTCTGACAGAGTCTGTGTTAGTGAATTTGCAAAGTTGCGAAATGACGTCAAGCTGGCGAATTAGCGCTATCGTTAGACAATTCGCGCTTTAGTGATTTTGCCCCTTTGTTTGGAACCTTGGTTCCATACAAAGCTTTTCTTTATATCATTAATACTATATTCTATTGAAAACATTTAAACATTAAATAAATCAAACAGAAATGTTTACAGCAAAAACAATGTAAATGGGGTGCCATTTGTATAGAAAAAAAAATTTTAAAAAAAAAAGGTTGAACTTGATGGACGCGAGTCTTTTTTCAGCCTAACTTACTATGTTACTATGTATACATCATACTGCACAAAGGGGCAGATTTATCAAGGGTCGAATATCAAAGTACAAAATACTTCACAATTGGAACAACAAATTAAAGTCCTTCGACTTCAAATATCGAAGTCAAAGGATTATTCACCGAATTTGGCATTCGTTCGATTGAAGAACAATCGTTCGATCGGACGATAAAATCCTTTGAATCCTTTGATGACGAAAAAATCTTACTTTTTCCTTCGAGCCTCATAAAAATCCATACAATTCGAACAATAGAGGAGTTCGATCCTACGAATGGTATTCGAGCAGGACTTAGCAAAAGAAGCCTATGGGGGGTTCCCATAGGCTTCTATTGGTATTCGGTAGGTTCAATCTGGCGAAGTAGGCATTCGAAGGATTTTAAAATTTTAAATCCTTCGATCATCGAATGATTGAATGATCGAATATCCAATCATTCGATCTATTCGATAATTCGGTATTTGATGATCGAAGAGGCCAAATTTTGCATATTTGAATATCCAAAAAAATCGTACGATCGGAATTCGATCATATTCGATTGAACTTCAATCTTTTCATGTGAATTTTGTAAATTTGCCCCATACAGTATTATGTAGCAATTAAACTATATAATTTATGATTCTTTACATCTTTATTTTTCTCTGAAAAATCTCTATAAACATTATCAAGTTTTGTACCACAACGTCAGTTATTTCTCAGCCATTTATAAGAACTTCCATTTAAGAACCTATAGTGTTTAACAGCAGCCCTTTGAGGAAATGTTTGTTCTTTGTTCATGTTTATTGCTAGGCAGCATAGTGGACAAATATACGGGTGCCCTCTATAGCAGGCCAGAGAATTCTAGCACTAGGGATGGTGCAGCAATTGGGGAACAGAGCTGGCAACTTTTCCTCTTGTTTAATACAGGGTAATACACTTTGTTATTGGTTCAGAAATGTGACTGACAGTATGTTTTCACATCAGTTTTGTGAAATCAATTTTCATTTTGTTGATATATGAATGCTTTGCTATAAAATTTAGCTTTCTGTCACAATCATCTATTTTGTAGTTAAAATCTATCTTGGCATGCACTAGTTATTTACATTATTATATATTCTATCCACATTTTTTTTACTCATTCTGTAAATAACTTGTTACACTTGTTATACATTTGTAAGACAGATTGCTTGGTAAGATATGCAGAATGAAAAATATTTGTTTTGAACAAAGCAGATTTTGTTCTCATTGTTTAATATAAAGAGGCATTTTTTTCCATGCATATGATCATAAATACTTATTTACCCCGAGAGACATGCATTCTGTGTTCTAGGGATATTTTTGTATGCAGATTGTATTTGGGACAAATGGCACCCCATAGATGTATTTTTGTATTATTTTTACAGTGGAAAAGAAAATACTTTGAAATTTATTTCCTTAAAATTGAGTCTATGTGGCAAATTTACTAACATCCGAAGTTGCGCCAGCGAGAGCTTTGCTGCACTTCACCGATCGTAGTTTCGGCAGTGCTACGTAAATTTACTAAAATGCGAAGTTGCGCTCAGGGAAGTGAACGGTATCGAAGTTGCGCTACCGTTACTTCGTCAGGCAAAGCGAAGTAACACTAGCGGTGCCTAATTTGCATACATCGCCAACTTTAAAGTATAATGGACATATATGCTGCACCAACTACATTACACTACACAAGCCCAGGAAACCTATCATTAATAAAATAAAGTTGTTCTAATTCCCTACATATGCGCCCACTATATAGTTGAGTTTCCAAATGGTAGGACATATGGGGGGGGAAGGAGGGTGCCCTAACAAAATTGCAATCTTTTCCTGCCTATCACCCTTAAAAAAGTAAAAGACGCCAGCGTTTTTTAGCACTTAGAAAAAATTTCTTTAAGAATCTCCTGTCTACTCTATTGGACTTTGCATGGTCTGCATCTCAGTGAAATCCGCATCTCAGTGTGCAACTTTGCCTGGTCTAAGGGTGCAAAGTTGCTCTAAAGTATACTTCAATAGCAAAGTTACGACAGGGACCGTTAGTAAATCTGCGAAGTTCCGAAACGATGTCACGCAAGCAAATTTAGTGAATTTGCCCCTATATGAGATGGCTAGTCAAGCGAATCCCATTCCTGTAGGAGGACCCTTTTTTGCCTGTTTAGTTATTCATTTAAATCCATTTAAATTGAGTTTTGTAACTAGATTGTCATGCAGTATCCTAACTAGTATGTTTGTATTATGTTAACCAGCACTGTAACCTATCATGTATCACCCGTGGTAAAAATTGCCAAATAGTGTAAAAATATATAGGTATGGGAAACTCATTATCGAAAAAGTTTCAATTACAGAATGGCCATCTTCCATAGACTCAACTTTAATAAAATAATTCACATATCTCTTAATTATTCTTTTTTCTCTGTAATAATAAAACTGTACCTTCTAATATAAGTAAGTAAAAAAATGAAGACGTTTCACTGCTCATCTGAGCAGCGTCTTCAGTTCACTGACTGGTGTGGGGAGTTCTCAGCATAAAGACTCTTCCAACAATCCAATCACAACAACACCTTGTAACTTCAGAGAGAGGACATCTCAAATTCACAGAGGTGTTGATTCTGTGATTGGATTACCAATATATCATGCAACTCAAACAGGTGTTTGGTTTCCTTTGGTTGGATCCTTGGAGTATTGCTAGGTTTTGAAAAAAAAAACCTTTGTATTTTCCAAACCTAGCAACACTCTGAGCCAAAAACTGGTACACCCAAAGCATCCAACTCCTAAAGAAAAACAAAGCAATGTGATGTACGCAGACCAGTGTAGTGAGGAGTGCACTGATCTATACACTGGGGAGACAAAGCAACAGCTTACCAAGCAAATGGCTCAACATAGAAGGGAGAACTCAGGGCAAGACTCTGCTGTCTTTCTATACCTAAAAGACAAGGGACACTCATATGAAGATGTCCAAATCTCGCATAAAGAAGGTCGCTGGTTTGAAAGAGGTGAGTAATGTCAAGGTGGAAAAACCATTCCTGAACAGAGGCAAAGGCCTTCAAAACCACCTGTCCTGCTACATACAATGCTGTTCTATCATCTGTACCACGGCTGTTTCAAAACACTTCAAACATCCATTCATGCAACTCTCGTAACTACACAGAATCAACACATCTGTGAATTTCAGATGTCACCTTTCTGAAGAGTTACAATGTGCTGTTGTGATTAGTTTGTTGGAAGAGTCTATGGGGCAAATTCACTATGATCCGAAAATTCGCTAGCGTTCGCTGCACTTCGCCAGGCGAATTTTCGCCAGTGCTACGCAAATTCACTAAAATATGAATTTACTCTCAGGTCGGCGAATGGTAGCATAGTTGCGCTAGTGTTATTTCGCTAGGCAGAGCGATGTTACACTAGCGAAGCCTAATTTGCATACGGCGGGAACTTTAAGTTATAATAGAAGTATATGTTACAGCCACTACATTCCACTACACAAGCCAAGGAAACCTTTGATAAATTAAATAAAGTTGTCCTATTGCCCTACATGTGCCCCCTGTATAGTTGTGTTGCCATATGTTAGGAAATGTAGGGGGGAAGGAGGGTAACCCCCCAAAAAAAAAAATATTGATCTTTTTCAGACTATCACCCTCCTATGCTAAAATACGCCAGCGGTTTTTTTGGGACTTAGAAAAAATGTGTCATTTTTTTTTCAACCTCCTATCTATTGTATTGAACTTAGCCTGGTCTGACCAGGCGAAGTAACATCTAGCGTAAGTGCTAACGTTCAGGAAAATGTTCATCTTAGTGAATTTGCAAATTTACGATCCTTCGTCAGTGCTCAACTTCACCTGGCATAAGGGAACGAAGTTGCGCAAGTCTATCTACTTCACTAGTGAAAATAGTTTGCCACTATAAAAAAAAAAAAATCAAAGCTGGGTTGGCCAGTACAATCATATGCATATTGTTTGATCATGGCATTCCATAGGGCCTGGGTGGTATAGTGCCACACCCCTCACTAGGGATGGCGCGAACTGTTCGCCGGCGAACTTGTTCGCGTTCGCCGGAAGTTCGCGAACGTCGCGCGACGTTCACCATTTTGGGTTCGCGTTAGTTGGCGCTTTTTTTTTGCCCTCTCACCCCAGACCAGCAGATACATGGCAGCCAATCAGGAAGCTCTCCCTCCTGGACCACCCCCACACCCCCTGGACCACTCCCCTTCCCTATAAAAACCGAAGCCCTGCAGCGTTTTTTCATTCTGCCTGTGCTGTGTGTCTTGGAAGAGCTAGTGTAGGGAGAGAGCTGTTAGTGATTTGAGGGACAGTGGATAGTAAGTTTGCTGGCTAGTAATCTACTGTTCTTCAAACAACTGCCATCTAGCTGTGAGAGCTTGTTCACATTCTGTCTAAATATCCATAATATTACCGTCTCCAGAAAAAGCACCTGAGTGACTTTTTTCAAGCAGCCATAATATATTTTACGTAATCTGTATCCACGCTGTAGTAGTGTATACGTTGACCTTGTAGCCATTATTTGCCCTGTAGGCATTTTTTGCCCAGTGTGTTCTTCAAACAACTGCCATCTAGCTTTGTGAGCTTCCTTACAAAGCGGACCAATCATCACGATGAATTAAAAAGTCCATTACTTTATTATTTCCATTAAAATTCGTTAGTCATGGTGCAGTGCAAATATCACTTGTTGTGATATTTGCACTGCACCATGACTAACGAATTTTAATGGAAATAATAAAGTAATGGACTTTTTAATTCATCGTGATGATTGGTCCGGTTTGTAAGGATACTGTTGTAAGTTCCCTGAGCCAGGAACTCGGATCTAGAAACACGTGATGTCTAGAACCAATCGGAACTCCCCCACACAGAAGTAAGTGTTAGCTTTGTGAGCTTGTTCACATTCTGTCTAAATATCAATAATATTACAGTCTACACAACCACCTGAGTGACGTTTTTCAAGCAGCAATAATATATTTTACGTAATCCGTATCCACCGCTGTAGTAGTGTATACGTTGACCTTGTAGGCATTGTTTGCCCAGTCTTTAACCAAGTGCCACGTAGCTGTGTGAGCTTTTTCACATTCATTGTCCAGAAACATCACCTGAGTGATGTAGTGTGATTTCTGCCCTTTACAGCACAAAACGCAGCGCTGTGTCAACAATGTATTTTTTAGAAACATTTTTGCCCTTGATCCCCCTCTGGCATGCCACTGTCCAGGTCGTTGCACCCTTTAAACAACTTTAAAATCATTTTTCTGGCCAGAAATGTCTTTTTTAGCTTTTAAAGTTCGCCTTCCCATTGAAGTCTATGGGGTTCGCGAAGTTCGTGAACCGTTCGCATTTTTGTCCGGAAGTTCGTGAACATGTTCGCGAACATTTTTTCCGACGTTCGCGCCATCCCTACCCCTCACCCATACGTGCCTGACTCTTCCCCACCCACCTCTGCCAGTACCTTTTATGCTCCTCTTTTATCCTTTTTTGTTCTCCAACTTTCACAAAACAGCAATAGAATGTAGCATTGTGTGTTTCTCAGTGGTAATATGGATTTATGATCTTATATGATATATATATACACATACTACCAATATAGGTTTGATATGTCTGTACATATATCTTATCTATAACTAAATATGCAGCTTCAGTTTCCCAATTTTTTGTTAAGCTGAAGGATATATATTTTTTATGATTAAAATAATAGGCAAAAAAGTATTAGGGAATTAGTTTGTAAATAATTCACATTGCTATCTGCTGCTTTCTAAATTACTAGTTAGCACTGCACTCAACAGGCCCACTTCAACCTAACAAGCTTGGCAATATTTTTGCGCAGCACGCTTTTACCCTCCCCCTTGCTAATTAGCATATGCAAATTAGGGTTCGGATTCCGTTCAGTATTCGGTTGAATCTTTCGCAATGGATTTGGAAGTTCGGCCGAATCCAAAATAGTGGATTTGGTGCATCTCTAGTTCAGTGATTCAAGGGAAAGCAAAATCTTGAAAGCTTTTTCAGTTTATACAGAGAATGTTTGCGTTTGTAAAGAATAATGCAGACACTATTATTAACTTGTATTTCTATAGCTCCAACTTATTTCGTAGCGCTGATTTGGATTTTGGATTTTTTTGAGCTTTAATCACTTTTTTAAACACACTGCTATTAGTCTGAAAAGGACATTTATATATATATATACATTTATACATAGTATATATAATACTGTATATATATGTGAAACAGAATTGATGCAGAAAACATGTGAGTTATGTTTACTGTATGAAGTGGTCATTATGTATTGGTTATTAGCAACAAGGTCTTTTGTAAGACAACATCCAAAAGGTTCTACAGTATCTCCAATAACTTCAAGTTAAAATAGGTTCCAAAAGCTTGGACAGTAAATTACCTAGCAAATAATATGGTTGTCAAAAGCTACATTAATAAGGTATTAGTGAGAAGAAGCTCTGTGCAGACCTGCAGTATAATAAAGACCAGTTTAATTAAATGGCAACTTAAAGGTCAGTTTTTCTTCTATAAAATAAATCATATAACATTGTTATACATACAGTATAAAAGGCTTGGGTATTACTTTCTTTATATCAGTCATTAATAAGTAGTTGGATATATGAACTCTATTTCACAGTAACATATGTTTAGCTGGAATTGACAAATGACTTTCAGAGGTCTGTGACTGCATGCTAATAAAATTTATGTTTGCAGTCCATCCAAACTGTGTAAATATAAAATTTTATAAAGGAGTCCTTTCTTGGCAAGGAAATTACTACACAGAAAAATATGGCAACATATATTTAATTATGACCATAAAATTGCCACTTTAAACTATTAGGGAATCAGCAATAAATACATGTGGACATTCAAATCTGCCTTTTAATGAGTGCTGATTGAAATTTTTCTAATTATTTCTGTATATGACGGCTTGAATGTAAGGTTGACTGTGTCTTGTCTAATAAGTTGTATCAAACCATTTTCCTATTACTGGGGACAATTAAAAATTGTCCACCAGTCCTAAAACAAGATGCCTTGCACTTGGGATCTTCGCACTGAATCTCTATCTACCTGGTGTATTGTTTTTTTAATCTCTCTCTATCTATTTATCTATCTATATATAACCTGAGCCATCCTCAGGAAGATGTTCGGCTCACATTCTGGAGCCAAATCTTTGAATAAACACTAAATAATTTTTTCCCAATACAAGACCCATGAGTGCGGACCTTCTTATGTTTGTTGTACATACTGATTTATGTACCAGTACCTAATTTACTCCACTTTCAACAAAATAGATAACAGTGGTATGACTCATTTCTCAGGAGTGATTCAAATTAAACCGCACTTACTCTATTTGTCCAGATTTCTCTTGGGTGCATGTCATTGAGTCTGTTCACAAAGACTACACCATAGTATAGAAATTTTCTTCCAATAGACAACACTCCTGAGATGTTTACTGAACAAAGATTTTTAGTGAAGCAGTATTCAGTTGCATGAAATTAAATCAAATGTGAAAAACTGGCTGTGCAAAAATTTGGGTACCTTTGTAATTTTGCTAATTTGAATGCATGCAACTGCTCAATACTGATTACTGGCAACACCAAATTAGTTGGATTACCTTGTTAAGCTTTGAACTTCAAAGGCTGCAAAAGTTGTGCTTCTGTTTGACTCTCCTCTGAAGAGTGACGACACAGGATCCTCAAAGCAACTCTAAAAAGAAAAACAAAGATTGTTCAGTATTATGGTTTAGGGAAGGCTACAAAAAGCCATCTCAGAGGTTTCAAATGTAAAGAATGTAATCCGGAAATAGAAAGCCACAGGCACAGTTGCTGTGAAATTCAGGTCTGGCAGGCCAAGAAATTACAGGAGTGGCAAATTCGGAGGATTGTGCGAATGGTTACTGACAACCCAAAATCCTGCAAGAACATCTTGCTGCAGGTGTATCTGTACATCATTCTGCAATTCAGCACAATTTGCACAAAGAACATCTCTATGGTTGGGTGATAAGAAAGTCACTTGTTAATGTCAAGGGTCGGATGAATTTAACCCAATATCAACAAATTCTTCAGGATAATGTTTAACCATCAGTCACAAAGTTGAAGTTACGCAGGGGCTGGATATTCCAATGAGAGAGAGAGAGATCCCTTCACACTTTTCAGTTGAAGGTGGCTCTCCAGCCCCTATGGGAGTTCACAAAATAGCCTGGTAACCTTCCGTATGTGCTCTGCACATCCTAACAGTCTCACTAAAATTAAAGCCTTTCCACAGGACAGCCTTCCTGTGAAAAGTGAGCTTCAATATGCAAACTGGCATACCTGTTCCTTCCAAAATACTCCAGGTTCCAGGGCTATATAGAAAAATCCTTCAAACAGAGAAGATGTTCTAATTTTAATACCATCTCCCTTGAATGTTACATCTTCCTTGAATGTTGCATCTCACTTTATGGTAATGGGAAAACTAACTTTTTACTATTGTCTTTGGTCACTATACCACAATATACATACAGTATATACTGTAGATTGTGCCATTGTATTTATATTACATAGCTTCACATTTACATACTGTAGTTAAATGGGGTTGAAAAAAGACAAAGTCCATCAACTTCAACTGCTCCAAATGAAAACTGAGCATACATACACACACCCATCAATACTTTCACATAAATTATATATATACCTATATCTACAGATGCAATCACTTTGGATGGTGAGTTAAATGCGTCGCGACTTAACTCATTTATCTCATTTATCCCACTTATCACAGAATATTGTGTCACAGCATCCCATCCAATTAAAGAGTTCACCATTGAAAACAATGATGCTTTGGTATGCTAATGAAAAGGTTAAATGCATTAAATGAGTTAAGATAACTTTAGATAACACAGTTTCTTCAATTAATGCTGAGTCACGACGCATTTAACTTACAAATCCAAGTGACTCTATCTGTATCTATAGAGTTAGCCTTTGATACTATGTAAGAAATCATCCAAGCCACTCATATAGGCATTAACAGAATCAGCCATCACAACCTCACTGTCCTCAAAGTTCTTTTCTTCTAGTCTGAAGGGGTGGCCTCTGGTACGACAATCCGCAAGCGTCTTTTTTTCCAGAGAAAACAACCCAACCTTGACAGTCATAATTTAAGTCTTAAGACTGGAGTCTAAAACTGCGCTGCATACTCCAGGTGAGGCATTACCAGGGACCTTTAAAGAGGCATAATTATATTTTCATCCCTTGAGTTAATGCCCTTTTTATGCAAGACAGAACTATATTTGATTTAGTAGCCACAGAATGCCACTGCCCAGAATTAGGTAACTTATTATCTACAAAAACCCTAGATCCTTCTCATTTAAGGAATCTCCCAACACACTGCCATTCAGTGTAAAACTTGCATTTATATAATTTTTGCCAAAGTGCATAACCTTGTATATATCAACTTTGAAACTCCTTTTCCAGTTTGCTGCACAGTTTCCCAACTTTCACATCCACTGCCATCCCAAAATCAAGGTCCGTGCTCACCTTATCATAAAAAGATATTAAATATTATAATTATTAGAAGCATTTTATGCAAGTACGGAACAATTTTCAAGGCCTGGATACAGTTTTTGATGGGATCTTCTATGCTATTGTTTTAATTTATGTTGTGACCAATTTAAAATGAGATGCACATTCTCCAGTTACACAATCTCTGTCTTGTTTCGTAATACATATGGACATTCTGGACCTGACGAGAGCATGACAGGTAATGTCACCCTTGTTGATTGGCTATTTAATTCAAATCATTCAGCAAATGATGTACTTGTTATGAGTTTAATTTTGAATACAAAAACTGCAGTTGCAATCTGAATTTATGCAACCTTACAGAGACTGTTAATGTGCTGCTAAATAAATGAACAGAGATATGTTGAAAGGGGAATTACACAAAGGGTTGAGTTAAGCTTACAGCTATACTGCTAAAGTACTGCTAAAGTACAACATACTTTTAGGTCATCCCTGTGCTTGCACACAAGTAAATACAGAATTCCTATTGTGTTTTAAATCAAGAAAATGTGTGCAACTAATCAAAGCAAATAGTGATGGGCGAATCTACCCAGTTTCGCTTTGCTGACAAATTCGTGAATTTCCAACGAAATTCGCGAATTGGCGAAAAAATTCAAAACGAGTCGCGGCACGTTTTTGACACGTCACATCGTTTTCGATGCGTTACGTTTCGCCGGCGTTTTGCAAATTTATTCGTCAGCGGCGAATCGCGGGAATTCGCAGCGAATTCGCCCCTGGCGAATAAATTCGCCCATCACTAAAAGCAAATAACAATAATACATCTAACATAGATCAATAATGAATCTGTAAGAATAAAATCTAATTTGTCTTTCAGCAAAGCTGCTATACATAGAGATAACTGTGAATAAGTCCAAAAGTTTTTGGCATAATCAATCATTATGATCTAATTATGTTACATACAGTTTCTCAAAATCTATGAAAATCTTTTGAAACAAAATATGTGTCAGTTACAGCTTTTTCTTATAGGTTCTATGATGCTTTGTAGAGTCCTTCTGCAGAAGATTGTAAGGTACATGTATAACATGAATTGTGATTGACTGCATTGCACCTATAAGGTTTTTATTTTTCCACCTCTCCTGAACACGAGGACTCTTCCAACCTACTGTAGTTCTTGAATACTGAGGTGTATAACCTGAGTTCCTGCTGAGCCTTTGTGTGGTATTTACATCTGGACGTAGAAGACACTTTGGACCTTTTTGTTGAATGCTAGGCTGTGTGTTAGCTTTGTAGCTTGAAAACATCCATCCCTTTTATCTCTTTGTCTGTCTTAATGTAATCAGCATAAATGTCAGTTAATGATTTCATTGGTTTAGCAAATATTACATTATGTACTTGCTTCAGGTCTTGAAACCACTGACTTATTTATTTTGCTAGTTTGAGAGGCCAAGTCTTAGTGCATAGATCATTTCAAATCTAGTAGGCTAATTGTATTTGAAGACCATAATTAACAATATCATATCATATACTGGGCTGATATATCTCAGAGGGTGATTCATGTCACCATTTTCTTGGGCAATGTCCAGTTCTAGGATAATACAGGTATGTATGTATATATAAGTATACTTATATAGAGACATATATAATATATATTTATATATATTTAAACATAAAGCATATATATATATATATATACAGTGATGGGCGAATCTTACCGTTTCGCCGAAAAAATTCACGAAACAAGTCGCGCGTCGTTTTTGGCGCGCGTCGCGTCAATCGCTGCATGTCGCGTCGTTTTTTTTTTGCCGAATTTTTCTGGCAAATTTTTCTGGCATTTCGCGAATTTATTCGCCAGCGGCGAATCGCGGGAATTCGCCGCGCGTCACTTTGGCTGGAACACACTTGAATAAACACTTTTTTTGTTTTTAGAAAATATCCCGATGTTGCTGGTTCTTTTGGAAAAAAAAAAAAAAAAAAAATATATATATATATATATATATACATAAAGATAGATTTAAATCAGCGCACTCCTGGTATTTAAAAAATTTTTTTGAACTTTATTATGAATCGACGTTTTGGCTCGAGTCTAGAGCCTTTATCAAGATTAAAAACAGGAATTCCAATATCACACTTAAAAACTTCCTTTTCTTTGTTATTTAATATCTGTATTAATTTTTTTGGGTTGTTTTGAGGTATTTGGGTGGGAGTGGGTGTGGTTTGGGTGATATTACAGAAGGAGGGACTTAAGGAAGTTTTTAAGTGTGAAATTGGAATTCCTGTTTTTAATCTTGATAAAGGCTCTAGACTCGAGCGGAAACATCTATTCATTTTTCATGGAATAAAGTTCAGAATTTTTTAAAAAAATCCCAGGAGTGTGCTGATTTAAATCTGTCTTTATCAATTTTTCCTCACTTGCTTCAGGTCTTGAAACCACTGACTTATTTATTTTGCTAGTTTGAGAGGCCAAGTCTTAGTGCGTAGATCATTTCAAATCTAGTAGGCTAATTGTATTTGAAGACCATAATTAACGATATATCATAATACTGGGCTGCCGTACATGGAGATATATCTCAGAGGGTGATTCATGTCACCATTTTCTT
>CM044444.1:55222757-55268027 GCA_024363595.1 Xenopus borealis
TAAATTGGTTTCCAATTTAAAAACAACAATAACATGGCAGATCACACTGCACATTTGTTTTTAGGGAAAACCAATCTTTGATAATAGCATTTCTTCAATTTTACTAAAGATACCATTTACAGTTTAATTGCTGGTAGACTATAACAATCTTAAATTTATAAAACTAGCCTCTGGTGATAAAGAAAAAGTGTGCCATATTTTGACAATCTGCAATAAATGTCAAGGAAATAACCATCTTAGAAATGTTATGCATCAATAGAAAATTACTTTTTGAGCTATTACAAAAGATCAAGAAGTCGCCTTCATGGATCTGATATGTAGGAATGTTTCAAGTGACTCTATTTTTCACTGCATATCTGTTGTGAAATGCACAAATCTCTGTAAGAGTTGTTATACCAAGACAAGTTAAGTCTGTCCCTAATGATCTAAAGCCAAGTCATTACCCTAGCACTCACCTTTCAGCAACTGCATGTGAATGGGATTTTGGCATGTAATCAAAAACTATCTTCAGGGTTTCATTCAAATATATCTGTATCTTATGTATTGCTTTTTAAAAACCCAATTTTCATCCAATCACACAAACACATTTAGCCTCTCATATTGTGCGTAATAGGCATTACTGCAAAGAGCACCATAAATGAAATGGCGCTGTCAGAGAATCACTTTGCATAGTCAGTAGGCTTGTTGCTAGAAACCTCAACACTATCATTTTCATGCAGAACAGAAGCATTGTTCACTAAATATGATCACATATTTAAAAATGTAGTTCTCTTTGCATGGCAAGATGAAGTGGTGTTCAATATTGCTGGGCAAGTGGATGTTAGAAATAAGTGTAATGTGTATTATAAGCAAGTGTTTTGTGTTATTACAAAATTACTGCATGCTGATAGATATGGATCTCTTGATAATTAAGTTATCGATTGTATAGAAACATTCAATTGAGAAACAACACATTCTATTTTTATTGCTGTATCTGTGGAACTTTGCTTATTAATATAAAGTGCAGTTACTGCTCTTTAGTCCTGTTCCTGCAGCTCATAAAAATATTGCCACAAAGATCACAAAAGCTATTTGGAGTACAGTCAATAAAACCAAACGTGCCAATGGTAATGCTTTCTGAACTTTGATGTAAAACTAAGTGTAAAATTATGTAATTTGATGCTGCAATGGCTGCATTTTCTTATGAAGCAGATAAGCAGTTGTGCCATTGATCCATATGTGGTCTTAACTCAATCTAGAGTCCAGACAACTTAGGGAACTGATGATCTGGAACTTCTCTGCCATTATAAAGGATAATCTAGCAACTTGGTTGAGTGTACAGTTTAGGCTTGTAGTTGGAAAAACATTCTCATTTATCACTATGAAGATTTTCATTCATCCTGGTCATGGTATATCTAATATTAGTAATTTAAAAAAAATCGGTCTTGCTGAGAAACTTAAAATACTCATTTATTATTATTATTATTAACATGTATTTCTATTGCATCAATTTATTTCGTAGCGCTGTATTTATCATTTATTAGTAAGTGAACAAACTGCTAAATAAAAACCTGGCGGTTTTTTTCCTTTTTTTAGGGTGATAGGCTACTAAAGCCATAAAAAACATTTTAGTGTAACCCATTTCCCCAGAAAACTTATGGAACACTATTTTACAGTGGGCTCATGTGTAGGGCATTATAACAACTCTATTGACTTTATTAAGGTTCCCTTGACATGTCTACTTACTGTATCAGTGGCAATGTAATGTATAAGATGCAACATGTAACAAAAAGAAGTCCATTCCATTTTAAATTTCCCGTTGTATGCAAATTAGCCTGAGTGCAAGGCAGAATTGAACACTAGTGAAAATTTGTCAGCATCTGTCGGCCAGGACGAAACTTCGCAATATAGTAAATTAGTGTTTTCCCAGGGAATTTTTGCCTGGCGAAGTGTTGCAAAGGGTACAAAGCCCCGGTTAGTGAATTTGCCCCAAAGGCTTAATATAACCCTTTATTTATATGATCTCTGTAAGTTATAGAATACATTTGTTTTTCAAGGCAGAAAGATTTAATATGGCAATGTTTTGCCATTCACACTTACTGAAAGTTCATCATGCAATTATATAAACCACACAGGCCATGTATTCTAAAATATACAGCCCGAAACAGCCTTAAACTTCTAACAAGGGACTTTAGCAGGTAAATCTGAAGTATGACCAACACTTCAGAGGAGACTGTGAGGTCCTTCTCTTATAATTGAGCAGATACTTGCATATTTCTGATAACTGGCATAGGTTTTGAAAAGTAAAGGAATGCAATTTAGAGATAATCATTACTCTTCCCTTCAAGAATGTCCCTTATAGTGGTAAAGGTCAATGCTAGCTTTTTGAATCTAAATGAATCATTTTCCCCTTTTTTCTGATAAAGGAAAACATAAATTAGTTTTATTGATCTTTTATTCAAGCACATGCAGTTATTTTGCTTGTAAAGTCTGCAAAATGGTAAGGAAAAAAAGAATTAATAATGTTTTCACCAAGAAACTCTAAATCACCAAGACAAAGGTCTGCCAAAAGCAATCCAGCACTTACAATAACGGCTCTGTCTGGCACAAGATCAGCTATGTACATCCAGAGGTTTAAATGAAATTCAAATTCAAATTTCAAACCTTCATATTCTAATGTCAAGGTATATAATTACAGGTAGTGATGGGCAAATTTATTCGCCAGGGGCGAATCCGCGGCGAGTTCCCGCGATTCGCCGCTGGCGAATAAATTCGCGAGACGGCAGCAAAAATTCGCCGCAGAAAAATTCGCCAACAAAAACGGGTCGCGAGTCGGAAACGACGCGACGCGACGAGGAACGCGTGAGTTTCGCCCATCACTAATTACAGGCTGAAAAGTGATTCCTTAACTGATATGCTTTTAATACTATTCCTAAATCAACCCACTTGCTGCTGTACATTCATACATTACTGTGAATATAGGCCTTATTATCAGACAGAACAGTCCGCAAGCCCACAAGTTCGGTAAAATCCATAAGTAGGGCCAGACAGCAGTCTAGAGAAAAAAGTAGCAGACCAACACTAAATCCAACAGACTGGTAGGCAAAAGGCTGCCAGAGTCCAAAACACAGGTAAGAAGTTAGGGCAGGCAGGGACAGACTTCAGAACACAGGCAACCTGTGGAACCTGGAAATCTACTGAAGTAAAATATGTGACTCAGTAACCAGTGACTCAGTAACCAGGACAGAAACACAGGAAACACAGAGGCACTTCTGGAAATCACTAGAAAGCTGGATCTCGGCTATAAAAATTAATGACCAAACACCAAAGACAGTATTGGCACTTGATTGGTAGATTGCTAGCAATTGGTATATCTCTTCCAAAAGTTCAGGTTTCAAATCCAAGCAATTACTGCATACACAGTTAATTTCTCAGCTGGACACTGCAGTGGCCTTCTATACAAAAAAATGTAATTGGTTTCCATGAGTTTGTACATAAATAAGCCCCAGTAGATTTTTAGCGGGAACATAATAATACATGTTCAATTTACCAAAGTATTTTCCCCCCGACTCATTTGGAAATGAACTAATACTACTGTGTGAATTTTATGATAAATAAACAAGTACCTCTCCAATGCAATGCAATTTTAATGTAAAAAAAAGAAAACCACTTTTGCGTTGTACACACAAATAAATCAAATAAATTGCTTTCTCCAGTCTGTTAAAAGGAGCTTTTATGTTTCAAACATATTTTTTTGGAATGTTGTAAACAGAAATGTAACTTAAATTGCCTAATTTTTCATGTAAGAATCTGACTTTAAGCAGCATGGCTCCATTAATAGATGTATCATAATTTTCTTAAATGCATATATTTTTTGTCAGTTCAGGCTGTTGCTTTGTCTGTTAGTGCAATGTATTTCAGTTCTCCATATGTAGCTTACAATATTTAGACAAGGGGGCACATTTACTAAAGTAAAGTGGCCGTCACTAGTTGCCAGAAATACCATCAGCAGGGACATCACCAATTTACTAACAGGTGTATATTCGCTAGTGAAAGAGTTAATCACTACCAACATTTTGCTCCTTATCGCCAGGGTAGTTTTCGCTCTGCAAAATCACTAAAGTGCAAATTTCATATAACATTACCTCTTTTGCAGGGTTTTCTTGGACAGCTCAGACCTGGCAAACTGATAAGATGAAGCTACATCCTCCTCAATCTTATGTCAGTGTCATCATATCTTGTATGCTGAAGAATCATAGAAATGTATTAAAAAAAAACAAAAAAATAGCGTTTTTTCATATTTTAAAGTGGGATTGTCTATAAAAGTTGTAACGATACGTTTTTTTTGTTGAACTTTTTTAACCATTTGAGGGGTATGCCACATTTGTTTTAGGGTGGGCTCATGTCTAGAGCATTAGATTTTTTTTTTACTTTCTTAGAATTGGACACTTCAAGCATTTGCACTAAACTCTCTAATAAAGACATATATATGACAAATACTGTATGTACCCGTCCTATTCAAATTGATCTAAGTGTACTGTACAGATGCAGTCACTTTGGATGGTGAGTTTAATGCGTCTCATTTATCTCATTTATCCCACTTATCACAGAATATTGTGTCACAGCATCCCATCCAATTAAAGAGTTCACCATTGAAAACAATGGTGCTTTGGTATGCTAATGAAAAGGTTAAATGCATTAAATGAGTTAAGATAACTTTAGATAACACAGTTTCTTCAATTAATGCTGAGTCACGACGCATTTAACTTACAAATCCAAGTGACTCTATCTGTAAGTGTACGAATGAAGTTTGGCTACGCAGAACGTTAGCGAAAGTTATGAAATGCATGCATTGACTAATTTACATTAGCAAAACTTTGCCAGCATGCAGAGATGCAACTTTGCATCTTAGTGAATTAGTGTTAGTGAATTTGCACCAGACGAAGTGGCGCAAAGTGTGGCCCTTTAGTGTATTTGCCCCAAGAACAAAGTTGTCTACTAACCTCAACTTGTTGTATCACATACCGGTGTTCATATACTGTATCTCAGGTGGGGTTATGTTGGCTATATTTATGCTTTTATGCTCTGTATCATTTATATGGCTTTGCAACTATTGATTCTATGAACAGAGAAGGGAAGGCAGTGAATATTGTACAAGCACTAAATTTTTACTTAATTTTTATTTGGTATTTTCATGGGCAATCCAAAGCTCTATTAACACCAATCATTCTAAATGTCTGTACTTTTACTGCTCAGAAGGTATGATCAACTGTTTAACATATAAATATGCTGTTGGGTGTCATTTATTGCAATTGAAATTGATGCTTCTGATTCAGTACCTTGTAGAAAGAATCCCCCTTTACTCTGTCTAACTTGTCTAAGCTATGGATGATTTCCATAATGAAGATAATAAAAACATCTTATGGTTTGTGACTGTCTCTGTAAAGTTCTAGAATACACTTTGGGGGATATGTAGTAGCACTGGACAGTTTGCCTTTCAGTAACCTATAGCAACTAATCCAGAAATGTAAAAATGTTCTAGAATACACTTTGGATGAGATGCTGTAGCAGTGGAAAAGTATGCCTCTGTCTAGTGACCCATAGCAACGAATTAAAAAAAATGCAAAATGTCCTAGAATGCACTTGGGGCTATTTGTTTTAAAAGTAGAAGTTTTCCTTTGTCCAGTAATCCATGCCAGCCAATAAAATTCATTGTTTTATTGTTTAACTGAATTAACTATTCTAATGTGGATGTACAAAGTGTACAACCTTTGCAGAAATTGTGCAGACAATAGAAAATTATGAACCAGTTTGCATGTTTAATAAAACTATCATGATCCACCATGATGAAGCATGTAACTGATCTCACAGACTATTACTAGTTGAGGAACAGCCTTACAGCTTCGCATTGTGTTTGCCTTCAAAAGGCATTATCTAGAACATATTTTATCTTTTACTGCAGTAGCTGTTCAGATATGTTTTCTGTGGCAGTTCCATATCAAGGGAATTCATAACCCCATACAGCAAAGTGTTAGAAAGAAAGGTAAATCTTGCATGGAAAGAGGGGCATATTGAATTTGAAGAACATGCAAGGCAACCAATAAAAACTTTCAAAATGTGTGCACTATATTTGCTTTATTAAAATATCTGTGTTCATTATCTGTACAGACCTTTTTGTCAGGCATTGTACAACACTTTGCAAAAGGCAGGCAGACCTCAAGTTACATACTAGATATAGTCTGTAGGCTTGTTCTTAAGGTGAAAGTGAAATGCTAATAAAAGCCAAGCAAACCATAGTATGCTACTGTAACAGCCCCCGTCTGTAAGTGTGAGTTGTATGTAAGTCAGGTGTATATATATATTTTTGTTCAAGGCTATATAATGCAGTTTGACATTAGGGCTCAGAATTTTAGCATTTTAATCTACTGAACAGATGGATTAGAAATATAAAACATTTGTGAACAGTTGCTTGGATATTCTGAAAAATGGCAACACAAATCAATGCTTTATGGAATCAGACATAGTTTTAGAAAACAGTTGTTCACTTATACTTATGATACTTTCAGTATTCCCATTGAATTCTGTAATAATGCTCACAGTGACTGACAAAAAAAGATTTGTAAGAATGCACAAAAAGGCTTTTTCCAGCAGCTTTACATAGGATCATATTAATGCCCCATGTGATTGATGAAGTGCTACTTGCTACAAGAAAGATGCTGTTGCGTAGGTACATGTCATTATTAGTGTCAACACAACTGACCTGAAAGTCGGCTTGCATTTCTTACTAAACAAGAAAATGCATAATATTACTGTAATGAAGCAAACAAATTTTTGGTGGAAATCCAGCCTGCCCAAAGTCACACTGAGAATTCACCTGTTATCAAAAGGTGAGCATTGCTGCTTCTGAGAAGCCACTAAGCTTACTTTATTAGCATCATGGTTTTTTATTGCACTTTAGCCCAAAGAGAGATACTTCTCTATGGGTACCTGTTGTGCCTTTCAAACAGTAGCACTCATGAACTTTTCTTTAAAGTCATGCCAGGGTAACAGAAAACCAAGTTTCCAATTTCATTGCTCAGTCCTCCCATAGAGAAACACAGCAGTCAAAATGCAATCTGGGAAACTTGTACCATTTCGCTGGTTAATAGCTTCATCGTTCCATGGGAGAAAAGTGCTGTATAAATCAAATATTATCTCAGACACACATAATCAGGCTCATTTCAACTAAAGTGAGTAAGTTAATGAAAAAAGAAAGACAATCGCAAAGGCATAAAAGGTTTACTGTGATTGATTAAAAAATAACAGGCTGTAATAGAATAATGAAGGGATGAGGGAGGATCTATACAAGCAAGATTAGACAAGAATGAGATAAATAGGCATACGTGAAACTGAAGCTTACAAACCAAAAAGACAGGATATATGTATGAGAATGGGAATAAAGAAGATGAGAACTGAAGGAAATACAGGACAATTATAAACTGATGAAAGAATTTGAGAAAACAAGAAAAGCATTAAAAAGAAAAAGAAAGTAAGATTGGAGGGAGATAGAGAAAGAGAGTGTTAGACTCATTAATCGCTAGGACCTTACATTAAGCACATATCAGATTGATATATGATGCTGTGCAGGCTGTAGATCAAGCAGATTGACAGTATGTGAGAACATATAAATCAGCCCAGCATATTATTGGCCTAGAAACACTCAACTCTCACAGTATCATTCTCAGGGTTGCATGATCTCCAAACTGTGGTTATGAAAACTCTTAGCATTACAAAATACAGATGCAGTCACTTGGATTTGTAAGTTAAATGCGTTGTGACTCAGGGCTAATTGAAGAAACTGTGTTATCCAAAGTTATCTTAACTCATTTAATGCATTTAACCTTTTCGTTAGCATACCAAAGCAACATTGTTTTCAATGGTGAACTCTTTAATTGGATGGGATGCTGTGACACAATATTCTGTGCTAAGTGGGATAAATGGGATAGATGAGTTGTCACAACGCATTTAGCACACAAATCCAAGTGACTGCATCTGTATTTATAAAGATGCTTTGTACAGCAAAAAATAGTAGGAAAGGGGAAAAGTACATTTAAATGTATGCTTATTGTCCTACCCTAGCCTAAGCAAGCTCCTTCAGCAAGAAGATTACAATTTAAAAAATTTCACCACCTCTGCACTAATATTCCCTCAAATGCAGCCAAATGGTAAAGCACTTGCCATGTTAGCTAAAATAAGCTGTTCGCTATTTTTATCCAAATAACAAGGTAAAGATATGAAAAAAAATATTGCAATAACTTTTACCCTTTTACTCAAGCTGAGTAAAATATGTCACTCATCAAAATATAGAGGAAGGAAACGTCTCAAAATCTTCAAATTATAAACATGTAAAACTATAAGATGTAGAAAAAGACTGCATAGTTTATGTATAAGGCCATGCCAACAGCTGAATAAACAACCAGAAAAAAAAAGAAATATATATATATCAGTACTGTATCTACAAGGAACATCAACAATAAGAAAGTAACAAATATCCTCTGTAAAAATGTTTTAGCACCAACAGGGACAGCATCGCCTAAGGCACAACACGCCTGACCAACACGACCCACCAACTGTCTGGGAAGTCTAACAGTTAGTATGGCAGAAGATCAATGCGACCACAGACAATGCCCTCTAAACTGTGCAAATACAAGGCCCAGCAGAGGCTACTGACACAGTGGATCTTACCTTGGTGGGAGTACTGTTCTACAAAATACAATACAAACCTGCCACACAGCACCCATGGCTAAGGTTGAGGAGCTGCTTATTGATTTTGCTATCTTGTGCTACGATTTACAAAAGGTCAGGGAGCTCACAACTGAAGTCGAGAGACGGGTGGCAGACCTAGAGGATACCTGCCATCCCTTGCCTGAGCAGATGGGTCTACTACAATGCAGGGTGGAGGTGGCGGAGACAAAATCTGACGACTTGGAAAATTGCCTCCGTAGGAACAATATCCGAAGAAATGGATTGCCTGAAAGATCCGAAGGATCCAATGCTACCAAATTTCTGCAGGTCTGGTTAAAGGAGGCGTTGGGTACTGAAGCTTTTTCACCAGTTTACATAATAGAAAGAGCACACCGGATATCTGCTAGGCCACCACCGCTGGGAGCTCCTCTGAGATCTATGATAGCCTGGTTCTTGAACTTCAGGGACAGAGTCGCAGCCCTACTAACTGCCAGGCATGAGGGGAACTAAAATTTGAAAATACTACTATCGCTATATCTTGACTTTTTAAACAAAATTAGGAAACCGCGACAACAATTTACTGCTGTCAAGTGACACCTTCATGAAGCAGGCCTTCAATACCCTATGATGTATCCTGCTAAACTGTGGGTGGCGGTGGATGAAAATACCTACTTCTTTACGACACTGGCAGAGGCTACCCGATGGCTAGATTCTCGCATTAAGTAGTCTCCCCACAGGAAAACACTAGTTCCAGCACAGCACTTGGCAGCTGCCCCACTGTGAATCATTTATATGGTTTTGGATCAAACAAGCCCCCATTCTATGGTATTTCCTGCACTTCATAAACCAGGAACATGAACAAGATAATCCGGATTGGAGATTGGATTATAATTTAATGCAAGGGGCCAACAAAGCACACAATGGGGTGACACTCCTATATACACCCACTTTGGTACTTAACTTATTCATAATTTCTAAATTATAAGTGTTAATACTATTGTTGTCATTTTGTTAATAGCACCACAAAGGCACAGGCACACCCACCTGGAATTTAATGTTAAGGGATCCAAACCTCGCCAATACTGGGGGATGTAGGGTGGGACATGTTGGGATTAATGCTCTTTACATCTTTTTTACTTCAGCTTTTCTCTTCTACCTTTCTTTTTCCTCAAGAGGGAGTCAGTATGTAAAAGGCAGACCCAAAAATGGCAGATGAAATTTCAGCTCTCCTGGAATGTACGAGGATTAAATTCCCCCCTGAAGAGAACTTTAGTATTTAACTTTTTATGAAAACACAATCCCCACATCATATGCCTCGAGGAGACACACATTTGTAAATCCTCTAATCCAAATATCTTAAAAAGATTTGGATAGCCCATGCTTATCATGCAGTCTACTCCAACTACTCTAGAGGAACCTCTGTATTAATAAATAGGTCTCTACCATTTCAGCTATTAATCACTCGCACTGATCCAGAAGGCAGGTTCACATTTTTGCATGCCTCACTAGTAGGATTCCCTTATATGTATATATGTACCTCCCCTATTTAAAGATTCCTTCCTATGTGAGCTATTACCATGTATCGCTTCTTTGCCTACAGACCCGTTAATTATGATGGGGGGCTTTATTAATGCAGTAATGGATAGCAATAAAGATCATTTATCCTCTTCTTCAACTTCCAGAGCTGGGGGGGACTAAAAGCCTGGATGCAGACTACAAGTTTGGTAGATGTTTGGAGGGCTTGCCATTCAGAGGAACTAATATTTTCATGCTACTCAAGGGGTGCCATGTCGAGGATTGATCTTGCCTTTACCTCACCTGACCTGTCTGCCAAAATTACTAAAGTTGAATTCCTTCCCAGAGGAATTTCAGATCACGCTTCATTAAAAATCACTTGCAATTCCATCAAACCCCCACTAGCAAAACCTGGAGGTTAAACCCCTACTGGATTACCCATCCAGATATAAAGGCAACCATAGAGCACTCAATAAACAATTCCTCCAGACCAATATTAATACTACAGAGCTACCTCAAGTATGGGATGCTATGAAAGCATACATTCGAGGTGAATATATTTACAAGATTGCCCACGATTGCAAAATTGCCAAACAAAGCATTAACAAATGGAGGACGAGTTGAAAGAGGCATGTAATGGCACAGCGACAATATGCCCAGGTTCAGTGGAAATGTGTCCAAAAAAGCCAAATGTACAATAAATTTGCTCTCTATGAAAAAGGTAATTTTTTTTTTTTATTTGCTTAATTGGCAAGGGAGAGATGTAGTAGGCCTACTATCCATGTCCTTTTAAAGAATGAGGTAATTTCTAACCGCTTAGACATTAACCAAAGTCTGGTGGGGTATTACCAACGTCTATACTCTTCCAGACTTAATAAAACTCCTCCTGAAACAGCAAACTATTTACAGCAACTTGATCTGCCTAATCTATCTATAGAACATACAGCTCTACTAGATGCCCCTATACAAGAACAAGAAGTAGCGGAAGTTATTGCTGCCTTACCGTAAGGAATAACCCCAGGCCCAGATGGAATACTGAATTTGTGGTACCACACATCCACCAAACAGTTAGTCCCACCCCTTAAAGACATTTTAACCAAACCTCCATACAGAAACTCTCCCTCTCTCTTTTAGAGACGCCACAATAGTTTTAATTTTGAAGCCAGGAAAAAAACCCTCCGTTACACTTCTCCTATAGACCTATTTCATTCATCAATTTGGACACTAAAATACTGGCAAGCTTGCGAGGCAGATAAATTATGTGACAACCTCAATAGTAACCCCCAATCAAGTAGGATTCATTCCTCATAAGGTGGCAGAATTAAACATCACCAACCTTACAATCACCCATACAAATATGGGTACCAGAGCCATTCTTGGACAACGAGAAGGCATTTGACTGGGTCTATGGCAAAACTTTATAACCTGGATCAAAGCTCTATAAATCAACCTAATCCCAGAGTCCTCTAAAACTAATAACTCTCACCCCCCCTTTAGGGTATCTAGAGGAACCTGTCACAGGTGCCCCTATCACCCGGTCTCTTTGATCTGGCTATGGAACTGCTAGCGTGCCTGATTAGAGCAACACTGGAGATATGGGGCTTTGAGATGGGGAATGTCATGGAAAAAATATTGCTGTTTGTGGGTGTTACACTCCTCTATCTCAATGATCAGGGCCCATCACTATATAAGGCTTTAGGGTTAATCAAGGGTGAGCTACAGTTTATACTAACTGATCAATTCACCTCAAACTCCACTTTGGCGCAATTCGAATCTGCAACAGCTAACCACTGTTCCAGATCCACAGATATGGGCACACTACAATGTAAAATGTTTTGGGGCTGTTTATGACAACGCTTTATTATCCTTTCAAAAACTCAAGGACAACTTTCATTTTCCTAACACAATGCTATTTAAATACTTTCAAATGCTCCATGCTCTAGCCCAACAATTCTAGTCAATTGAGCCCCACATTGAAATTCTTCCACTTGAAAAATTCCTACGTAAGGAACATCTCCATAAACCTCTATCCACCATCTATTACTCTGTTAGATTCAATGTGAACATATCTAAGCCAGAGCTGTACCAAAAGTGGACTAAAAATATACCTGATCTAACTCGCGATCTAGTGGAAAACCATACTAGCTGAATCTCTCCAGCCATTAATCTGAGCCAGGGACACTTGTACAATTCAAGCATCTTCATCGGGCCTATTATGAACCGTATACTCTTCACAAGATTAACCCTACATTTCCCAATATATGTAACCAGTGTTAAGGAACCAATGCTGATTTCTTCCATCTGGCCTGGAGCTGCCCATTAATTCAAGAATTTTGGCTGGAGATTGCTTCATATATTTCTCAATGTATGGCTCTACATATTGAAACCCACCCATCTGTAATGCTGTTGAATTTCCTTTCGGACACAACCACTTCTCGCACAGAAAAAACACTGCTTACATTTTTGTTTTTCTATGCCAAGAATGCTATTGCTATCAAATGGAAATAGGAACATCCACCCACGTTTGCCTTCTAGATAACTGGTGGAACAAACACTCCCAATGTCCCGCTAAATTTGTTGCTATTTGGACACTGTGGACATTACAAAATTAATCTTATTCTAATAGGAAACAAGACATCTCAACCTTTGCTTGACTGGCTAATTGGGACAGACTAAACAAGGGCACTAACCACACATACACACACTAAGGCAAATGCCTATGGATATAGAGGTATACTACTGAAGGGAAATAAACATGTATGCATACTGATACAAATGCATCTAGATCACGGACCTATATAAATTTTGATGTACAAAGAATGCCTGCCTCAGCTACCTGATCTCCGTCTTTATGGTCTTTTTTTTCCTTTTCTTCTCGTTCCTTTTCTCTCTCTTCTCTGATCTCGCTTTTCATGTAGTGATGGGCGAATTTATTCGCCAGCGCAGAATTCACGGCGAATTCCCGTGATTCGCGAATCACCAGCGAAATTTCGCCAAGCGAAATTTCACCTAAAAAACGATTTGCGCGTCTCTTTTTTTTTTGTAACTTAAAATTTTTATTGATTTTTCTTCCATTTTTCCAATAAACATATCAAGATACAAAGATATTTTCAGGTGTGTCATGCAAGTTTACAATATTAAGGGTTACAAGTCATTTTCAACATTGTTATTAGTCCGGTACATATTTGTGATTGACATAATAAAGCCATTAAGAATTAACTCTGATGTCTTGTCTTATTTTTGTTGTATGGTTGATTTATGAAATACTTAAACATTCACCCAACTTGGGGTAGAGAGGGGGGGTAAGGGATTAAGGGAAGGAGAAAGAACAATTTTAATAAGAAGAGAGTAAGTATGGATGAGTGCCCTTAATTGGGGGGTTTGGAAGAGAACCCCGTGTTTTATACCACAATGTTTATATCCTAGCCATTTGAGTAGATGTTAAGTATTGGTTCCAGATTGACCAAATCTTCTCCCATTTGTCCCGATGGCCTCTTAAGTTTGCTGTCATGCTTTCCATTTCCCTTATATTATTCACTCTGTACACAATATCTGTTAGTTTTGGGGGGGGTGTGCGTTTCCATTGGGCGGTGATTGCTTACCGGGTTGCTGTTAGGATAAAGTTTGTAAGTCTTTGTTCTGAGATAGTATTGTCTGGGATGGGTTTACCTATTAGTGTTGTATATATATCCAAGTTAATATCTCTAAGTAGAACTTGGGAAAGCATCGTCTCTATCTCCTTCCAGAGGGTTACTATTATAGGGCATTCCCACATTATATGCTGCAGGGTTCCTCTGCCACCGCAGTTTCTCCAGCACATTGGGGATGTGCCCGGGAAAATACGGCTTAATTTCACTGGTGTGTCATACCAGAAAAACAGAGTTTTATAGATGCTCTCTTTTTGTCTGACACATGTAGCACTCCTGTTAATTCTCTCATCTCTTTATTGTTTTCTCTACAAATTACTTTTATTGCTGTAAAACAAATGAAACACACTGTGTATGAAACCTAGAGCTGGTAATAAATAAAACTTAAAAAAAGAACCTTCCTAGAAGATATATTAACAAGATGAGACATGTTCCATTCTCTTGCACTAAGAAACATTGAAACTATGACAAAATGAAATACCAGCACATGGGGCACACTCTCAGGGAGATTTGCATAATAATCTCAATAGGGACACCAATGATACTCAGAGAGAGATGCTTGCAAATAGTGTTAACATACATACTGTAGTAATGGTAATGTGAGGCAATGCAACCAAATTAAATTGAGTGATTGAACAGAAATAATAACAATGAGCTGAACAAAAGAACATAGCACTACACCACTGTAAGATTGAGGAACATGCACTATTATTAAAGCATGATAACATAAATTAGGCAGACTAAAAATACTTTAGACCATGAGGAACAGCATTTGTGCTTTGTCTGCTGCCATTCAACCAATATCCAAAGAGGATGGCACTGCGGACTTATATATGCAAGTAAGGATTGAAGGAGAGTCTTGCTACAAGTCTAGTGGAGTCATGCAGTAAAAGACAATAGGGGTATATTTTCATTTGCTAAGGAAAGAAATCCGAAGTCTTTCTTTCTTTCTTTCTTTCTTTCTTTCTTTCTTTCTTTCTTTCTTTCTTTCTTTCTTTCTTTCTTTCTTTCTTTCTTTCTTTCTTTCTTTCTTTCTTTCTTTCTCTTTCTCTTTCTCTCTCTTTCTCTCTCTCTTTCTCTATTTTTCTCTCTTTCTCTCTCTCTCTCTCTCTTTCTCTCTCTTTCTCTCTTTCTCTCTCTCTCTTTTTCTCTTTCTCTTCAAGCACAGCAACATCAGAAGAATTATCTATTTTCCTTCTGAACTTCTATCTCTCCAACGATACAGTCATTGTTACAAAATTCATTTATATTAGATGTCAATAAACAGCTTAATAACTTTGAAACAAAAACAATCATTGCAGAAGCTGGACAAACTAGGTACATTTTATTTCCCATGGGGGCAAGAATCTTAGCCTCTAAGAATTAAGACTAAGGTCTGCTTTTTGTCACAGGAGGGAACACAAATGTTGTGAATAACACGGAGTGCAAGAAAATATGGACAACTTCAGTAAAATTATTGAAAGGGAAGCAGCTTCTATATTTAAAGAGCTTTTAATTTATTACTTATTTTCTTTTATTTCTTAATCAATCCCTAACAGTTTAAATTTAAATAATGAGCACTGCAGTATAAAAACTGTAATTGATGAGAAAAAAAACAAAAAAATTAGCAGATTATTTTAAAATGTAGCTATCTACTTCACAAGTGTTAATTATAAGGTTAACGGCTCCTGTAAAGAAACCATTTAAACCAGCAGCAAATGGCCTGATGATAAGGCACTGGAAATGGTCACATGATTTTGTGGAAAATAAGAGATTTCACTTGAAGTGAGGATGGGAATGCAGACTGAGCTGAGAGAGCAAGGCGACAGACTCAGCTGGAGAATGTAAGCAGTTAATAATGACTTGGTGACCATATAACAAGGGGAATGGAATTTGGAAACCTAAATGCAGTTTCACTAAATGCGGTATCACTCGCTGGAAGTGATCAGTCTAATTCAGTGGACGGTGCTGATATTTCTGGGATGCCAAATTATCTGCAGAACTTGCCTTTCTGATTTAAATGCAGAGAAATTAGGATATTTGGATAACACACTCCCCAGCTGTTACAGTAGACATTGTTTAGAAACTAAAGCAGATGTCTATGCAGTATTCAAAGCTGCATTCAGTAGGGTGGAAAGACCCATCAGTATGCCAAGTATAATGCTCTAAACTTTTAAAGCAGTCTCTAAGCATTTTAAAACAGTTCACATCTTGCAAGCAGCCATTTCACACCTTGCAAACAGATTTCTCAAGCCTTTTTAGAAAAATTGTGACTCGTTTATCAACACTAATCTATTCTATATCTGACAATAACCTCCGACAACCGATAAGTGACTAGCTTTTATAAGCTAGCTGATGGTTAAACAATGAAAGCATTTATGATGTATAATGAAAAGCAAGTATGACCCAAAGCTGTGTCTAGGTATTCATCAACAGGTAGCTACCCCTGTGTCAGGATGGTAGCTTTCGAAGTTGCAAATATATATCACCTGGAGAGCATGTTGTGTTCAACTCATTTTTTCATTTTTATTGCAGTTAAAACATGCACAACATGTTTCGGCCTGAAAAAGGCAAATGGGCCGAAACATGTTGTGTCTGTTAACTGCAATAAAAAGTAAAAATTTTTTGGACACAACATACTCTCCGGGTTATTTGTATTTGCAACATGTATGTGCACATGAAATCATAGTTATAGACCCATATTATTATATCACTCTCAAATCGTATTTGTTCTATAAACAATCTTTTTTTATTTCTCTAAAACTCTAAACATTTCAATTTATAGTTTATATATATATATGGGTCTATAACTATGATATATATATATATATATATATATATATATAGTTATATAGATATAGTTATATATATCTCTGTGTCATATGCAGCTATAAAGATTCCTGTCTGTTTTTGTAACAAGGTAATGTGCAATAGGGCACTACAGAGCATACCACAGCATCTTGCAGATCTTCTGTCACTGATTATATAGTTTGTTGTATACATCTGGAAGACTCCATAGATGAGAGAAGGAACTACACCCAGCTCCAAGTAAGCATTATAAATTTTAGTTTTATTGGGCATAACTGTGCTGACAGTTCTAGCACACAACATACAACTCCATGCTGATCATTTCATTTGCTTAAAGGAACAGTAACACCAAAAAAATGAGTGTTTTAAAGTAAAGAAAATATCCTGTAGTGTTGCCCTGCGCGGTGGCAGGTTTTTGAAACCATGACTAAACTCACTTTCTCTAAAACCATGAATGTCATGAAATTTATTAAAGAATCAGAATTAAAAAGCATGAATTAAAAAAAAAAAACAAAAGAGCTGAAAAGCAGAAAGTAGTGTTCTGTTAGGTTAGACATCCAGTCACTCCAGCCTTTATAGTATATTTTTTTGCTAACTATATTAGAAACATTTTTTTATTTTGCACAGCCTGTCTATTTAATCAGTTTTTATTTTATACTGAACAATTCTTTAAAGTATAGGAATTGCACACATTTTTAGAGTGTAGTGTTGCACAAAATATATGTAATAGCATTGCATTTAACAAAGATTATTACCCATGAGTGCTCACAACATGTTAAGGGCATGACAAATAATGCAGGAATATGATGCACCTCAAGTAAACTTGTTATGAATTGTGATTTTTTTTAATGGACTCACATGGGACTTCTTCATGAATTTCTTTGCATTTAATTGTAATAGCAAAACCACTGAGATACTTTACAAATCTTTACTAAAGTTATTTATTTGAATGATATACAACAATTATATATTTGAATAAAACACTTTTTCAAAATTTTACTTTGGTGTGTAGATTTTGATGGCATTTCTGCAGGTAGCTAAGTGCCCAGCGCCAACATTTTACATGAAAATTATTCTTGCCACCTGCATCATTGTTATTTAACAATGTTCCCTGTATAATATAATAAAATGACATTGCAGCAAATACGTTGGAAACTTGATTGTTGCACAATTACATATGTGCTGCATTCCTGCAATTAAAGAGGATGTGTATACAGACATGGATATTATATGGCAGATTAAATAGGTACAATGTTTCATAAACATGTTAGTCAATTATATGAATTGGGCAAATATGGGCACAACTTAGGTGGGGTGCATATTCTAATTGACTACACTGCAATGACCCCTAACAATGCAAAAATTACAAATCTGGACTCAAAGGGATACAGAACAAGTACATTTTTTTGCATTGCGAAACATGAACATTCACAGAGTATATTGTCTTTTATACGTGATTGTAAGGACCCATAGGGATAACAGTCTCTGTGGCTTCATTTTACTACAGTTCCTCTTTTCCCTTGTTGATGAATAAATGCCCATGTATCAAGTTGTACTTCTTTCAATATGTATTTCATTGGTCATTAGGTTAATGACCATTTTCTGCTTCACTGTAACAT
The DNA here is from genome assembly GCA_024363595.1 of Xenopus borealis. Classification (NCBI taxonomy): domain Eukaryota; kingdom Metazoa; phylum Chordata; class Amphibia; order Anura; family Pipidae; genus Xenopus; species Xenopus borealis. Next base: position 55,241,029 of record CM044444.1, read on the forward strand.
TGTGATTGGCATGGGGTGGTCCTTCCTCCTTTGCCTGCAGCCATTGATCTGAGTGGATGTCCATTGAGCCTGTGATTACCAAGTGAATGAAATTAGCAAGTGTGCATGATAGCATCTATTTTAGCAATTACCAGGAGGAGTGAGATAGTCAGCTTTAGCTAGCAAATGCAACTTTGTGCTCCACTAGGGAGGATTACAATGGAGTAGTTCTTGCCCTAGACTTTTTTTGCCTGTTGTGAAGGAAACATAGTACTGAAAATGGAAACAGGCTATGTTCTATCCCTGTTCCACATTTTCTGCAAAGGAATGCAGGGCTTAGGGGAGTTTGTAGGTTGTCCTTTGTTTTATTAGAAGCCATGATAAGGACTTGTACACTTTTGGATGGGAAGAAGAGAATTCTGGCAGCAGTGTTTAATACAGACTGTAGAGGGGAGAGATAGGAGTTAGTGAGGCCAGTTAGTAGAAGGTTACAGTAGTCTAGTCAGGACAGGATGAAAGCATGTACAAGCATCTTGGCTGTAGCAGGTGAAAAAGGGATGGATTTTGGAAATATTGAGTAAGAAAAAGTGATAGGTCTTGACAGTTGTGTTAATATCATCAGCGTCATAGAGAGAGGAGTCAAAGATTACCCCCAGACAGCAGGATTATGGGGGTCAAAGGATTAATTAGCATGCCATCAAAAGAGATAGTAAATGGTTGAGTAGGACAAAGCTTAGGTAGAAACTATCTGTTGCTCAAGTATTCATTTTTGGGGTATAATTTTTCTTTAAAATGTGGATTATTTGATTATCATGGGAGATGTGCAAATTACTGTACAGTATGTGCAGCATCCAGATTGAAATTCAGGATCTCAGGACTAAAAGATTAGTTAGTTACAGAACCACCTTGTTGCACAATAATAAATATTAATAATGCTAATCGATAAATGTTAACCTACACTAAAATAATTATTGTTTTGACTACAAGATATTTGAAGAAAAAAATGGTATTATGGGGTTGTTTACTAAGTTTTTCTGGTTGGAGTTTTAAAAGAGAAATTTGGTTTTCAGGTGATTATCTGAAAATGTTGGCATTTTTAGTTGTCAAATGCAAAAAAAGTGTCTTTTCCAGCACCAAATTTTTCACATTATTTTATTGATAAATAAGGTAAAATTTACATTCAAACTGCAAGAGAAGAAAAGGGAGAAAGATATCAATAAAACATAAAAAATAAAGAGTGGAAATAGAGATACAGCAGAGTATTGTTATAACAGTTATAAAGTTAAAAGTTAAGTTCGAAAATTGGACAGGAGAAACAAAATTGAAAAATACTAGATTATGAGAGAATATGTGTAAGACTAATATGACATGTAACGAATATAAGAATGTACAAGGACTATTTGAGATGTAACGAATGCAAGAACGCACAATATTTACTTGAGTTAATGTACGGTTGATTGTCTACCTACCATGTACAATTTTTTTGAACAATAAAAGAGAATACAGAAAAAAAAAAAAAAAAAAATAAGGTAAAATTGTGGATGGGAGTTTAGTCAAAGTTTTTTAATGAAATAGTGAGAAAAATGTGGATTTTAGTAAATAATTCCCTATACTGTATATTATACTAGAATAAACCCTACTGTAGAGTCCTGCAGGGGGTCGGGTACCTGTGGGTCCCCGGTGGTTACCCGCAAAAACCTATGGTACCCTGTAGGTTTCAGGTATAAGTGCCGGGTGCGGGTATAGACGCCAGTTGGTGGTTTGCGGGTCAGGCCGTGAGTCTTCTCAATAATTACTTTTACAAATTTTTTCTGACCATGCCTACTTCTGATGGTCACTTCCATTTACAATAACAGTACTTCCTGTTTCTTGATAGTCAGCATGACAGCACTTCCTAATTCTTGATGGTCAGCGGGTCGCGGATAAGATACTTGCGTCTTGGGTAGCGGGTCCAGGCGGATAGGAATGCAGGTGGCGGGTCAGAGTTGCAGGTTGCGGGTATGGGTCGGGTATTTGTTGCAAAAAATGGACCTGCATAATAAAGTACAGCAGAGTAGAAGAGTGACAATTTATACATTAGTGAAATAAAAATGTATTTATGGACTAGTAAAGTACAGTTCTACACGCTGTTATCATTTAAGTTCTGTTTTTGTTGTCCCAGTTCACCTAATGAATCCCCCCTTCATCTTTTAGCTGTGCTCAGCTTTACAGCTCCTGGGAATAACAGAGTAGTTGTTTAATTTGTGAGCTGGTAAAGGCAACATTCACATTTAATAATTAAACTAGAGGGAATTCTTGGTTATGTCAGACACCCTTTAGCATGATAAGACTAGAGGAAGCAATCTAACAAGAGGGTGAAGGAATAGTCTTAAAATGCAATGTTACTATTGTCTTCAAAAGTGCCAATACATTTCTAGGGCAATAATAATAATTATTATTAAGTTAACCCTTTTGCTTGAGGTTTGCAAGGAAATGTCACTACTTACTTCTGGATTCTGATCATTTTAATGAACCATAAAACCATAATCTTTATCATACAAAATTTTGTTTAGTTTTATTGGTGCAACTATACTCTGCAAAGGTCCTTTTTTCAAAGCTTTTAATTAATTAAGAATTAATTTAGGTTAACCTATGGTATCTTCTGATGGGTGAATTAGCAGTACAGTATGCTTTCAAGAATTAATATACTGAGACCAACTAATACTAAACCAAGCCAAAGCACACCTTGGAGTTGAGAAGAATGGTGTCAGCACATTCTGCAGTGAAGAACCCTGGGCTGATTTATACTTTGGAGGAGAGGATTCTAGTTAGCTCCAGCTGCACATGTGCCTCAAAGCTCAGTCAATCAGCAAAGTGACAGAAGAAGATCTGAAACACAGAAGATGTGCCTGTGAAATCCACTGCACTAATCTGCATCTACAGTATATGGTGGTTTATGAACAGAGAGGCTTTTCCACATAATAGACTCTGCAAGGAGGGAGCAGGGAGGGGGTAATGGATGGTGCATTTGTTTTTGGAGGATTTATTTGCTGAGCACTTTTTGCTTTTCATGTGTACCTGTTGACCTCCTTCTTACTTTGGGGCAAATTTACTAAAGAGTGCAACTTCACCGTGATGGCTTGGCAGTCATCACAACACTTCACAGGTTGTGCAAAGTTGCATCCAGGGGGCCCAACGCTGGCAAATTTTCTCTATTGTTACTTCAGCAGAGTAAGCAAATCAAAGCAAAGCTGCACTAGTGTTTAATTCTGCCTAAGGCAACTTTGCTAAAGTTCTTGCACCCAGGCTAATTTGCATATGGCAGGCAATTTAAAGTGGAATGGAGCTATATGTTACATGGTGATTCTAATACATTACATTTACACTGATACCTAGTCATGCCAAGGACATCTTAAAGGAAAACTATACCCCCTGGACAATGTAGGTCTCTATAAAAAGATATTGCATAAAACAGCTTATATGTAAAACCCTGCTTCATGTAAATAAACCATTTTCATAATAATATACTTTTTCAGTAGCATGTGCCATTGGGTAATCATAAATAGAAAATAGCCATTTTAAAAAATGACAGCATCCTGGGATCGTATGATTCAACAGTGCACACAAAAATACCCAACAAATTATAAAGTTAGGTCACATGAGCCAGTTAACAGAGTTCTGTCTTTTGCTTCCACACTTCTTTCTGTTACAGTTAGAATTGAAATATTTCTGGTCAGGTGATCTGAGGCAGCACACAGACCATCACAAAATGGTGGTTCAAGGCAAGTGATGTAAAAGGGCAATATTTACTCATATATTCCAGTTAGGTAAGATTCTTTAATATGCCACTTAATATGATATAAACTCTGTTGCTCAAGAATTCATTTTGGGGGAATAGGTTTCCTTTAATAAAGTTAATAGAGTTGTTTTAATCTCCTACACATAAGCCCACAATTAAATAATGTGCCATATGGTAGAAAATGTATGGGGGAAAACGGGTGCCCGAAATAAATTTATTACTTTTGCAGCCTAACACCCTGAAAAATTGAAAAGACGCCAGCGTTTTTTGTACTTTGAAGATATTACACTGAAAAATTATGATGAAGATTGAGGATTTTCTGTGCACTCCAATGCACTTCACCAGGTCTGAGCTGGTTGAAGGCAAACCTGGCCAAAGAGGTAACATTCAGTAAAACCCGCATCTTAGTGAATTTGCTGAGTTATGTCCATTAGCCAGAGCAAAAATTTGTCCACTCATTAGAGTGCTAAGCAATGCTAGCATACATCTCCTTCACTAGCGAAGAGGCACCTGCGCTTGTTAGTAAATCGGTGAAGTAACAAAATGACGTCATGCTGGAGAATTTGCGCTAGAGTTAGTCACTTCGCCCTTTAGTGAATCTGCCCCTTTGTCTCTAACCACTGTGTCTCTGCATACTTATACTTTTTTTATTTTATTTTTTATAATGCTTGTGCCCCTTTGTGCACTCTTCATTGTTAGATGATTCATTTCACAGTGCTGTGTATTCGTTTAGTACTTTTGGTCACTGCTGGGTTCCTAAAAAATCCTAAAAAAAAAAAAGGAAACATTAAGAATAAAATAAAAAAAAATAAACAGGCAGACAGGCATGTAATCATTGTTTTCCTCTACCAGGATCTCAAAAGAAGCTAAAAATGAGCTAATCTGAGCTCTGTGATTAAAAAAAACAGTCAATGCTCAAGTGCAAAATCTGCACTGACAATTGTTACCACGACAGCAGTAATGAATTAATTTTATTGACACTGTACATCTTATACACCATGTTATCTTCTGTTGCAGTAATGTTCAAACTGTAGGCAATGGTAGCAATAAAATCAAAATGCTAAATGAGTTCTTAAAACCTTAGTAGTGAAGCTAAGAAGGACAAAAAAACTGTTTTATTGCAGGTGCTCTTTGTTGAATAACTTTTATTTTATTATATTTATTAATGTACTGTTATTAAAGGACTGGAAAACCCTGATTCACTTGGGTATTAGCTGTGGATAGAAATACTACTTCCTTAAAAACTTGAGAGAGAAACACCTCCATGTTTTTCTTCTTCCCAGGTATTCTCTAGGTCAGTTGAAGCTGGATGTATGCACAGTACAGTAAAGTCACCAAAAGTACTACACTGGACATGCATCTCACTTGCAGCAATGCATGGAAAGAAAATGAAACATAGTGATGCAGCACTTTAGAAGAAAGAATCCTGGTTTGGGCAATTTATATACAGTTAGAGAGAAGCACCAGTTTGGGCCAGAAAGTTAGTGATCTACCTTACTGAGGAGGTATCCACAAAATGATTACTCCAACATTTTTTCAGTTGTCCTTTAATGTGAATGTTACCTGTAAGACTCAAAGATCTACATCTAAAATTCAATTTTTCTGAAATTCTTCAGTTGGTCATGAAAACTCTTAATATTGTTGATGGATAGTTGCAGGTTGTAAACATGGCGACATCAAGGTTTTTTTACCTACCAAATTTGATTCTTATGTTCTTAATACTGAAACAGTATTTGCAATAAAATTTGCACCTTTTCACTAAAAGTTCTGTGAGTGCAAATAAATAGAATGGAACATTTAGAAATGTAAGGCTCCTAAAATTGCTTATGTTTCCTTGTTTTTGTACAGGAGGCTCCATCAGCTAAAATATTACAAACATATCCTAGTAAACTTTGGCAAGCTTTCAGATATTATGTAGAATAAGGACATACAGAAAGAATAACTATAAACTGCAGTGTCTTTTTACAGGTCATCGCAACATACTGTGAGCAACATAAGTGCTCTCTATCAAGTGTAATCATTTTTACAGGATACCATTATTGCACATTACATTTTAAATGCAGGTTTAGCATACCATATAACTGTTTATATTGGAGATGAAAAAAAAAACATTTACTGTTGGCTTCTTGTTTTTATTATTTTATAGCGAACTACTGTTGACTTTATGGGCCACCGATTCATAAGTACTGTGTCAAGTGACAGTCTCCTGTCAGGATTGAGCCATACTGTATATCAATAGTGATCCTTGGTTATTAAGTCATTCCACTGATATTTTTTTATTATTTGATGGATATTTCCTCAACCAACAAGGAGTTTCTGGGAGAGATTTAGAAATACCTTTATATCTAAAATACTGTATCAATTCATGTGATAACAGTTTATAGACAGATATGTTAATAATAATGTTTATGATCTTGCATATCAGACCCAGAAGAGACACAAGGGCATAGACGACATAATGCATTTTAGATCCAGTATTTCCCCTTTAATTCCAGTGTAAATGCTTCTGTGAAGGAGAGTTGTGTATGAGGCAATTGTGGCTGATGCATTAAAATGGGCAATTAACAGAGTACTAAAACAATATAAATACTAGTAATAAGACATTAGACCCTCATGACATTTACAAAAAAAAATATTTGGCTTTGCTAGTTCTTTCTAATATTATGGATACAAAATACTTTTAAACCAGATATTTTGGTTCAGTAGCAAGTTATTTGTGATAAGCTAACTTCAGTCTTAGAATTTCTTCACATCAGACATGGCTAATGAGTCTTAAATGTAGTGTGGTGTGGAAGTTCTATTGAGGAATAGTAATTTATTGTGTACAGCAATACATCACGCTCTAAACACTAGTTCAAAACATTAGAATAGTTATATAGCCCTCTTCTGCTATTGTATGAGCTCTAGCATGCATTTAGTTGCATGTGGCGTTACAGGAGTCCTGTGCCTCCGCTATATGGGAGAGCAGGTATACTTTAAAGTGGTGTGCCTCCACCCAAGGTCAGAACAGGCTGAACTGTAATACCCCTCCCTGGGAACTTCTGGTACCTGGTGTAGATCAGTGCAGCAAAGGATCCAAACAGAGAGGTGATTCTTGCAGCAAAATAACTTGTTTATTCAAAAAGGATAGTCGCAATGGATCAATTCACAGGCACTTAGATGACCACAGGATAACAGTACTCTTCCCATTCAGTGAAATAGCACAGTTAGGATGAACAGCTTTTAGGACTATTTCCTCTCATAGCGTAAAGCTTCCTGTCAGCTTGGGGTCTTGGTTCTTGGGGTCCTAACCCCATTACTTCTCCTTGTTGGAGCAGATGCTGCTCACTAGCTACCCTGTACTTACTCTCACTCCTAGAGTGATTATTACAATGCTTGCTATCACTAAATACAGATGCAGCCACTTGGGTTTATGTGTTAAATGCGTCGTGTCTAAGGATTAATTGACTGTGTTATCTAAAGTCATCTTAACTCATTTAATGAATTTAACCTTTTCATTAGCATACCAAAGCACCATTGTTTTCAATGGTGAACTCTTTAATTGGATGGGATGCTGGGCACAATATTCTGTTAAATGGGATAAATGGGATATCTGGGTTTAGTTATTCTGTGTCAAACACACAATCCAAAGTGGCTTCATCTGTAGCTCTTATCTAACTTTCCACTGGCAATCCTAGACCTGCAATACTTCCCAGTGAGGCAAGGTCCCAGGACAGACCCTGAGCACATGGGGATAAACCATTTTATACTTTAAACTACTGCCACCTAGTGGACAATCCCCTTCAACTAATGTGGACCCAGGAAAAGGGACATAGCTGCCTGAGTTAACTAAAGGACCCTTAGGTGTACTATTACCAAGGGGTAACTGCCTGAGTGAACATACCCAAATCTCCGGGTCCCTACATTTTCCCCCCAGAAACATCAACGTCCTCGCTTGATATACCAAACCTTTACCATAACTTTTACATATATCATATTAGTAATTTTACTTTGAACATCATGCTTCAACAGCCTCTCCTGAGGTCTGTCAAGGCTACAATGGATCCTGAAAATTAAACATATCAAAACCTATTTTGGAAGAATATGCAAAGAAACACAAACTCTCACTTTTGGGTCCCACCTCCGTGGCTTTGAAGCATGGACCTACCCTTTTACCTCAGGATCCTAGTCCCTACAAATTACCAACACTTTAATTTAAGCATTGCAATTTACCATTTAACACACATTCTTTTTCGAGTGACTTCCAGAATCCACTCCAGTACACTGGCTTTTCCTGAAATAGAAGAACATGTAATCAAAACATTTCTCTTTAACATTTATTCCAGTCCTTGAACTCACAAGTCCAAATCTCATTAAAGAGTACACACTTGGAAGGGAACTTTCAAAACGTTTCCAACTCTAGCCACAAATAGGGCCCAATAACTGCTGGTGACTGGTTCCTCTTCATCCACCAGGAAGATTAACACCCTCAGAGTACTGTTCCCTCACTCAGTAAAGGTGTGCTCACCTCCTGAGACTGGACATGGCTTGGACATGATTCACTGCTCCTTCATCTCCCACAGCAGATGCCATGTGCAATTAAAACTATCTTAATAACTAAGTAAAGAAAAATGTTACATTGCAAAATGATTTATGCAATTTTTTAAAACAACCTATACTATAATGTCCTCTTAGATTCACCAGTTAATAAATAGCTGTAGAGCACACATACTTTGGTTTTAATGACTTCAAACTGACCTACAGTACCATTGGCAGGAAAATATGCTCATCTTGTGGTAGCAATGATGCAACATTATTTTCCAGGTACTATAATACTATAAAATCTTAACTTGTAATGATGTTTCTTAGAAAAACTGAAAAATAGTATTCTAAGCCAATATGAATTACTGGCAAGAGACACTGGTTACAAACTGATGCATGAAAAGGAATAACATGTTTGTTGTAGACTTTATTTTATCAGATATTTTCAAAATCTTATGTTAGCATTTTCAGATGTAAAGATTTTTGTATACGAGTGCCTTGCTTAAAAGCTGGACTGGAAGTAAACCTCCATAATCTTAAATATTTGATATTTCATATCTCAATTTAAAAAATAAAATTATAGTAGTAGTTTTGTTACCTATAATTTTTACTGCAACATAAAAATAGCATAGACCTGCAAAGGGTCATCATAAATTCAAATTATTCTTTCCGTATCTAATAATTTGGTTAGGACCATAGTAGAAAAATTGAGAGAGAATGAGAAAAGATTGTTGCTGTAGCCAACATTGTATATATACTTTTTATAACTACTTAACTACTTCAGAATTATCTACCTACATACAATGATTGTTTATTGTGTGTCTTGTAGTGTAATTGTGTTTGGCGTGTAATTGCTTTCTGTTATTTACTCTGCTGATGGGGACAGCTACTCTCTGTCTCTCAAGAAATGTGCAATCAGGGGTCCGTTTACTAAAGTACGGTAAATTTTAATAATTTTCCCCATATTATTGCTGCAAATAATTTTCTGCCAGAATATTTGCAGCAACTAAGTTTACCAAACAGCGATGCACTCAGAAGTCATTGTGATCACTTGCGGTAACTACGTTAATGAACCAGCTTATGTTAGCGGTGATTTTAGCAAGTTGGAAATTTTCTGGCTCCAAAATAAGTTTGCGCATATTTATGCAGTAAAATAGTCTTGTTTTATGGCGGTTATTATGGCAATTTTTACTGCAACAAATATGGGCAAAAATGTATCTTCAAAACTCATAAACTTTATTGATTTATGATTATACCATCCAACATTACAAGAGTTACCCCAATCAAACTTGTATGCATCATATAAACTGATCCATCCAGTCACACACCCTTCTGCCAATAGAATCAGAGCAACAAGAAATCATACCAGTCTCTCTTTGCATCATATAAATGTACAGTTTAATGTAGCCAATCATCATGAAACCAACCCCCCTGCCAAAAGCGTTGAGGCTGAGGAATCCTTGGACTATGATGTCCTCTGCCAATAATACGCCTCTGAGCTGAAACTGCTGCTTTTGCAGCAGGTAGAAGCAGACACAAAAATATCCTGTTGGCAATAGCTACAGATCTGTCTCTTGTCAGAAATGGCTACAGCAAAGAATGAGAGGTAAAAGAAAGAGTATTATGGGATATTTCCTACCCCTTGAGAATTTTCTGGCGAAAAAATACTTTTACACCACTACATAGGTGATGGTAAAATTTTGCGAATGTTCTTGCATAAATCTTGTCTTTCACACATTTAGCTGTTTAGTAAATCGTGCGTTAATGTGTACATAGCGTTATCAGCAAATGTGATAACTGGTGATCACATTTTCTTGCGTGAGAAAATTTGCAAATTTGTTTACTGCTGGTTAATAAACTGGTGAAAACATATTCTGCAACACTTTTATCATGTTAACATGAGACTGCTTCTTGTTTGCATGCCAGAGCAAATGTGCTATGGAAGACTTACTGATATTTGATATTAGTGTGTTGACGCTATTTATCTCTGTCAGTTAAATTATTTTGTATTGTCATGGGAGTATGTGTGTAACTATATGATATACAATTATTTCATGTCTGTGTCTCTGACAGCTAACTGGTGATCAATTTCTCTTTCTGGTTCAGTGTAAGTGATGTGCAAAAGAATTATTTACAACTAAAATGTTTTAGAGGCCTTTACACAGAGAAAAGTATGCTAGCCAAATACAAAAAAAATTAAGGAAATTTTATGCCACAGTCCCTTGCACAAGATGGCAATGTGTACTGTAGGTCTTCCATGTCTCATTTACAGCTGATGGTGTAGGTGTTCTTTGTCACTCTGGTATAGTAGAAGAAGAAGAAATTGCTAGCAGTGAATAGTATTTGTCTTCTGTCTTCTATTCCGTCTATTGAGGATTACTGTTTGCTACTTTGTGACAATTAATGCTATATGATTCCTCTGTGTCAGGACTGACTAGCTGTGTAAACAGACTGATGTTTATATGGTTGTATAACACTGGTATATGGGGCCATACCAGTTTGATTAAAGGAAAACTATACCCTGAAAATTAATACTTGAGCAACAGATAGTTTCCACCTTAGCAAATTCAGTGACATATTCAAGAATCTTACCAAATTGGAGCATATATTAAAGTAAATATTGCCCTTTTACATCCCTTGCCTTGAACCACCATTTTGTGATGGTCTGTGTGCTGCCTCAGAGATCACCTGACCAGAAATATTTCAACTCTAACTGTAACAGGAAGAAGTGTGGAAGCAAAAGACAGAACTTTGGCTCATGTGACCTAACTTTATAGTTTGCTTGGTATGTTTGTGTGCACCATTGAATCATATGATCCCAGGAGGCTGTCTTATTTTTTAAAATGGCTATTTTCTATTTAAGATTACCCAATGGCACATGCTACTAAAAAGTGTATTATTATGAAAATGGTTTATTTACATGAAGCAAGGTTTTACATATGAGTTGTTTTATGCAATATCTTTTTATAGAGACCTACATTGTTCTGGGGTATAGTTTTCCTTTCCTTTAAGAAATACTATTAGTAGCCACTCATGTTAATGAATGCAAATAGAAGTATTGTCCAGCAAACAGGCCAAATATCAGGGTATGCAGCAGGCTGAGGCCAGAGTACATAGGCCAAGGTCAGGGTAGGCAGCAAGCAGACACAGAGTTAGTACATAGCCCAGGGGTCAGAACTAGGAAATCCACAGTGATCTGGCAGAGAACAGGGATTATACAGATTCAGGAATCAGGCAAGAACTACAAACACAGCAGGAGCCAGACAAGAGACTCAGGAACAAGCAATAATTCAAGAACCAGGCAAGAAATCACAGGAGTTGGATCAAGCAGGAGAGCTTAAAACACAATAACATAACATAAAAGTATTAAAAAAAATTGTAAATGTTTTAAAGTAATACAAATATAATGCAGTGTTGCCCTGCACTGGTTGAACTGTTGTGCTTGCTTCAGGAACACTACTACAGTATTAAGGCTCAAGTTACACAGCAGATAGCAGATAAGCTGTGTAGAACATAATGGTGTTATCTGTTATCCGTTATTTAACCTGTGCCATATACTTTAGCCTTTTTCAATTTCCATGATTACTACACAGCAGCTTGTTTATATGTACTATAGTAGTGTTTTCAGTTTTACCAGTGCAGGTTCAACACATATATATAAAAACATTTATTTAATTTTTTTGGTGTTACTGTTCCTTTAATAATTAAGCAACTAATTCTATCATAAGGCAGGCTTACATAGCACTTTAAAGGAACAAAGCCAGGCCTTGCTCACCAGAGTAAAGCATATACGTATTTCAGTGCACAGCCATAGATGTATGGTATGAAGATCCAAATAACAGGTCCAGAGCATTCTGGGTAACAGGTCCCATACCTGTAAATAAAGATGGCAAGTCTAGACATATAATGACGATGTAAACCATTTAATCCAAGTTCATTCAACTAAAAATATTCTTTAATTGAAGTTTTATGGGATAATGTATCAAAAGAACAAAATAATTAATTTAAACAGGATTATTAAATTTCTGGAAGATTTACAAAATGCTGAAATTTTCCCTGGATTAATGCATTTCGTTAAAATTGTATGTTCACTATTTGTATGTGAGGATATATGTAGAGGAAAAGGTTTGAGTGATGTTCTTATGTTGCTAGGGGGCACTTCTCTTGGCAAGGAGGCATTCAGAGTAAGACTCTTTCTTTAGAAATAGCATAATAACAGAAAAATAGAATAGAATGATAGAATATAATAATAATCTGTTGTGAGAAAGGGAAATATTTGCAAATGACCTCAAATAGACTAAATGAGCATGCTTGTCCTGTACTGTCAGTGTGAACAGCAGTGGTCAAATCCTTTCTTTAGTGGCAACTACTTTCCATTCAGTAAAATTAGCACGAGACAGCCTATGGCACACCTTCGCTACCACTGAGCAAGTATTTTGGATTATATATGGGCATGAGTAGTATGTGGCCACTGTTGTTTTCAGGTTGTATTTCTATGGTTTCAATAAGCCACTTTTTTGTTACTTTTGCTTAGCTGTTTCCTGTGAACTTAAGCCATAAGTTGGTCTTTTCTCATCTGTCTGTAGTGTAAAAAAGATTCTTCTTTCTTACTTTTGACTGTAGTATTTTTAGTATCATTGTTCCAGTAGTAATTATTGGTGATAGATACCTACAATTGTTGTTTTTCGGTAGAGGAGCAGAGATTTTTTGAGCAACGTTAAATCATGCTGGATTTTCATAGTACAAAAGCACTGATTCTAATAAAATACCTGGTGCCTTCAAATATGTCACAAGCTAAACTGAGGTGTTTCTGCCTTTTCTGTCATATGCAGCAATAGTATGGTTTATTTTAACGGTTTAATTTTTTTTAAATTAAGCTTTTACCTCTAATGCTAACAATATACTTTTTCCATCATGTCCTAGTTCTGCAATACATTTGAACAATGCACTTCTTTTCTTTTATGCATGTTTCTAAATTTCTTATAAACTGCACTGAGCCTAATCATCATTTTTTGTCTAAAATTATAAGGTAGCTATGAACACATACATTTCTAAAGACCACTGATATTAAATTGTGTGTGTGTATAAATAGCACTGATCCTTATTCACTTGCTGGCTTTAAGCAAATCATGATGTCTTTAATAGAGTACTGGTGGCATCTTTATGGGAGGGTGGGACCCTCTGCTCTTGATGTGTATCTTCTCTATGGTGCACATGTTGGCCCTCTTCCTGGTATAAGTGCCTTTCGTCACTATGTCATCGCGTTTTGACACAAAGTTTTAATATTTAAAAGGGGTCATGGGCAATATTGTCATTGTCCAACTTTAAGGTCTTTTCTGAAGTTCCTGAGTGCTTTCTACTGTGCTTTTAACTTGTTTCTGTAATGTACGGACGGTTCCCTTGCCTGCCTAGAACTCTCACCCTGGCCGTCTCGTATTAAGACCTGGTGGCACCTGGGTAGTGGAAGCAAAAGGTGGCTGTTAAAGTGGAAGACTGAGCCACGACCAGGACCTTGGGGTTTGTTCTGGGTCTGCAATACCAATCGTAACAGAAATAATCTGTTAATAATTGCCAATGCAGTACTTTATAGGATCTACAGACCAGATGGTTTACAATCCCAATTCAGCATAACTGCAGGCCAGTTCAAATATTCTTTTGCAACCACAAGCCCTAAGAGGAAGCACTAGCTTTTCCCAGGTGCATTGCTTTAAGTGGCTATAGGTAAAAGTATTGTTTAAACCTAGTGAAGAAAAGGATAGGAACCTGAACACAGCTCATTCTTTATAAATTAATTCAGTAACATATAAATAATTGTAACATACAACATGCATTAGCATTCTCCCCTACCCAAACTGTTGATCTGTTTTTAAATAATTTGCATGGTATTTCCCATGCAGTTGAGGATATACTATATTCTTTACCTTGTGCCATTTTACCACCAAGGAGCCTTTGTACACCTGACTTACTTAAGGGTCTGCCATCAAACTCTCTCTCTGAGCTACACTTTTATTGTACTGTTAATTTTTAATCCATAGTGCTCTAAATTTCAATGACTATGATGGGCTGTTTTGTAGGATGGATTTGATTACCACTTTATAGGAGCAAATGTATATTTTGAGTGCTGTGTCTTTTTTTAATGGTGTTACTTGGGTCTATTATCTTAGCCTGGATGGTAAGTATCTATTATTTATAAATTGTGTATATTCATTTATACAGAGCCAGTATGGCACATTTATTGTTTAAATGTGTCACTACTCAAGTGAAATTTACAACTGAAGAAAACAAGCACAGTATATTCCATATGAAAAAAAAAAAACGTTAAACATGGGGAAAACAAAAAATCTAATTTGACTTTTTTTGTATGACTTTTTTCTGGTCATTTAAGTGGTTTAGTTTTGAAGCAAGAACAATTACAATATAAACAAATACATAGCAGCAGGAGTTCCCAATGTACAGTGAAATACCCTTGCTCAAAATGCTTGACATTAAACTGTCAAATAATGAATTAAAAAGCAGCAAAATATGTGCATAAACCAGAGTACTGGTACTATAATAATATATTGTGTTGAAAGAAAATGTCAGAATTCTACTAATTTGTGTGATTTCCAGTTAAAATATTGGCTCAAGTGTGAATTTTTAGTTATCAAAAGACTTATAAGATGTCTTCAGTGACATTTGATAATCGCAAATAGTTGTGATTTATGCAAATCAGTTTACTTATCTCTACATGTAATGCTTTGCATAATGACTTAGAGTGGATTTCATTTTGCACATGTACAATGCAGAGTAAATGCTCCCTGTGCTTGTCACCTATAACTGCATAATCAACTGGCAGTGAATATTATAGAACAGTGTAATTTTATTCAACAAAGCTTTTCATTTTATGCTTTAAAAAAATTAAATTAGAGAAAATTCTCAGTTTTTTAGTCTAGCATTCTCTGTTGTATTAATGGCTTGCTGTGTGCTGTTCCCGCAAAGCCTGAATGTTTTGTATTTTTGCCCAAAAAGTCCAAAATAGTCTGATTTTCTGACTAATTCCATGTTCAATCATGGAAACTTCTAAATAGGATAGGGACCTCTCCCATTGATTTATATACAACCTCGGCAAGTCTGGGAATTTTGGATTCATTAAAAAAAAGTTGGATTTCATAATGAAAAAAATAGATTTTTTTGAGGATTTGGCATTCAGACTTGATAAATAACCCTCTTACATGCTACTCTCTTAACCTTATTACCATGTTTGGTATACACATTTAAATATGTCATTTGGGCTGCCTGTTTATAATATATCTTTACATTAAGGCTTAAATATTCGTACGTACAATTTTGTTAAATATATATTTTATTATGTACAGTATAGGTTACATGCCTGTAATAGGGTAAATTGTTAATCATTTAATGTAACTGTGTAATTAATGGTTAATACATTATTCCCCTTGTAAGAAAAGAATGTCATTGCAAAGCAAAAGCTTTTTGGTTCAATAGAAGTGTTGGTGTTGAGGTGGGTAAGAAAAGACCTGCTTTTAATGTTTTCAAGTTAGCAGGGGCAGCCAAATTATTTCTAAGGAACAAGGAGGCCAATAAATCATGCAAAAAAGCTATCCGGCAAGCTAAAATCGATGTGGAAAAGTATACTGCAATAAGCAGTAGAAAGAATCCAAAATTATTTTTTAAATCTGTTCATAGTAAAAAAAAGGGGTGGAACCTTTAATATCAGAGGGGGTCAGTTGGTTGATGAAAACAAGCAAAAACACTTTTTTTTGTCTGTCTACACAAATGAGGAACCAGCTAATGAAGGTTTCCCTATTAATAGTCCGAATTCTAGTAATACTGTACGTCTAATGATGCATGGTTCACACATAAAGAAATTCAAAAGAGACTAGAGCATGTTAAGATAAACAAAGGTCTGTGGCCAGATGGTATTCATCCTAGGGTACTTGGCGAGCTTAGCTCTGTGATTGCCAAACCACTTTACTTAATTTTTCAGGGTTCATTGAGGAATGGCATTGTGCCAAGAGACTGGTGAATTGCTAATGTGGTGCTGCTAACTACTAGGCCAGTTAGTCTGATGTCGGTGGTAGGAAAGCTTTTCAAAGGGTTAATAAGGAGTAAAATCGATCTTGCCAGACTAACTTAAATTCTTTTTATGAGAAGGTAAGCAGGGACCTCAATGCTGGGATGGCAGTGGATGTCATTTACTTAGACTTTGCTAAAGCATTTGATACAGTGCCACACAGAAGGTTATCGGTTATATTAAGGAATGTTGGCCTAGTATTTGTACCTGGATAGGAAACTGGATAAAAGATGGACTACAAAAATTGTGGTAAAATGGAACATTTTCTAATTGGACCAGTGTTGTTAGTGGGGTACCGCAGGGCTCTGTACTGGGTTTCTAGCTTTTAAACTTGTTTATTAATGACCTGGAGGAGGGCATTGAAAGTTTCTATTTTTGCAGATGATACTAAATTGTGCAGAACTACATATAGGTTTCATGTAGGATTCTGCTAATCTGCAGAGTGATTTGTCTAAGTTGGGAAACTGGGCAGCAAACTGGAATATGCGGTTCAACGTTGATAAATGCAAGGTTATGCATATAATATAAATGCAAGTTAAATACTAAGGGGCACATTTACTAAGGGTCAAAGTGAATTTTCTAATAAAAATTTAATTTTTAAAATTCCAATTTTGAAGTAATGTTGGGCTACTTCGACTATCAAATAGTCCAAAATTTGATTAGAATGAAAAAATCTTAAAATTTGTATTTTGTAGTTCTGTTATTTAAAAAAAAATCTAACTATTCTCCACCTTAAAGCTGCCGAATTGCCATTGTAGCCTATGGGGGACCTCCTGGAAGCTTTCCAGAAATTTTTTCTAAATCCTGGAAATATCTAAATTTATTTTGAAAATCGTTAGAATCATTTGATTCGAACAATGTGATCGAATGATTGGAACGATTCAAATTCAATTGAAAACTGACCTATTCGATCGAAATAGGTCCATTTTAAATCAAAAATAGCCCCCCAAAAAAATTAGATGTAAGAATTTAAAAATTCTTCGAACTTGAAATTCAACCGATAGTAAATCTGCCTCTAAATAGCAGTGTGTTGGGATTTTCCTTAAATGAGAAGGATCTTGGTGTTTTTATAGATAACAAGTTATCTAATTCTGGGAAGTGCCATTCTGTAGCTACTAAAGCAAGTAAAGTTCTGTCTTGCATAAAAAAGGGCATAAACTCAAAAGATGAAAACATAATTATGCCTCTTCATAGATTCCTAGTAAGGCCTCATCTGGAGTATGCAGTGCATTTCTATTGGTGATGGTATGTCTGATTGCCCATTAGAATGGGACAATTCAATGCATTTTCTGTCCTGTTAAAGGGCAAGGAAAGGCAAAGAAATAAAATCCCATTTTTACTTTAATTTAAAAATGTGTACCATTTTCATAAGAAACCTGAATGTATGCAATGAAATTCTCCCTTCATTTACTGCTGTGGATAGGAATTGTCAGACGGTCCCTAACTTCTGGCAGGGAAACAATCATACTTATGAACAGCAGAGGGAGCCCCTGCCTTACTTACCAGCCATGCAGAACTCAAGCAGCTTTGTTTTTTGATCATTTATGATGATCCCTAAGCAGCACAGACCATACTGAGCATGTTCAGTGCCAGTGTCAGGCAAAGATGTATAACAAAGTCACAAGATGACAGCCCCCTGTGGCCAACTTTGAAAGCATAAATCGTTTGTTTGATTAGGCTTGTGGTGCAGTAAGTTCATATTTATGTTTAGTATACAAAATACAGCATTTCTAGCCTTATTCTATTTTACACTTTCCTTGTCCTTTAACTCAATACCTAGATTGTGTGTGTGTGTGTGTGTGTGTGTGAAGGTTTGCATTCATTCAGGTCATGGTATATTTTTAGTAAGAAGTCAAATCAACTGGATGTGAGTAATTTTTTTTTTTTGGAAATTGTTTCACTAGTCATCTGACTGGCTTTCCCAATTCAGAATTGCTTCCGGAATTCTGAATTGAGAAAGCCAGACGGATGACTAGCACAACGTCCTCAAAATAAAAAATAGATTTTACGTTAATATAGATATTATCAAGAATATTTTATTTAAAAGTTTAAAACTTTATGCAATATGGCTTATTAGGACTGCCAAGGGCCCTGTGATTTTTATAGGTGGCCTTGATTTGTTAATAAACCCATGACCATGTATTTTTTTTAACATGGGAGTGAATATGCATAAAATCTGTGTGCCCTGCAGAAAAATGCTCATGAAGGAGTGTGTAATTCTTTAAAATATATAATCTACAGTAGTGATGGGCGAATCTCCCGCGATTCGCTTCGCCTTAAGATTCGTGAATTTCTAGAGAAATTCGCGAATCGGCGAAAAATTTGCAACGTGCGTCGCGTCGTTTTCGGCGTGCGTCGCGTCGTTTTCGGTGTGCGTCGCGTCAAAAACGACGCACGACTCGTTTAAGCGAAATTTCGCTGGTGATTCGCGAATTTATTCACCAGCGGCGAATCGCGGGAATTCGCCGCGAATTCGGCCCTGGCGAATAAATTCGCCCATCACTAATCTACAGTAATGCATTGTTTACCTGAACAGTGAACCATTAACACCGGCCTCAATAATACATGTATTAATGTTTTGGAAAAGTGTGATTTACATTCTGTTATAAATCTACATATAATGGCCAATGTCCCTTGTTGGTCATTGGCAATGAAAAAGCTAGGTCAGCAGAAGGATGAAATAATAATTTGGATAAAATATCGACAGCAAGTGTTTTAGTTTTCCTTAACAGCTTCACCGTAAGTCACATTTATTAAATCCCTAATTAGCAATAAAAATGCCTAATATATGATGTATCTACTTAATGACACTTAAGATGGCAGTCACACACTTCACAGTTGAAGCAACCCTACAGAATTGATTGGACTATGACATGTGGCTAAATATTTCAGTATGAAACACAGTTTTAACTGTTCTAGCAAGAAATCTAATCTATACCTTCGCACTGCAAACTGTTTGCTGTTTCCATCCATTCCTGTTAAAATACATTACTAGATGAAGTGATGTAGTCAAATGCACTTTTGTCAGGCACATTTGCTCCATGGAGATCAAGGGGACATATACAGTATAGAGGGAGAGAGAAAGCAGTCTGTAATGATCCTTCATGCTGTTAACCAGGGATGAGTCCCATTTACTAAGGTGACAATCTGGATCAAACTAAGCATTGATAATAATCTTTGACTCTTGTGAGTTTAGCATGTTTATCATTTTGACATGAAATAACCGTTCAATTAATTTCCTTTTTCCCCATCTAGTGATTGGCAAATTTATCAGGGGTGAATTCACAGCGAATTTTAAATTCAGCATTGTTTCTAAAATTATCGAGTTTATATTCACCCTTTCCTAACAGATGTATTAGAGCTCACTCAAATAACTGATTCCAGTACAAACAGAATCTTACAAAATAACTGCCTTTTTCACAAATTCTGCAGGTAGAGAGACATGATGTCTGGTGATTTTTCATAGAGTGAGCTATTACATCTTCTAAACAAAAGGAGCCCCCCTATAATCTATATTGAATCATTCATCTGACATCAAATCCCGGAATGAATACAAAATGGGGAGAAACAGATGCTTAGAGAGGAGTAGTGAAGATAAACTTGATTATTTCAAAAATGGTACTGAATGTTTAATTGATTACATTTATAAATGTCTTATTTCAGTATGCTGAAGCTAATATTACATTTTCATTTTGCATTAGCTCCCCTTTAAATATAACTGACTTACGGTAATATGCTAGAGAACTGTAACACATTTTTGGGCTAGGCAAAGGTGTCCAGCTAGTGATATGAGCATGGGTTACACTGCGACCTACACACCAGGGCAGGGCCTTCGCCAAGTGGAAGCTTTCCCTTTAAGAGGTAGTATAACTACAATACACAGGCACTGTACATAAAAATAGATTGATTGAAAGCCAGGAGGTTCTTTGATGAAAACAAAAGGTAGATTTATTAGCATAAAGCAATGTCCACAGGTTTACTCACATATGACGAGCATTAGCATTTCAGGGGAGTAGATAGATGAAGCAGATACAGCATAATGAAGACTGTCACTCCCATAAGGCATAGTAGTCAAGTGTCAAGGCTTTACTGGGCCTTGGTGTACCCATACTCAATGGAGACATCCAGATGGTTAAGAGACCAGCAGCCAAAGAGGAACAGGCCACTCCCTACATGCACTATAAGGCAGTATGGTCATTACACCATCTGGCCAATAACTCGAAGAAAATAAACTAGAAAATTAACATTAAGGAGCAGATTTACTAAGGGTCAAGGCCATAGGTCAGTTTTCAATTGAATGAAAATCGCTCAAAAAAATCCTTAGATTTTCCAGGACTTAAAAAAAATCTTGGTAAAGGTTCTAGGAAGTCCCCCATAGACTAAAATGGCATTTCAGTAGCTTTAAGGTGGCACATTGTAAGTTTTTTACAGAGACAGTACTTCCAAATTTGAATTTTCGAATTGTTTCGATTTAAATCGAATTTTGGGCTATTCGATAGTCGAAGTAGCCCAAAATTGCTTAAAAAATTGAATGTTTAAAATTTGAATTTAATTCAAATATTCACTTTGATCCTTAGTAAATTTGCACCTAAGCTGAAAGAGAGTTCCACAGAACAGTATAACTCACAAAAGAGATATGTATTATATTAGGATTTATATTGTAGCTTTCATCAGAATAGCTTCTCCTATTGTATGGGGGAAAGCTCACAATATCCACTCTACTAAAGGGATTGACTGTTTGTTAAGAACCCGAGAAAGTTATCGGTTTTCAGCAATTGTGCAGTTCAGCTTTGAGTAGTAGCGATTAGGTATTCAAAGGTTTATTGCTATTGACTCTTTTTAGTACGGCTGGAATTGTTTTCCGTTTGATGAATTTTTTTACAGTTTCTGAACAATTAACAAATCAGCAGAAATTCTACTAGATGATTTGCACTTTCTGCTGTGGACTCTGAAGATGTTTACTGACAGTAGTTTATTAAAGATCTAAAGGAGATTATTTATGTTTTACAGCTGGAATACAATTATTGATGCACCCAACTAACTGAACATTAGACATGGGTCAAATCAATTCTTTCCTTGAGTTCACAGTCAAATGCCTTTGGGCTTATTTATCAAAAAACTAAATTGTGAGTTTTTTTACCTACTTCGAATAAACAGTTTAAAAAAAAACTTGACTGCTTATTTATGAAAAAATCAGAATGTAAAAAACTTGATGGAATACCTACACATTTTCTAGCTTATATGCTTTAAAAACCTGAATTTGTGAGTTTTCAAACTCGAAAATCTCAAATTTACAAAATGGCTTGAATTTTGCCTAGGGCATCTCCCACTGGCTTCTACATTACCTTTCCAGATTTTAGTTGCCTATTTCTTTACATTCGAGTTTTCAAGTTTTTTTTTTGCTTAATAAATACCAGACATTCCAGTTTTTAAATTTTGAATTTGCAAATTTTTATACAAAAAGTTCAGAATCATGGCAAAAATTCAACTCGTTATAAATCACCCCCTAAGTATTAGGACTGTATTATGTCCAGTGCTACCCAAGGCACTGGACCTTGGCTTGTCCACTTTAACTGGTGATCAATGCAGATCACAAAAAAGTGAGGAACTGTACCAATACTGCCCCATGATGAACTGGGTGAATTTGTGTTATTTTTCTATACAGACACCAAATGGCTGCCACCATAGTTTGGTTTTTGTTATGCCCCAATGCAATTTGTTCAGTAGCCAAATTTCCAAATGAATGAGCATCTAGGTTGTGGATGTGTGGGCCCTGTATTATTAGTATTTTCATTTCTTAATATAGACACACGCACAAGGTTTATGTTCACATCAGTCCCTGCCTCAGTGGAGCTTACTCTAGTTTTTCCCCACAAGGCTATTAATCTGTCTGTATGTCCTGGTTTGAATTATACAGTACAAACTACATCAATCTGCAGTTAGTGACTAGGTTAGAATTGATCTCAATCTCACTGTTACAAGACAACAATGCCAACTACTGAGTCAACTTGTCATCCAAATACCATTTTAATACTCTATTTGTAGCTCAAAACAATATTTTCAGGCAAATGACATAATGTGGTTTACTCTGTCTGTCTACCTATTGCTTCATCTATATATCCATCTGTCTTGAATGCTACATACACAGTGTCAGGTTTTTGCTGAACAAAGGGGAAAATTGTATGATGTATTATATTAAATAGCTATGCAATAGATCAGTATTCTGTATATACTAATATGTATACTTTATAGGAGAGATGCACAAACAAGACTCAAGGTGTTCACTAAGAAGCAATTCCTCAGCCATGATCTCCCTGGAGTTCATCCTTCTTGCTATAAATGATATCTGTCCCTTTTTGAACACACGCTGTATACATGGCTTAGGTCAGAGCTTTCTTCTAAAGGAGATTAATATGCTAATCATTCAGAGAAAGCAAATCTTGACAGGATTTATCTACAGATGTAATAATACCTGATTAAATGAATCTTTCTAACATTTATTGTTTAGTCAATGTTTTCACTCTAAAACCCGCTCGCCTCATTTGTTAAAAATATAGTATTTGCAGATTCAGCATTTACCTGCAGCAGAGGCCAAGCAAAGTTTTAGACAGATTGAATCTGTTGGCCTTTAATATGGTCCAGTTAGTATTTAACACTGTATTTTCAATGGTAAAGAACACATTTTAAAGATATATAATTACATGGATCATTTAGGCAGTTATTTATTCTAGTTCAATTTTGTCTGGACGGACTATTAAAGAAAAACAATATTTTCATTAAAAAAATCTTTGAATTTATTGAGATTGATTAAACCCTGATATGCTATGTATAATGCAATAACTGAATAATGAAGAATATTAAATCACAAAATGCTTTTTTAATGTATACATTTTGTTAATTACATTAATTACAATCCAACACTTTCGCTTCATTCATATGGGACAAAGAGTTGCACCTATGCTTGTCAGTCATAAAGTGCATTGGTCCTGTTTTTCCAAAACTATAGAAATTATTATCCTGATTGCTTATGGCATGGGGCTCTTAGGATTAGGATTTTCTGTAATATGGACCACCAGGTCAAAAACATTACAAAATTCACTTTTGATATTAATTTAGATTTATACTTGCTCAGTTGTCATAAAATACAATATGCCGTCCTAAGAAAAGCAGCAAAAGTTTCCGTGCGTTTCACAAATGTTATTGCAATTCGCCTTGACAATTCATATTATATATGGCAATGCTGTGTCTCGAAAGATCATTATAGTAATGTGAACCCATACACAGTGTTCAGCTTGCAGCAGACATTTTTGAAGCACTGATGCACAGAAGTAAATCACACTAAATCCAATCGATATTGGTCATTTTAAGTATTGAAATAATAATCAGAGGGAATAAGTTTGATTATGCGGAAAGTTCCAGTAATTCAGCTGGATATCTTAAATGTATATTTAATTACTATTAATCTGTTTTTGTATTTACTCAATCATTATTTGATTACAAAAGGGTTAAATAACCATCCTTTGCCAGACGATATATTTTTTGTGCCTGTTTTATGCATTCATTCCTATTCAGATTCTGTATGTTTAAAGCAAAGTGGCTTATTCCTGACTGATAGTAATCAGGACCTGATTGCACAGCAGACAGGAAAATCTGGGCTAGAAAGTAAATTTTTTTTATAGGGTGTACAAATAACAGGGTGAGCTTTAAACACTTATGCCTCAGGACTGCTTCTCCCAACTTGTGGTATCTCGGCATTCAGCACAGCAAGTACTCAGGGTTCTGCTGAATGGCACTCCAATCTTCCACGGCTAAGTGCTGGGCTGCCATTGAAACCTTAAGCAGCTGCAGTTTTGGCAGGCTTTACTTTCCGAAATCACAGAGGGAATAAAAAGACAGAGAGGGAAGTCTGGACTCAAATAAAGTGAGCTTATTGACATGAATTGAAGACAAGTACAACCCTGAGAGACCAGGTATCTTTAGTAACAAAAATAGCCTGAAATCAATTATGGACAAAAAGGCAGTGTGAGCTTTCTGTGTGCTTAAAGAAAATGGTTGGGGTATGACAATAGTAAAAGCACGAATAAACCAATTTAGTATCTAATGTTAATAGACGTTAACAATACTGAATTTCAAAACATATACCGTATAATGTAGTGATAAAAATAAAAACCCTTCATTTTTATTCTTTGCTCTTTTCAATGAACATTTGGAAAATAAATAAAGTGAAAAAAAATGTTTGCAAAACAAATGTGATCACAGTTTGCTGCCTTCATTTAAACGAATTGTAGCAGCAGAATACAACACACAAAAATTGACAAAGTAAACTTCATTTTTCTGGTGCCAGAACAGACAAATGTACCTGGAGTACCTCTGAGACCTGTGTTTTGATTATTGACTAAATCCAAGAACATTTTTAAAAAATATAACACACATTAATGTAGCTTTTCTCTTCAGCTCTCCCAGCTGTCCCTACTCACTATTTTCTAAACAGACCGCTCACCCACAGCTTTTCTCCTTTTCATAAGGGATGACTTATCAATCCCAACACTTGTATTGCATTTCTTTCAGCCCCAGTGAACACGTGGGAGACATTTATTTTCCCTCTGGGCTACTCGGCCACAATTGTGATATCTGTTTTGATGCAAAATAATATTTTTAAAATGTATCTTAAAGAGAATACATGAAGTGAGATAGTGTACATCATTCAATGGTATCACCTAAAACAGAGCCATCTGACATCTTTGTATAATAGAGTACATAGAGATGTTGCTTCCATGCAATAAAACAGATGTTTTCAATTTGATGTCCTATTATCTGTTTATGTCCTCTGTGGATACCTTTTTTTTATTTCCATTAGAAACATATTAATATTTTGTGTAATTTCTTTTTAGAAAAGGTGTTTTATAATTTTTTGTCTTGTGCTTCATTAACAGCTGATCTTATTTTTGGTCTTTTCTTGCCTTTATTCTAACTAGATTTACCAGGTCTCCAGAATTATACTTGCAAAAATTAAACAATTTCTTATATATTTGTTTATGATGGAACAATGGAAAGCATTGCTGTACTGAGACACAATGGCCATGGTTTTCGATTGTACAATTTAATCGACAAATCGAATATCAAGGAAATAAAAGCCTTCGATAGTTGAATGCTTATCGAATTTCGAGTGGATTCGAGGGATTTTGGGGGAATTTTAGTAAATTTGCCACTAAATCTTCTTTTCTTCTTTTAGCCAAGAACTAGAACATCAATTAAATTCAAAGATATCACTGGTCCTAGCTTTTCAGGTCATCATACTGAGTTCATCCAGCTATTCATAAACACCTATTCTTTATCTTAGGCATGGGGAAACAGATGAGACATCACTTCAACATTACTTATTTTCATTTAGTTGTCCATTATTCTCCTCCTAACATGACACAATAGGCACTACAAAAATTCCAATCAAACTGAAAAGTAATCTGTTTTGACACCTTATGTATTTTGAACTTCCCCAGTTTCGAATGGGATGCAAGAAAAACATTTGATTCAAATTGTAACAGAATACAGAAACAATACCTTTGTGCACCTCTGCCCAAAGGCAAATCTTGTTAGAATTCCTCCAATTTCTCAGGCCTAACACTAATCTGTTGCTAAATCCCTTGCTATTTTGGTAAAATAGCAGAAAGGAAACAAAAATGTAGCTATATATTTCCATATTTAGGTTCCATACTACTGTATGTTTGTTCCCCAAAGTAAAGGATAGCATTGTAAATTGATAGCGGCATCAACACAAACCCAGGATAATGATACAATCAGGCATTCCAACTCACACAAACACTTTAGAATCTTTAGTAAAGAATACTTTCATATTGGTTTAAATTGCGACTTTGAGATTATATATATATATATATATATACAGTGTCAGAGAGCAGAATGCTTACAAAGAATAGTTGAGTCCGGAATGGTACTGGTAAGGGGCCTGTTATCCAAAGTGCTTGGGACCTGGGGTTTTATGGATATGGTGTCTTTACATAATTTGAATCGCCATACCTTAAGTCTGCTAAGAAATCATTTAAGCATTAGTTAAACCTAATGCAATTGTTTTGCCTCCTGTAAGGATTACTGATATCTTAGTTGGTGTAAAGTGCACAGTATTCTTTTTAATTACAGAGAAAAAGGAAAGAATTAAAAATTTTTTGAATTGATAAAGTCTTTTGATTGATTTAGTCTATGCTGCACTGACTTTTGATGAGTGAATTTTACTACAATATTGCAAGTGAAATTTTATTACTTTAATAAAGTTGTGTGAAAATTCTACACCAGGGAGTTTTGGCCACTTCCATCATCGAATACGCAAAATTTGAACGTATCGAATAGATCGAATAAACGGATATTCGATAAATCGACCATTCGATGATCAAAGTACTTTAACTTTAAAATTTTATTCAACTGCCTACTTCTCCAGATTGAATTTCACCGAATTTCAATAGAAGCCTATGGGAATCCCCCCATGGGCTTTTTTTTCACCTGCTCGAGTACCATTCGTACGATCGAACGCCTCGTTCGTTCGAATCGTACAAATTTTTCAAACAATCGAAGGAAATTTCACAATTTATTTTGTGAAATTCGAAGGATCGCTATTCCAATATATATATATATATATAT
>CM044444.1:55270149-55374278 GCA_024363595.1 Xenopus borealis
CACTGCGTATCTTGTCGGCGCTATACAAATAAATGATGATGATGATGATGATGATATGTGAGTGTGTGATAAGGGGCCTCTAATCTCTGAGCCTCAAACAGTCCTGTTGCTTCTATCTTCCGGTGTGGCAGACCACATGGGCCATTTTTTGATAGTTTAGCACTTTTGAATCTGAGCTCAGTTTTGATTTGGATAAGACTCTACTGACTTCCTTTTTTGTCATTTTTGGACCCAGTGCTTGGGGAACAATCTTCAACCTGTTATGCAATATTTAATTAATCCTATCCCCCACTTGGATCTTTGGGGGAAATTCACTAAAGCTCGAAGCATCTAACGATAGCGCTAATTCGCCAGAGTGACGTCAATTGATAACTTCGCAAATTTACTAACACCGACTCTGGCGAATTTTCGCTAGCGAAGTAGATAGACTAGCGCAACTTCGCACCCTTACGCCAGGCGAAGTTGCGCACTGACGAAGGATCGTAATTACGCAAATTTTCTGGCATCCACTACTTTGTTGCTTTGTATTATGCTATGAATAACCCAACAACAGCAGCTTGATTTTAATGATTTGCATTTACAGTTATCGCTTGCTTTAATTTTTAAAATTTTTTTACTTGGACTATTTTTTTACTTGGACTATTCTTTGTTATGCTGGTTTTCTTTAGTCTTTAATATTTTTTATTATTATTATTATTATTATTGCTGCTCTGTCTGTAAATGAAGCAAACATTTCAACAGAATTACAAATATTTGTTTCTTAGATCTATGATCTGAAAAATTATCTCATTGCAGGGGCTAATAGCTTATTATAACATCTGTTGGAGTAGATAATACTGCTGGATAGTTAAACTCAATTCTCCAGTTTGTCTCATAAGTAAAAGAGACATGAAACTGACAAATCTCACAAGCAAACCAACCTAGACCAATGGAAGGATTTAAGGAAGGTTATGTTGTTAAGTCAGAAATGTCAGCTGCTCCTTATCGGTAATTGCTTGAAAGAAGATTAATCCCTTCACTGCTCTTTTACTCCATAGTCTGAACAGACACTGCTCTGTGTTTTAAATACCTAGCAGGTTATGTGTTATATAGTTAATAGAAGGAGAGGGGCAGGGTTAAAATATCATCTAAGTGACTTAAAATATTTTACCTTTGCATTAACTTTTAGTATAATGTAGAGAGTGATATTCTGAGACAATTTGCAATTGGTTTTCATTTTTTATTGCTTGTGGTTTTATAGTTATTTAGATTTTTATTCAGCAGCTCTCTATTTTGCAGCGTCCGCAATTTGGTTTCCAGGGTACACATTACCCTAGCAACCCTGCATTGATTTGAATAAGAGACTGGGATATGAATAGGAGAGGCCTGAATAGAAAGATGAGGAATAAAAAGTAGCGATAACAATACATTTGTAGCCTTACAGAGTATTTGTTTTTAGATGGTGTCAGTGACCCCCATTTGAAAGCTGCAAAGAAACAAAAGAAAATTGCAAATCATTAAAAAACTATTAAAAATAAATAATGAAGACCAATTGAAAAGTTTCTTAGAATTTGCCCTTCTACAATATACTAAAAGTTAACTTGAAGGTGAACCACCCCTTTAACAATTTAGTGTAGTGTACAGTATAGAATGCTATTTTCTTCTTCCCATCTAGAATATTTTGCTCAAAATTTACCATGCTGCTAAAAGTTCCGTGCTATATTGCAATATCCTATATCAGGCTTTATTTAAGCTGTTGTCCTGAGATGCCCCAGTCAATGTATCGGTCAAAATAAGTTATACAGATATCTGCTTAATATAATTTTTTTTTTTACTCCAAGGAATGCCTTAGGGACTTGGTCAGAATTAGTAGGACTCTCCACTATGAACACATGGCTGGTCTAAATGCTTAATATATATCCAGAATTAATCTATTCAAGAGATTTCAATTCAATGGTTAAAATAAGGCATCAACTTCGCAACCACTCGGACAGGCAGCACATTACAAATGTTTCTACTGGTTTGTCTGGCAAATAACAGGAAATATGGGACCCAAAGGAGATGAAGATGTTTGAAGTTCAAAGCAAATGTCAAAGCACCGTATAAACATTATAGTTGCCTTTGGATCTAGAGTTCACTTTTTAGCCTACTTTCCCATTCTGTTTGAACACTTAATGGAACAAACTCTCTCAACATAAAATAATCTACACATTAGCCACAGTAAAGGCAAAATCACTAAACAGAGCATCCACAAAGACCTTCTCTGCTAAGAGTGGAGTCAAATTTTCCAAGTTCTAATCCTAAAATTGCTTATTCTGTATCATTTCATATATTTAAATACTGTAATGCAATAGATAGCATTGCAGGCAATATATCTCAGACTCAACTCTGCCATTGTATATTTGCAGAGTAATCAACCGGAAGACCTTCATTATACAAATTAAGTGCAGAAGTCCCAGAGTGCAGAATATGAAACATTACAAATTAATATTTTGTCATTTAATTTTCTGTAAGAGGATCACATTTATTAATGTCCCCAAGTGCTCAGTGAAGCCACAAGCCCTTATGCCATTTAGGTGTCTAACATGTATTACAGTATGTTATAAATGAGTGCTGATGCATCACTGTATAATGTACTATACAGCAAAACAGTATGGCTACATTGTATGTTGAATAGACATGCATATATTTCTGATTGACTGATCTTTAAAGCTTTTCAACTTGATGCCCATGTTAGACAGCTCTCTTTAAGGCCTCATTAATGATTGTATTGATATTGTTACAATAGCATTATACCTAGATGAATATTTGGCTGGAGAAACTTGAAAAGTCCATGGCAAGCAAGCATTTAAGATCAATGAAATCATCAAATAAACACAACGATCCAAATGTCCTGTTCCTTTTACCAGCTGATTTCTATTGATGAGAATGAAAAATATTTCTGTCGATGGTAAAGATCGACAGGGAGAGTTTCCCACCTACCAGCAACAGTTTCTGCTGTTGACAATGCATATGAAGCAGTTGTCCATTATTTGTCTATTAATCACAGAACTTGCAAGGCATTCATTGCTGGAACTGGAGTCTTGGCTGGATGAGAAATTTTGCTATAATGTTTCATTAGAATAACAAACAAGGGAAAGTTGTGCTCACCTCTAATTTTTTAAAAATTTCCAGCTACAATCAGGTGATTCCACTGGTGTCTAATAAAAGGGTAGCCATGTTTGGGAGTTTTATTTTGAAAGCAGCAAGTAAGTTGCAGGTAAAACTTAGTCCCTTTGTAAAATGTATAATGAAACACTAGAATTCTTAATGAATTCGATGCAAATCGAGTGTAGGACTGGCCAGAAATGGGCTGACTTTTATGTAGTTGCCAGCTTAAATATATTGCAATATGTGGGCAAACAATCCCTGTTTTGGGGTAAGGCATTTTTAGTAGCTTAAGGCACAAAATGTTTCAATGTCCTTAATACTGTACATATACTGATGTTTCATTGTTATGGTCATGACTAGCAGTCTAGGTAATAGCAAAAAACAGATTCATAACTTACATGTACAAACAACTATAATTACTGGAAATATAAATGTCACTGGTCATTGTAGAGTTGCTTAGAAGTGCATTGGTTGTACAAAGTTTTAAACTGGGGTTTACAACTGCCATAGCCCATTCCTTGTGGAAGTCATAAAATGTGCATCACTGGCAGGAAAGACCATTGTTGACATAGGTATTCTCTGTGGCTGCTTAGATAATTACAAATGTACACTTGGCTGCATATTACTAAAGCATCTGAAAGATTTTATGCCATGACATCATTGAACAAAATTGATGTATAAAATGGCATTCATTTCAAGCGCTATTATTGACCTTAAGCCAGAAAAGTATTGCCTCACAGGGCAATCGATTTTTCAGCTACCATGGGCAATAAACTTCCTCTAAAAGTTGGAAAGAAGATGGCAAATATTAAAAAGATAAATTAAAAAAATGTAGCACAGTTGAAAATTTGCTAAAAATAGAGCATTCTATAGCATGCAAACAATTACTTCGGGGGGTTATTTATTCAGGCACGATTTTTTCACTGCATCCATTTACATTACACCCGAAAACCTGCAAAAGACTCGGTAAAAAAAAGACAACAATTTTTTGAGATTTTGCCCTGAATTTGTTCTAAGTCCGAATCCAAAAATACTCCATCTAAAACCTGCCAAATTGATGTAGAAGTCATCGGCAGATGTCCCCTTAACCATTAAAAGATGTTTTAACCCTCTGATTTTGACACTAGTTTTTCATGTATTTTTAATGGGTTTTTTGTCATCAAACGTGAAAAATTCAGATTTTTCAATCCAAAAAAGTCATGTTTTTTCCAGATCTGATTTTTTTCTAGTTTTTATATTTATAAATAAGGGTAAATCATGGATTCTAGTTTGGTTGGACTTTTTTTTTAATCTGAAAAAAAAAAATGATTTTGATAACCCCCTAAATGTGAACTAGCCCTTTAAAAGGGAACTACAGTATACCTCAACATTGCAGGTCATTGTAAAGCTATAAAACATATACATAAAATTGCCATGTAAATGTATACTCCTATTTGTGTGAAAAGTCTTTGCTAATTTAGAAGCATGTTTTTATTTAAGTGTTTTAGAGTTACTCCCAGCAATAAAAGTGATGTACAAAACCCAGACTTTGAATAACTGCAGTCCTTCTCTGACTGAGCCATGGAGCATATTAGTGTGTGGTGCAAAATAAAGTTTTTTTTCTACCTCTTTGAGGTAAAACTACTATAACCATGACAAATGACTTGCAATTGCCTTCCAGTTAAAGGAACAGTAACACCAATAAATGAAAGTGTTTTAAAGTAAAGAAAATATCATGTAGTGTTGCCCTGAGCTGTTAAAACTGATCTGTTTGCATCAGAAACACTACTGTAGTTCATATAAACAAGCTGCTGTGTAGCAATGGCGGAAATTTAAAAAAGGCTACATGGCACAGGGTAAGTAATGGATAACAGCATTATGTTCTCCAGAACAGATAACATTATGTGCTACAGAGCGTATCTGCTATCTGCTGTGTAACTTGAGCCTTTTCTCCCTTGAATGACTGCCCCCATGGCTACACATCAGCTTATTTATGTAAATAATAGTGCTTCTGAAGCAACCACTGCAATTTTACCAGTACAGGGCAACACTGCATTATATTTTTATTACTTTAAAACAATATCATTTTTTGATGTTACTGGTCCTTTAACAAGAGACTAACAGATTTGCTCAGTGTTTTGTTTAATGAAGTCATAAATAGCTTGATTATACATGTCACCTGCACATCTGCAATGGAGGAATTTCACCCTGCAAACTTGCTCAAAGCAGGGATTTTCTGACTCTTTCTAGTTCATATAGGTAGAATTATTATGAGAATGAACAATAAAGAGCATTTATTTTGTATATGTAATTTTAAAATGAATAAGTGGGTTTAGGTGTTGTATGTTCTGCCACTGTTTCAAGCTTGCAACAGATATATAGTGTATCAGATTTTACAGCACACCAGGTTTAGACACAGGGGCCCTATGCTAGGATTGGACAGCAGAGGTAGGGAGGAGCTAGTATATAAGAAAGGAGGAATGCCTCATCCTACCTCTTGCAGCCTTAAGCACCTGGAACGCAACAGGAGCTTCCCACCCATCCCAACTTTTTGTTACTTTGAATAACCACTAAAATTTGTATTATGGTGCTACCCCAAGGCATTAGAATTTGCATGTAATAGTTCATATTTACTTGGTTCAATAAATGTTTAAATAAAGCTGTGGCCAACCTCCACCCTTTCAATGGAAATTGTTTGTTCTCAGTGTCTTATTTACCATTAAAATTCTTGTTGTACAGGAGAGACACACCTGCCTCCTTTCAGTCACTTTGAGCTAGTTTAAAAAAAAAAAGTTAGATGTATTAATTATTTGTCAGACATTGCCAAAGAAGGAATTAATTTTTCTGCAATTTGTACATACTGTACTTTAAGGCTACTAAAATAATTTAAACATGTAATAAACCCAATAAGATTGTTTTGAATCCAATAAGGATTAATTATATCTCAGCCAGGAACAAGTTCAAGGTATTATTCTATTTTGCAGAATTTTTTTAAGGGGCTGATTTACTAAAGGTTGAATTTCAATGTGGAAACTACTTTAAAATTCAACTTAATTCAAATTAAAATCCTTCATCTTCGAATATCAAAGTCAAAGGATTCGAATGGTCGAATGGTTGAAGTAACCTATTCGATGGTCGAAAAAGTCTACAGGGTACATTTACTAATTGACAAATTGTGTTTTGTTTGGCAAAAATTCACCAAAATGACAATGTGCAACATTATATAGATCTATCTAGTTTTTATTTTTTCCTGTCTTTTTTTTTGTTTTTAATTTTTTCAACCATTTTTTGACTCATTAGCAGATAAAGTTCCAGAGACTGATTTTAAAACAACCTTAAATTAATACAGTCATATTATACATTACCATCAAATGTTGGGTTCATTCTGCCAGACTCCATGATATCATCCAGCCAGATTTCTATGAAAATTTGCTGTAAGCAATTTTCAATTTAATTAAAAAAATATTACAGTACATCTCAAACCCAACATTTAAAAAAATAGAGAAATACTAATGCATTACATGTGCTAATCCCTTTCACTAACAGTTACATCAACTATCATTGTAGTCCATTTTTAGAACATCTATCCTAGCGAGAATATACATTCTGGCATAGTAATATACATTTCTATGTGTAGTCTCCATCACCTCTATGTTCTCCTTACTTTCTCCTTTGCTTTACCACTGGCCCATCAGGTTATATTACACCAATGCTCTTCCATCTGGCCCTCTGCAACTACCTCTGCTGTCTAGAGGCAGCTTGTCTTTCTTATGGAAATAAAAAGTATTTTGAAGCATATTATAACCTTAAAGCATTATCATTTTTGAAAAAAGATTTAATAACTTATTTTCTAGATCCCACTGCACTTGTATGACCCTAGTCTGGGACCATCTTCTTCATATTGAAATTTTGCCATCACTAATAATACATATGACCTGTATGTACGTGCCATATTTAAACTGTAGTGAGTGCAAGTATGTAAATGATGTACAGACAGGAAGAATGTAACACTTGAAAAATAATTGCTGAGAAATTTTTGCTAGCGAAAATACACCTGCGTTCATTTGCAAGAGACAAATTTTCGTATTTTGATGAATATGCATAGTTGTAACGAAATAATGCCCAACACAGTTGCTGGAAGTATGGCAAAGATTTCTGAATCAAAAATTCAGACCTTCATAAATTTGATCCAATGAGAAATGTTTTTCCAGTAATTCAAAGCAGGTTTTCAGATAACAGATCCTTAACCTGTATTTTTCTGGTCATTGGATAGGAAACTTAATGAAGCCGAGGCCATTAATTTTACCATTAGTGCAGCTGAGTGTAGTTAAACCCTGACCATTGTTCGGACCATCAAATAAGAAGCAGAACTGAGTCACCCTTCAATATTTTGTCAATATGTGACACCTTCGCTATTCTCTGCACTCATGTTATTCAAGAACATTAACCACTGCAAAAAGGGGTGACTGCAGTTTCTTCGGATAACTGAGTTTAAGAGACAAGTCTGCATACTTCTTCTGTATGAGACCGCATACAGGAGCGTAAATTCTCCTGATGATGTCCTAAAATGTGTTCCATAAACCAGATTTATGAGCATAGGCCACAAGGAACCTGGGGATTTCCTTGGTGTTACAATGAGGTCACATAGAAGTAAAATCATGACCTAAAGTTGGGTGTTATAATCTCTGTGTACCCATGAGCAGGCACACTGGTGTTATTGTGTCTGGGAATATCACTGTGCTGTCAGTTGTAGGAAAATCAAATATTCAAATTCCCAACTGTTGCCAGTGAGCACTGCACTCAAACTCCAGATATAAATCTATTCACTTGTGTTGCTTGAACAGTCAAACCTACCAGCTTCCTGTTCCTGCCTGCATTATTATTTGTGCCTTGCCCTTTTCCAGCTGTTTGCTTCCCCCTCAGTAATCATTTCTAAATGTGCAGAACAATGACCCATGCATTTCTATGATTTAATGTTGTGGTTCAAACTACTATCTCTGTAATTCTCCTCGCTATTTCCTTCATTTCATTTTCCCTGCAATTTATCATTTATTGTAACCATGTGCTCATAATAAACCAGCAATGTCAGATTAATGTATTAACTGTACCACATCTATTGGGCATTTAAACAATGTCATTGTACCATTATATTTTTATTTAGAGCTTAGACAGTATGTCAGAATGTTTTGGACTGATTTATTTTGCTAAGCAAATTTTCTTTGTTTAGTAGAAATGTATGTATGTATATGTGTGTGTATATATATATATATATATATATATATACATAATCTGGACTTTATTTCTTGATTAACTTGGAGGATCATAATAAATATAATTTTTTTGGTAGGAAATCTTTTTTACATTTGAACATGACACTCTGTCAATGCAACAAAGTTCACTGAACCTCTACTGTGAGAAGAAAATAAAAGCTTCTCCATACATATCACTCAGATATGATTGAACAGGCTGATTCTATTCAAGTTTGGAAGAATATAAATGCCTTGTTTGAGAAACTAACATAGTTTACTGGAAGAAGGATCTGTCATAACATTGTTATTTTTACATCCAGCACAGTAGGCTTTAAATATGAAAATAAAAAAGTAGCAGCACAAGATTATTTGGGTCCTACTCCCAATCCCACTAAAAGGCACAATAACTCTCTCACCATTAGATGAAATATCTCCTAAAAATGAATCTTTAAAAAACCTCTCTCTTGAAACATGAAGTTTAAAAAAATTGATATCCTAACATTTAAACGACCCCTCCAAGGCTGAATATTTTCATTCATGACATATGAAAAAATGGAGCTGGAACTATCATGAAACAATTCAAATATGATTTATCTTTTTATTAAAAGAAATGTTCTTAATATTACCAATTAAAAATTCAGTATAGTTTCTAAAATGAGTTACATTCCACATTCCCAACTCCGCAATCTACATGTAGATTTTGGTCAGCATTTTTTGTTTTTGATGGGCAGTTAGGCCACATGCATCACTAATATGTGCTTCCTTTGCCTAGATAATGTTTTTGGAGCTAAATGGCTTTGTAAAAGGAACCAACTTGTGCCAATGCCTGCTTGTACAGATGGAGACATTTTGCTGAAAAGGGTATTGTGAATAGTAACTCAATTATTTCAGAAACAGTACAGAAACATGTTACTGGCATGGGATCCATTATCCGGAAACCCATTATCCAGAATGTTCAGAATTACAGAAAGGCTAAAACAATCCTTTGAGTTAAATTATCTTAGCAGATTTAAATTGGGGCACATTTATCAAAGTGTGAGAGATACTCACTTTCTATTCATTCTTATGGAATTTTTTAAATTGTTTAACGCCTTTTCTGGGCTATGTACAGCACAAAGGATTAAGTGTCCAGCTAGTGATGGATAAGCTTGGGTTACACTGCAACCTACACACCAGGGCAGGGCCTTCGCCAGGTGGAAGATTTCCTTTAAGAGGTAGTATACTACAATACCCAGGCAATCTGTACAATAAAAGATGAAATGGGCACCAGGAGGTTCTTTAAAACAAAAGGTGAACTTTTATTAGCATAAAGCAATATCTCGAGGTTTGTACTCACGCAGGAGCATCCAAAGAGTAGCAGATGTTACACAGGAGTAGTAGAGATGTTAGCAGATTTCCATACAACACATCACAGTGGGGATTATTCCTCAGAGTCCTGATAGACAAGGGTACATCAATTCCACTACAAAGTGCCTGTTGCTGTAATGTGACTGATTGGAACACCAGGTAAGGCTGGATAGCTGCTGCTAAGTCCTAGTCCTTATCACAATGATATCCCTGCACTAAAAGCAACACAGGGGAAGCTTTGTAAGGAAGATCTCTTCCTGCTAACACTCCTCATTGGAACAAACACTGTTCATACTAAATAATGCTGACTATCTTTCTCTCTCTAGAGAGACTATAACAGTACTACCCTGCTCTTGCTATCCCTTGTTCACTAACACTTCACTAACAATTGGAGGTCCTGTTAGGGCAAGTGGCTTACTGGGATCTTGTGGATGCCAGGCTCAATGAGCAACCAGCCTGTTCAGTACCAGCAGCCAAAGAGGAAGTGGCCACTCCTTTCCAGCACTAAAAAACTGTGTGGCAGGAAGTGGTCATTATACTCTTGGCTCTAACTATTGGTTAGAACAGCGGTCTCCAACCTTTTTTTTACCCGTGAGCCACATTCAAATGTGCAAAGAGTTGGAGAGCAACACAAGCGTAAAAAAGTTCCTTGGGGTGCCAAATAAGGGATGTGATTGGTTATTTAGTAGCCCCTGTGTGGACTGGCAACACACAAAAGGCTCCACTTGGCACTATACTTAGTTTTCATGCAATTAAAAATTGCTTTCAAGCTTGGAATTCAAAAATAAGCACCTGCTTTGAGGACCCTGAGAGCAACATCCAAGCAGTTGGAGAGCAACATGTTGCTCACGAGCTACAGGTTGGGGATCACTGGGTTAGAAGTATACACTTGAAACATAAACTTCTGCCTAGTGACAGAGATCAGGGACTTATCTCCATAGGTGCCAGACAGAAACCTATGGGTCCCAACAATTGTATTTATCAATGGAGTTCACCATTTGATAAATATGCTTTTAAAAATCTTATAGGAATGAATAGAACATAAGTGAGTTTATTCCACGCTCTGAATTTATCTCAGTATTTTCTTTTAGAAACAACAAGCAAATCCATGAGGGTTTTTATGCTTATTTATTGTAACATTTTCCCAAAAAATTTCTTTGCCGGAAAAACTCAGAATTCCACAATTTTTTCAGATTTTTCCCAAAACAACACATTTTTCAGATGTCCCCCAAAAGCTCTGATAATATCATGGAATTGCACGAAACCCATCGCAAATAAAAAAAATCAATGGGACTTCTCCCATTGATTTATATGCAACCTTGGCAGGTTTGAGATGCCGGATTTTAATATTTGGCGTTTTTCATCCACGGGGTTTAATAAATCCCGAAAAATGTGTAAATTTAAAAAAGGCCTATTTAAATTAACTATTCAACCTTTGCTAAATCTGCCCCTTAATGTCTGGTTATTCAATTTGCAAAAAGTTAATAGTTATTATAATGTAAAGGTGGCTATAACTGCTAAGATTTTAGACTAATTTTGGGGTGATACTGTACATCAAATCCATCAAATTATTGTGAAGTAAATAGTTTTGCATTTAACAATTTTTATCCAACATTGTCAGAAAATTGATCTGCCAGGTTAGAAAATTTTCATCGGTCACAGTAAAATTTATACATTGTCCAATTGTTTGCAGTTTTGTTGATAGACTGTTGATGACTCATTTCAGGTCCTATGATAATGAAAATATCTTTTAAAAAATCTTCATCTATGACCACCTTTAGCATATATGCATACATTTTGTTATGTTGCCACCTCCTCCCAACATACATTTCATTTGACCTTTTGTTCATCCACCCCAAAGAACAAAACAGGATATCCGCTACTTAAAGTGTAATACAGGTCTATTTGCAAGTTATTTGTCATGATCGGCACCCTTAACTCAGAACTAATATCAGGCTTCCTGTAACGGCTCACTCTACTGCCTGTAGCAGCTGACTTTGGCTTTGGGAGGAGTCCTCAGCTACTCAGATGCCCCCAGGTCCTAGTGTAAGAGGAGCAAGGCAAGAGTTCTGGGAAAGCAAAGGGGCCCAGTTGTAGAGGATAGATAGAACAAGAAGAAACAGCAGCTCACCAAGGAAGATTAGCTGGCAGGATATTCACATGGGCACTGCAAGCTGTGGCTAGTTCAAGCACTGTCAGGAAGACAAGAGTCGGTCCAAGCAGAGTTCAAGCAAGGTCAGTCAAGCAGAGGTCAATCCAGGCAGAGTTCAAGCAAGCTATTTGAACTTTGCTAAATCTGCCCCTTAATGTCTGGTTATTCAATTTGCAAAAAGTTATTATTAAAAATGTTTTGGAACATTATTTTACAGTGGGCTCATTCGTATGATCGAATGCTTCGATTGTTCGAATCATACAATTTTTTCGTAAAATTTTTCTAGCAATACGATTTTATCAAGAAATCGAAAACCGACAAAATCCTTCAAATTCGATGATGAAATGTCGGATTTTGGTTTGAAAATCAAACAAGGGTGGAATTCGATAATTCGACCCTTGATAAATCTGCTCCTAAATGTCCCACAGTATGCAAATTAGCCTGAGCTACCGAATTTGCTGTAGGCAGAATTGAACGCTAGCACATCTTTGCTTTGATTTTCTCGACATTGCCAAAGTAACGCAAGTGAAGATTCACCAGCATCTGTCAGGCAGGATGAAACTTTGCCTTTTATTTAATCAGCGTTGTCCCAGTGACTTTTTGAAGTGGTGAAGTGTTGCGACGGGTGCAAAGCTGTTGCTGGCGAATTTTCCATGGTAAGTAAATTTTCCCCTTTGAGCAATAATTATATTTTTTCAAAATGTTTCCTTTCTCTATAATAATAAAATTGTACCTTGTACTTGATGAAAATATATTAAAGGCAAAACAATCCTATTGGGCTTATTTAATAATTAAACAATTTATAGTAGACTTAAGGCGTGGAAATGCAAATTACAGAAATATCTAGATCAGGAAAACCCCAAGTGCCAAGCATTCCAGATAAGAGATCATTTACTTATACACCAAATCAGTGCAGGAACAAGCAGATAGGGGGCAACAATGGTTCAATTTCTATTGGCGTTTTTAGTGGCACCTTTTTTCCCACTTTTGGACTACCAATATGGTGGGGAACCTATTCTCCAGAATGCTTGGGCTTTCCAGATAATGGGTCTTTCTGTAATTTGGACACCTTAATACTACTAGAAAATCATGTAAACATTAAATACACCCAATAGGCTATAAGAATTATTATTAATAATAATAAGGATTTGTTATATCTTAGTTTGGCTCAAGTACAATGTACTGTTTTATTATTACAGAGAAAAAGGAAATAATTTAAAAAAATTTGGATTATTTGATTAAAATGAAGTCTATGCGGCAGATTTATTAAAGTGGATAACCCTAGCATCAATACGCTAGTGTTACCGCCCACAGGGACATTTCCAATTTACTATGGGGTGCAGGTGCCAATTTTCTAGGGGAAGAGATAGATGCTAGCGGTCATTCACACTCTATCCCAGGCGACTTTTCGCTCTGGCAAATGGACAGTACTCTGCAAATTCACTAAAATGTGGATTTTACTAAACGTTACCTCTTTTACCAGACTTGCCTTAGCCAGCTCATACCAGGTAAAGTGCAATGGAGTGCATAGATCTTCCTCAATCTTCTGTTGCTTACATTATATTCTGTGAGTGTAAAAAGCATCAAAGTTCAAAAATGTTTCAAGCTTCCTTTTTTAGAGTAATAGCCTGCAAAAGTCCTAAAGTCCTTTCCGGGTACCGGTTTCCCCCATACATTTTCTAACATATAGAACATGAACTATACAGTGGGCTTATGTGTATAGCATTATACAGTAATAACTCTATTGTCTTTATTAAGGTTGGACATGTGTAATTAACAATGGAAATGTAATGTACCATCAATGGAAATGTAATGTACCATCAGATATCTGGGTGCTCAAATCCCAATTATTAATGTGGAAGGAGAAGGGATGATATGATGCACAATTTTTTTATCTGCCACCCAACTTTTGTGTGCCATGCAAATTTTTTTGTGAAGCTGCTATTTCGCAATACTTTCCATGAAACTGAGAAATTTGCAGCAAAACCATACATGGTGAAAAAATTCACTCATCACTAAAGACAAAGCATCTTTGCAATATTGTAGGGCATGTTTTATTTTAATTATGATCCCTTTTATGGCTAGATTAATTTTTGCTTTAAAGCCAATGCACTAGGGAAATTCGTATACCCTTATGCTGTTCTGTTTTGTTTTTGTGGAAGAAAATGCAAGAGAATTTCAATGGCATAATGCTGGGAAACTTGTTTTTTGTGGTACAGTAATCATTAATAATCATTCATTCAGGTCCTGAGTGTTTGTTGGCTGAATTACCAAAAGAGAGTGCATAGATGAAGCCCAGCCTGTCTTGGAATATTACTGTTTTTCAGTGGGTTGTGGTGCCAGCTCTACCACGTCATGCTTTCCCTTGGTCCCTCAGCAGCACAGGAAGGGATTGTTATTTATGATAATTGCAGCTAATTGCTGCAGATTAGTGATTACAGTGAGCGATGGCATCTGATTACTCATTAGAGCATAAAGCCAGGCAATCAATTTTATTCCCCACCTCCCTTCCCTGTGCTTCACTGTCATATGAAACATGAAACATCTGAGACTGAATGGTCTGCAGACTCACCCCCCAATTAATAAGGGATGCTATAATTTTCATAAAATGTATGTTTAGCTAGGGCTCATGCTAGGAACCATGTTAAGCTCTGTGGTTTTCACCCTGAACGTCATTTCATAACTCTATGCAGAAATGTTTTAACTTATTATAACATTATTGAATAAAAACAAAAAATGTATCTTTTTAAACAAACAAACAAAAAATTTAAAAATACAAAAACATCAATTAGGACATGTCTAATGTGTTTCGTGCCTACTGGGGCATTTATAAATAATATAAGTAGAATATGAAAATCCTAAATTTCTCACCAAACAGTTCTGAAAATTATTTCAACTTAATGTGCATGGATTTTTAGTTATTAATATATTTTCAAGAATTTTTCTTGTGTGGAAAAATTTTAAATAAAATTTGTTCTTTAAAATCTCCTGAAAGCTATGATTTTTTCAACTGAAAATATTTCAGTTGTTAATTGTCAGTAGGGCCTATCAGCTCCCAGTGTGGAGAAGTCAGGACCAAAGAGTAAAACTGAAGGGTTTAAGTCCAAAACAAAGTACAGGTAAAGGGTTCAAAGGCAGGCAGCAAGTATCAAGGTCAAGTACAGGCAGGGTGTCAAAGTCCAGGAATCAATAGTAGAATTAACAATAGAGCACCCAGGAATGTATGTAACGAAACCTATACTTGGGCGCTGAACTGGCATCCTGGGCGCACCTTTATTTTGAACTTGGCGCCACTCTGTGACGTCATCGTGCCGGTGCCGCTACCCATACGGCAGCCATGTGCACCGCCATTTTTGGAAGAGCTCTGGGCAGCATTCGTGAATTAATGGGACATCTGCCATTAACTTTTACATGTTCTTTGCAAAATTTAAAGAACTTTTTCATCTGACTTTTAACACCAGTGGACTTAATAAATCCTTAAAAAAATCTATTTACAAAAAGATTTACAAAAGACCCCAAAGAAGTTATGTAATTAGCTTTGGGCTCAGGTGTCTGAAGTTCTTGTTCAGTGGTACAGTGTAACAGTTTGGTGCTCCAGTTCAGGAAAGGCAAGCCAGAAAATATGTCAAGCTGCCATTTTAGAAAAGGAGTAGGCATAGACAGGCATGATAGTTTCAGATTTTGCAATTGTTTTGAAAACTCTGAAAACCATCAACATGACAGATGCTGGCTGGGACAGTTGTGAGGAAAAGGACACTCCAGCTGAAGTTCCCAAAGGTGTCTCAGAGAAAATCTTGCTATCTGAAAGTGCTCATAGATACATATGAACTGATATGTGGAGGAATGTGTGAGATGGACAGCAGGAGGGTTATTATCCCTTTTTCTGGAAATAAGGGGTAGAGGTATGGGGGAGTTGCAAAATGCCACCATATCCAGTGGTATTGTTGGTCTGGCTCATTCCAAGTTTTAAAGAGAAACAGCCTCTGAACAGAGGTTTGCGTTGTTATTTGCTTTAAAAGTATTTATTTTGATAGGGCCTGGAATATGAGACGCCTACATCCTAATCCAACTGTGATATGTTTGTATTTACAATTCCCAGGTGCCTATGTTTTTCTATTACAAACAAGCCTATATATATATATATATATATATATATATATATATATATATATATATATATATATATATTTGTAAATATCTGTTTCATTACAATGTTAGTATGTTACTTGTCTTTGGTAGTTCTCTGGAGAGACTACCAGAAGAGTTGTATATTTGATACTGTTTGATATGTTTTGCTCTATTTCACATTTAAGAGATTGTCTCTTTGATTAAGGTATGATACCCTTGATAGGACCACATGGTTTAACAACAGGCAGTGTGTTGGTACCAATAGAGTTCAATCCTCTAGTGGTCAAAAACAGAATTAGCCCCAAAATGAATACTGAAAAATACTAGTAATGGGTGTCTCAGAGAGGCGAACTGTTAACCTTCCAAGTCTGTCTCCATAGAAGAATCAGTATGTTCTGCTCTGTAAATGAATATTGCTGCAATCCATATACTTCTATGCCAAAATTGTATTTCATAAGTACTACCTCTGTGTGTTT
Organism: Xenopus borealis; assembly: GCA_024363595.1. Classification (NCBI taxonomy): domain Eukaryota; kingdom Metazoa; phylum Chordata; class Amphibia; order Anura; family Pipidae; genus Xenopus; species Xenopus borealis. Next base: position 55,286,610 of record CM044444.1, read on the forward strand.
AATAAACCTGTGTTTATGGTTAAGAGCCTACAGCGTCCATCTGGCAGCAAGAGAGATGTAGTACCAAAAGACTGGTACCTTCTTCCACAAAACATTGAGAAAGGTTCATCCTGTAACCACGTTCTGCTTTATGCCTAGCTATGCTATACTTTATGTGTAACAAGAGAGAGCTACACTTGTTTGGATACATTTAATTTAGTTCTAAATGAACCTGGGGTTCCTACACAAAACAAATGTAACCCTTAAAAACCAAGAGATTGTATTACTCTCAGTATCGATTAGCACTACTTTATCTTGCAAAAAGACAGTATTATTATTACAAAGAAAAATCTAATTAATCATTTGATCAAGCTACTTACTGTGTTTCATCTGTTCCAGGCATTTCAGATTTTCATCACTGTGCTGGCCATATGCTTGCAGGGAGGCTTTTCCCTTCATTTGTCGACTTGTTTGGTTGTACATCTTCACCTCCTACTTTTCCTTCCTACTAGTTCAGAGCATCATTCTTTCATAATATTTTTCCCACCTGTACTTGGCTGAATCATAATTTTTCAGCAGAGTATGATAGTTAAAAAGATTTCCTCTGTGAGAATGGATATTTATTTTATGATCTGTGGTTTCCATTAATATAAATTGGTGGTTGCATATAGATTAACTAGTCTTCTATTACATTCCTTCTGGATGAAAGTTTAATTTTTCTTGTAGAAGCGAATGAAACACAGAGTAGCTGTATTTCACAATACTTTTGGGATTGTTGTGTTTGTCTTTGCTGGCATTTTTATTTACAAACTGATACTTTACCAACCATAAATATGGCTCTACTCTTAGAATACAGTTAGTGCCTTGAGTTTTCAAGCTGTCTAGTTTGCTATTCACTTTTTTGTTTTTCTTTATGTATAATTTTTACTTTATTAAGTTATTTCCAATTATTTGCAGATTTTTTTTCTTGATAACTAGGGTTTATTTAATGTTGATTGCTGATGATATTATTAACTGTTTGTACATACTAACCATATAGCAGTTCAAACTGAAATTACATTAGTGATTGCTTCTGCCTAGCAAAACTTTGTTAGTCCTCTTATGCTTATGTAAATTTAAATAGGGTGGGTATATTAAAGCCCTATGGACATCATTATTAGAGATGTTAGTGCAAATGCTTGAAGTAGGCACTTTTTCTCACAAATGTCTAAATAACTTGAATAAAGACAAAAGAGTTCCTCTAATGCCCTACACATGGGGCCACCCTGAAAATGAATCTTCCATGCCCTTCAAATATCTGGGGAGAAATGTTAACCCGCTTAAAAAAAGGTCATCAGCATTTTTACAGCTTAAATGCAGGATATAATTTAAGTGACATAAAACTGAGGAAGATCAAGCTTCATTTTAGCAGTTCGCCTGGTCTGAGGTGATGAAGTCAACTCTGGCGAAAGAGGTAACATACAGTAAAATTTGCACTTTACTGAATTTGGGAGTAACAACCACTTGTCAGAGCGAAAAGTCGCCTGGCAATAGAGTACAAATACTAGCAATTGTTCTATTGTTTTTTTTTTTATTTGATCGAAAATGGACCTATAAGATCTATAAGATTGAAAAAAACCCTCTAAAAAACCTTGAGGGTCGAGTTTTGAAGTTTTTTTACTTCTAAAATTCAGCCCTTAGTAGATATGCTCCTATGTGTTTGTTAAACATATGTTAAAAAAGCTCAAAATAAAAATATTATCATTGGTACTGTCAGGAACTACCTCAGATGAGAGTTTTGTAGAGAGAGCCTATTTGCTGTGTAATTCAGGTTATCCATGTTGCTAGGTAGAACAAAGGAGGAAGCCACATGATGTGCAACAAGATGATTTAATGGTAACAATAAACAAAAGCAATGCAGAATTAGATGAAGTGATGAAAACCAGTCCAGTACAAGCTGTGGTTAGGAAGGTGAGAAAAAGCAAATCCATAAGCAGACAGGATATCTGGGGCAGGCAGAGTTTGGTCGTAATTGGGGACAGGCCAATGTCAGTGGCAGAGTTCTATCGTACTTGGGAAAAGGCAGAGGTCAGGGGCAGGTAGAATTTAATTGTAGAGAATAACTAGGAAACAGGTCAAGTCTTAATTCAGAAGTCAATGATAAGAAACACTGCAACAATGCAAAGATCCAAAGAACAAGGCTGGAGTGGGAGCAAGGACACACAATCACAAATCAAACCTTAATGATCCATCAATGTGATGCAGGAGGGGTCTGACTTAACACCTGCCCTTATTGAGACTGGAGGAGGGGACAGTGATAATTGTAGAGTTAATCTACACTTGTGAGAACTTTTGTGAAGAAAGTACACCAAAGGCTCAAAAGAGAAAAGCACAGATAAGCCACTGAACAGGTTTGAAACCTCAGAAATCTGACATTGCACATATTGGTTACAGTGTGTAGATGAGACCATACATCAAGGACTAATTTTAATAATAATTGTAAAAAAGAAAGGGCAGCATACACTGCAGATTTACAGTAGAACAGGTGGTCAACATGTAACACTGATACCCTATGGGACTATCAATCTGAAAGTTCTAGTTCAAGATCTGTATTATGCACTCCTTTGAGGGATTAACAATGGAATGTTCCACAAAACACAGGCAGAGCAAAGGTTTCTTTTGTTCATGCACTTGATTTGTGGCAGCTACTGTAGTTATGACGCCCTTTTGGAGGTCATTCCTCTAATGTAGTAAGCAGTAAATGTGTCTGGTTTAATAGCTATTTTTGTATCCCCCCAAATAACAAGGGCTTTAAGAAGTAAATGGCTTGTATATCCATACAGTTCTCATGAACTAGACATATTATAGGTTGTTTATAATAAAAATTGCTGATGTGGTTATGCAGCTGTAGGCAATTTTAGGTGCAGTTTTCGTATGAAAAATACAATTTATTAAAAGTACAGTCCAAAACTGTTCCTTGCACTTCCTGTAACACCTCTACTTGCTAAATACCTCAGATGCAGGGTAACCTTGAAGTTACAGCCACCCTTGATGGTAGCTTCAGGGTTTCCAAAACAGCCTGCATCAATAGACAAGTGCAACTGCACCTAATGAGTAAGACAAAGGGGGAAATGTACTAGAGGGTGAATTTTCACCTCAGAAGGCTCCACCACACTTTGTGCAACTTTGTGAGATGCTAATTCGCAGCGCATATGCTTATTCATCAATATGTGAAGTTACGTCTCGGCAGACAAATGCTGGCAAGGTGTCACCAGCAAAAATTCATCAGGATAAGCATTTCATATCGAAACTTCATTAATATGCTTAGGTCAATTTAAATAGGGTGGGCACATAAAGGTCATATATATGTCTTTATTAGTGATGCTGGTGAAAATGCTTGAAATGTCCAAGGAAGCAAAATAAAATAAAATAACCTTTAAACATAATCCCACTGTAAAATATGCAAAACTGCAAGCATTTTGTCTTTTTTTTTTTTTTTTTTTTTTTTTACTTTTCAGCATACAGGATATGATGTCACTGACATAAGATTGTTGAAGATGTAGCTTCATCTTATCAGTTCACCAGGCAGACTCTGGCAAAAAGGATAACATTTGTGTGGAAAATTTGCACCTTCATGAAAGTTCTCCTGGTAAAAGGATTCAAAATTTTTTTAGCACTGAGCCCTTTTGATAGTGAATTGTCCTCTACGCCTGTTAGTAATTGTCCCTGCAAATTGTCTTTTTGTTAAATTTTTGCTGGCCACTTGACTCTTTAGTAAATTTGGCCCAATGAGTGTGCTTATTGCAGCATCATGCATACTCAGAGAAAATTGTTTGGCACATTGCATGAATGCAATGATGGTGGAATTATGGGTAATACCCTGCATTGTGGGTAACAAACATGACAATAGAGTTTGCAGTTGCACTAAGAACACTGCATTTGCACTAAGTAAATGACCTATGTGATTGGACTCCCTATTTGATAATTCTGAATTTATCAATTCTATAGTGAATACAAATTTTTAAGGGTTGTGACAGCAAAGTGCTCTAGTTTGCAATCCTTGTTTGAAAACAGTAAGAGTAAATAGTTCTGAATCCCTGCTCTAAAATGCAATGTATTTTGCCAGTTTAAGCATGGACTTCCATTAAATGTGTTTTGGAATTGTACATGCCTTCACTAAAATGAGTTCCATTACAGTGAAACAGCTAAATGGAAAAAATACAGAGCAGTTCTGATTCAAAGCATATGCATCAACACAAGACATTTTGTTATCACATTATGATTTTGTAAAACTAATGTTCTTATATTAATTTTGTACGGTGACTTTTGTAAACACATTACTTTAAAAGCAGCCAGAGAAAAATCATGTTTCTGCAGGAACACGAAGACGTACAGAATTTTAAATTGTGGTCTGTAATGTGAATATGATAGCACAATACATGTTTATTTTATGATCTGGTAAAACACTTATTTTTCATTTGCAAAATCTACCTGTGTGGGGGGTGGCTGTATGTTGGCTGAATGTTTTAGCCGTTAATCTTTTCCAAGGAATGCTGCAGAATGAAATTCCTCAATGGGTTATAGCATCTAGAACACATTTATAGTCGCATATCATTGATGTCTCTTTCTGTTAACCTCTTCCAGTGTTGGAAGGATTTCTAGTCTGCTTAAATATGTCATGCTTACAGAAGGGTATAATAAATAAACAGAGGGCAGAACTCCATTTCATTGTATACCTATACGCTTCTGAATTGTTTACTAGAATATTATTTTATCTGTCACATTTGGTTTGCCCTAGGCATTGAAGGTGTTAAACTAAGCAGATATCTCAAGAGTGGTATTTAGAGTAGAAAGAGATTTCCAGCTCAGAGCTCTGACATGCTTTGTAGCATATAAATTGCTGGGGATTAGAAAGCCTGCCAGTTATTCTGCTTTACAGTAAATCTATCCAGCAGCAGTGTAGATCTCCCCAAAAAGCATAGGCATGCACGCATATTATACTATTAATGGCAGATTCCTTACTCAACAGAGAAAACAGCACACAGAGATGTTCACATAACTCACTTTTAATACACAGACAGCACATGCACAAGATGGGCAGCACACCGTTATGGGCACAGTAGCAGCAGGATCTGCAGATGATGTAGAAAATAAAATTCATTATGCATGCATGGAACCCTGCTAAGATTCTATCCTGCAGACTGCTGGCTTTTTTAATTTTTATTTTTTGTAAGCTTAGGTTAGAGAGGTCTACCTGCCCAGGTTTCCTTATGCACATACATCACGTACACTTGTTTTATTTCTTACTAATCCAAATACCAAATACAACACACTCTTAGCAATGTTTTCTTGTTAAATTAATTCATGAGTGGTTATTGCAAAGCAGAGATGCCTTAACTGGGGTGATACAAGTTATACACAAGAAATGCTTTTTCAATTTCAGATTCCTTTTTTAACTATGTTTTATGTAATTATTTTTGAAAATGGTACAGGGCTCTTTTAATACAGGTACAGACAGAAGTGCAGGAGTGGTATGTGCCACAAAAGAGCATCACTTGCTCTTTTGAAAATGGCTTGAAAATGTCTCATACATGTGACCAAAGTGATCAACATCCTCATGCTTTTGGATCTAGGCAAAGGGGCCATTATACTCTGTACACAAAAAAAATCAGGTTAAGGTCCTCTCTGGTCTCTATACAATTAAATGGCAGATTTGCAATAATATTTTAGTTCCTATTACAATTTAATATACATGCATATACATAAAGGTGTATACAAAGCTTAATGTAAATCTTAAATGTCTGTGCTGTCCCATAAATGTACTGCAAAATACAACATATGTCTTAAAAAAACAGCTGGCAAGTGGTCACGTAACCCAAATGTATTTTCTAACTTGTAGCCTTTAAATTGACCATTTCAATCAGATAGGAACAAGATCAATCAATACTGTTACATTTTCCATCCTTGCAGGCATTACTGATCACTTAGCCTTAGTGTCCATAACTATTACTCTTCCTAGGTAGCATATTAATATTTTATGTTTAGCTTTCTATTCAGAAAGCCCCTCTCAAACTTATTTAGGGGCTATCATATCTAGTCTCCAATGGCTTCCAATAGCAGATTCACAAGGATACAAATTTTGTTTTAAAATGCAGCCCACCCCTCTTTGTCTGAATTTATGCAGTAAAGATGTACTCATTCTATGTTCACTTTAAATGACATAAGCCTATAGTAAGCGTGAATGACGCTTGTTTTAATATTAATTGAAATCCCAGATTGTATTTTGATATTGCACTTGATGTTAGTTTAGTGTATAACACGTGGATTTTTAATGAACACCTTAAACCTAGACAGGTTTTTCTGAATTTTCTTTAGTAATTAGGTTTTTGCAATAGTTGCATTGGTAAAGGTAGACATGCATGGTCTATATATCCATCAGACTGCTTCAAAACATCACATATTGCACCTTATAAATTAATATATGTCACAGTATGGATACTATTACCGTGTATTACATCTATACCTGAATAAAAGAACAATCAGTAACATAATAGCTGAATTTTAACTTTATTACTTCTTTGAAAGGATATCAGGGAGGCAGCTCTGAAAAGTTCAATAACACAGAATATTTTATTCCTCACTTTGCTGAATGTGGCACACTGGTAGTCACAATTTATTCATTGGTAACTTTGTCACAGGCAGATCTTGATTTGTACGCTGTACAATGTACCACTCTGAATTGTTTTCTTTAAAATTTTCAACTGTGTGTTCATAAAGACTTCACATAGAGTTAAGTGCTTCTCATCTTTGTCTCTGTGGAGCTTTGGCTCACACAGCTAAAATCATGGGAATGTTACAGTATAAACGTCCTTGACAAGCAGCATTACTCCCTTGCCTGCTTTTACTTAAGTGACCTGAGCAGGTCGCCAAAGTCATAAAGGGTCATGCAATGTAAAAGCCAGTTTTTGCATTCTTGATCTTTTTTTGCATAAAACAAAAATTTTTGATGCAGTGAACTGAAACCTTTGTGGAAAAAACAAATACAAATGTTTAGAATGAGAGAGTACCATATTATATTTTGTGGCATTAAAGCTAAAACATTCTTAAAAAATAAATCAAACTTCTTTGCATAGTCTAAAATGACTCCTAAAAAGCTCCACTGCTTATCATGTGGTATGGAACAATGATTATTCATGATAAAATGTAGGCAGGCAATTACAAACCAAATGTAGGCAAATATTGTCAGGTTGTTTGAAATTCAGGCTTGAGTGGTGCTGCTAGTTTCAAATATTTCTACATAAATAAACATTTTGGAATAGCACATGTTCTTCACTTGGACCCGGAGTTACATTTATCTATTTTAATATGTGGAGAAAAAGTAAAGTAGTATAATGATCCAAGTAATCACATGTAATGATGTGACTTGAAATGTATCATTTGGGCTTACATTTTATATACTAATGTTCTTCTGTCGAGTTAGAAATGTGGCTGTACATTTGTCTGGGGTTAACAAGCAAAGATTGGCTGATTAGCCAGGCATGTAAGGACAGGCAGGTTGTATGTATTAAATAGCAATGCATAACAGCATGCAGCAAAATGTAGCTAAGGGACACAAATCAGTGTTGGCTTTATGCTGCTGTAACTTCCCCTTGGGCTCCCAATCTTAGGTACCAGAGTATGATGGCAATCATCCCTGCTTTACTACACATCTTAAAATGACAATGAAAGCACTTGTAAAGAGCAATTACATTCATAATGGAACATCATTTTTTTACTTGGCAGTTGAGGGTGGTGCCTTCTCTGTTTTTTTATTACAGATAGTTGAAACGTTATTTATATAAACAAATATTGTTTCACTCACAGGCATTTTCATTAAACTTCACATAGTATAATAATTATGAAGCACAATAAAAATACTGCCTGGCCAGTGTCAAAAGATGTGACTCCATAAGAGCCAGAGTTCTGCAGGTAGGATGCGCATGTTAAATAATATCAGGCTTCTTCAGTTGTTTTTCATTTCCAGTCCTCAATTTTCAAAGATAATCTAGAAGCATCCAAGGCTTTGATACTGTGAAATGTAGCTAGAGAGTCACAAGTAGATTATTTCATGTTTGTTAATTGACTATTATTCTTTTCTCAGTTTTCAGCAGCAAAATAAAGAGCAAATAACACTGAGCAAAGAATGCATCCTCTCTGTTTTTTTTTTTGTCTCATTGTGCCTCAGCAGAGGGTGCATTAGGCTGTCACTCAGTTGGATGCCCCAGTATAGCTATGCCTTGCTTAAAATTGCATTATATTTGCAGATAAAGATGGTACTGCCACATAAAACTGCATCTTGTCTTGTCCAATGCAGATTTCCCTCCCACTGGTGTCAACTCTCTGCTTCACTTGGCACAGACATTTCAAAGAGGGGCACCAATATATTGTACATTTCGACAGAATATCACATGTTAGTCAAACTGCATTTTTTCCAGTTTGGAGCTACCCATTTGCTGGACTCCGTTCCAGCCTCAGTTATAACACATAGATACGGATAGGTGAATGGGTGCTTTCAAAAAAACCAAAGCTGGATTGAAAAAATAAAAAAAAAACAATTTATTTTCCAAGCATTATAAAAACAGAGCAGGTTTCAAATTTACTGACTATAGCTACCATACTTGTAACATGTCACCTGACGCGTTTCATGCCTCCATTTGGCACTTCACCTCTGATGAAGTGCCAAATGGAGGCATGAAACGCGTCAGGTGACATGTTACAAGTATGGTAGCTATAGTCAGTAAATTTGAAACCTGCTCTGTTTTAATAATGCTTGGAAAATAAATTGTTTTTTTTCATTTTTTCAATCCAGCTTTGGTTTTTTTGAAAGCACCCATTCACCTATCCGCACCAATATATTGTAACAAAAAAAAAAAAAATTCTGCTGCGTAAAGCCAAACATAAACCTATTGCACTGAATCTTTACTTGCAGTCAGTGTTTATTTGTTACATGGAATTCACACAAGTTATTGTTATTAATATATTAAGCAACGTGTCATTTTTGGTATAAGAATACTGTAAAGGTACAATACATCTTTTAGGGTTTATATTGTAAAGAAAATATGTGCTATAATAGAAACAAATGTGAAGAATTATTAGTATAATCGGATCCAATCCTTAATAGCACTTAAGCTTGCAATAAATATCAAGCAACCACATTACATTTGCAGAGATGAATCACAGAAGTATTACGATCAAATGCAGTAATTAATATTTACCCAAAGGCTCAGGTCACATCCATTTCATTAGCAATTAACTCTGACATGTGTTTGTGCCATTAAATCAATTGCTGTGTATTATATTGTATTGTGTGTTTATTGTGCGGTAATTTGTAAACAAATCTTTCAGCCACTGACACTACAAATGAAAGCACTGCGGAATAGTGTTTTAGAGTTAATTTTTAGTGAAATGAGATGGTTTAATAATGATAATATTCTCTTTAACTATTAACTTAAAACTTTAGGGATCATTCACTAAGAATGCCTAGTGTAAGAAACAGGAGCAAATTCTCAAGTTTGTTGCACACATAAAAATTGTTGTGCGTCAAAATTATTCAGATGCCCATTGACTTTAATGCATTGGGACAAAAGAGTCACACATGTAAAAATTGTTGCTTGTATCAAAATTGTCACGCGTCAAAATAGTTTTGTACATTTTTTGATGTTTCGTAAATATTTTTGGAGTTTTACAAATTTCTCAGCAAAGTGAAACAGGACAGATTTGCCCATCACTAGTAGATTCAGCTAGTGCTGTCCTGAAGGGTTGTGCATGTGGCAGGCCTATGAACACTCATATGCATGACCTCAATTGGCATCATTTATTCATTGTAGGGATATAGGAGCACCTGTCAGGTATGGAGCCCTGAACTTCTCATTCTCATGTACAGTGCTGTGATGCACTGCTGGGTAAATTCATTTTCTAATTTAAGTTCCATTAGTTCTGTGTTGACTATTATTAACAACGTTAGGGGGCACATTTGCTAAGGGTTAAAGTGAATTTTTGAATAAAATTCAAATCTCAAAGTAATTTTGAGCTACTTCGACCAAATAGCCCAAAATTTTAGTTGAATTGAAAAATTTTGAAGTACTGGCCCTTTAAAAAAATTTAACTTTGACTATTCGCCACCTTAAAGCTGCCAAATTGCCATTGCAGCCTATGGGGGACCTCCAGGAAGCTTTCCTGTAGATTTTTCTAAGTTCTGAAAAATCGAAAAAAAAATTTTTAATTGTTCGAAGTGTTCAATTTGATGATTTAAATTCAATAAAAAAATTACAGTTTTCGAACGAAAACGACCCCCCTTAAAATTTGATGGTTGAATTTTACATTTTTTTTTATTTGAAATTTGACCAGTAGTAATTCTGCCCCTAGGTGTGTTGTATGAAGACATCTAGTTTTAGCATAATGCTAATCTTGCTTGGCTGTGATGCCAATGACCCAGCAGAAATCCTTGGACTACGAGCCCATTGTCCAGAGCTATTTATTTTCATCTTGATTCACCTTCTTTATTCTGAATGCTACTGGTATTTTTGTTGTACCCAGGTGAGCCAGCCTTACAATGGTAATTGAACAACCGCCATCGACCTGCAGGGAGGACATTGCATATTATCATGCTCTTGTATTGTTTTTTCAAGTTCAGAAAACCGCTGGTGCACACCGCCTGCTTTAGTTTCATGCTGGTGAAAGACTCACAAGTGTTATTTACAGTACTTCTTTTTGTTCTGGGCTCAGGGTAAAATAAAAGTTCTTAATAACTATATCACCTGTGCCTATTATTAACAATAGACTGAATGAGTTTCATGAAATGGATAAATAGAAAAGTAAAAATGTGAATAAACAAATTTATTAAAGGAATTGCTATATTTAGAAAGATACAAAATTAACAACCTAATGGGGTACTTTATGAATTTATTTACAAAATTAAATTATGAAGGTATCATATACATGTGATTAACAATTTTTTGTGTATAGAAGAAAGTATCTTTAAAGAACAAGTAAACCTTTTTTTTTTCTATCTGTAAATTTGCTCTAAACAGCCCCCCAGATTAATGTACCTTAGTTCCTGCTGCAAGTCTGCTCTGGTTTCTGTGTTATCAGCAGCTTGTTTCCCCTTCTTCCTGGTGCAGAGTGAAGCCCCGCCCCTTAGCTTACTGAGCTGACCTTATCTCTTGGACTAGTCCTGGAGATCATTTGCATACTATGACATAGCAGAGACCAGTGTGTTTAGCACCTTTTGCTTGGGGAAACTAGCTTACTAATGCACACACTGGCTCCCTCTTCCTCTCTATTGTGGAACAGCAGCAAATGGACTGCTCAGTAAACTAAGGGGCTGGGCTTCACTCTGCACCAGGAAGAAGGGGAAACAAGCTGCTGATAACACAGAAACCAGAGCAGACTTGCAGCAGGGACTAGGGTACATTAATCTGGGGGGCTGTTTAGAGCAAATTTACAGAAAGAAAAAGAAAAACATTTACTTTTCCTTTAAAGTAGAACTAAAGCTTATCTAAATGAGTAGGGCAGATGTTGTACATTATGTTTTGTGCTTCTTTACCAGCCCAAGGCAATCACAGTCCTTTAGTGGTGAAGATTGGTGCTTCCAAATATGCCCCAGTCCCCATCTACTTTTCTGCTGATTCACTGCACATGCTCTGTGCTGCTGTCACTTACTAAGTTTGGGGACAGAAGCCCAATATACTGAATAAATATAATGTAAATGCCACGAGTAAGGTTTGTAAATTATTGGTATATGGCAGCTCAGAAATCAACACAGAATTTTATAATCAGCCCTGTAGCATCAGCTTATATGACAGACAAACATAATTTTCTGCTTGATGATTTACCCCTAAACTTTTCAACAGCTGCTCAGAGCACACTGAGCGTGTGTGTCACAGACACTATTAACAATATTCATAATGAGAAACTCCTGTGACAACTTTGAAGGCCTGGATCATTACTACTATAGAGAAGCTTTACCTTTAGGCTGATTCAATATGTTCAATTTATAAAATATTACATTTTTAGCCATATTTCAATTTAGTGTTTAGTTCTCCTTTAACAGTAGAAGAGATATTGGGTGATAATACAGTTCAGGTATGGGGTCATTATTCGGAAACCTGTTATCCAGAAAGCTATGAATTATGGAAATGCTGTCTCATAAAGTCCTTTTTAAGCAAATATTTGTGGACACTGTTATTAAGGCAAGCCTTGCATCATCTCAGAATCTTGTTTGTGCACCAGAATGGGGGACCCAATGTCTATCTCCATGCACTGGTTACACAATTAAATGGTTAAGAGAACTGGGGGAATGTGTGGGATGCAGTGGCATCTAGGAAGTGCTGAATGGAAAGTGAAAGTAATTATCTGCCACGCCTCTATGCCGAAGGCATAGAGGAGGGGGCAGACAACATTTGATTGACAGCTGAGATTTTTAAATGAGCTTAAAACAGCTATGAATGGTTTGATAAAAAATTGAAATTGGATTTCATGTTTAATTTGAAAAGGACTTTTATTATACAGATTTTTGTGTCTGGGTGACGGGTCCACTTTAAAACTATTGTATATGCATTTAAGTAATTTAAATAGTTTAAAAGATTTATACATTACTGGATCATATTGACTAGGAACTGTCTCCTAGAAAATGGTCTCTTCTTGTTGTGTCTTTTTTTATCATTCTTGTTTTTTACAAAAAAAGTATAATAAGCTAATTTGTGAAGTACATAGTGTGTCTTTTGAACTGCTGTGTGTGTCTCTGCCACTAAATGTGTGTTTTTTTTATTTAATGCTTGCAGGATTTTTGATAAGGTTGGGATTGGAAAGATCTAACACCCTTGGTGCCAAAATACTCTCACAGCAATATTAAGCTTCTGGGCAAAAGTATATCACAGCAGATCTGTATCCTATAAATCAGTTGGGTTACCCTGTTCATTTTAGAAAAGATGTTGTAGTGTGTTGTATGTCAAAGCAGTTGTTTTTTGCGGAATCAGTTATTGCGCAATGATAAATACAAATTGAGAATATACAGAATATGTCAGCTGTCTGAAATATATACTTGCAAATAAGATCAGCACTTATCAAGGCTGACAAATGAAACTTCATTTATTTAACGACAGACTGTCTTTGATGCACTTTGAGGAGGAGTCAACCGAAACGTCAGTCAGTTGCTAAATAAATTTAGTTTCATTTTTAAGACATGAGAAGTGCTGAACTTTTTTGAGAGATTTTTGATTTGCACCCAGGCAAATGTATACTCTTTATTGTGAGTGCCGGCTCCCTGTGGATTTGTATGTGTGTATATATAATATATTGTGGTAGAGTGACTGGGAAAAGGTGGAAAAAGGTCACTCTAGCCTTTAATTTCTTCCCATTTGCAAAGATAGACTATAGGAAGGGAGTTGTCTGTAAATGGAGAACAGATTATCTGTGTAAGTTTGGAAGCCAGGTACTCCATTCCACAGAGCCAGTCTGGAGATTGGAGCTCACCTTCCACAGGAAAGCTGTCCTGTGGAAAGGCTATTTAAAGTTAATTGGAATGGGAGAGTTTGTCTGTCAGCAGGGCACAGCAGGTAGGAGACCTGGCTGTGTTAGGAACTCTCAGAGGAGCTGGGGGTACTGCCTGCTACTGCAAGAGCAGAGGGAGTCCGTGGCTGTGAGTAAGAGCCAGATATTGTTGTCTGTGTGGGACACTGAGGAATAGCCAGGAGGCTGAGAAATTCCTGTAAAGACTGTGAGTACAGGGGTGACCCAACCTATGTGTTTCTGGTAGTCCACAAGGGGCCCAGTATAGTGAGGGAACACTTCAAAGTGAAGGTAGTGCCCAGTGGGCAAGGCTTTATTTTTATGTTTTGTTTTATAAATGCTGAAATGGTCACCTCTGTTTGAATTACTTACTGGTAAATAAACCAATGTTTCTTTGAAGAGCCTTGTGTGTCCCTGTCTTTATGCTCCTTTTCCTATGCTGCCTGCCCTACCATTTGCTAATTTCCCCCAAATTTATGTGTTCAAGCCACCAGGCTGTCACAATATATAAGATGATTGAAGGACCCGCAAACCTTTCTCAAGTGAAATAAAAGTGTTATTTTATTTTCAGATGCATTTCCTATATATATATACTTTCTCGAAGGTCCAAATCATTTTGCATAGTCAGAGAAGTCTTCAGTGGTTTCACGGTTAGGAAGGAAAGAGACATGTAAAGCCTTAGGGATAAGTTATTCTTGGTTATGCATTTCTCTGAATACATTTTTGACATCCCTTGGTGTAATTAGTTGTGTTGTCCAGGGGAAAGATATTGGGGAGGTGGATACATAGAATCATGCTGTTCCCATAAATAATATACAAACACTACAAAGTGTCTTGCAATTGAAGGCTTGATGCAGAACTGTTTCTGAATAACACACCATGAATAATACAGAAGGTTAGTAAAAAATTAAGCAGCTGCAAGTGCTTGAGAAGGTATTTCTCACATTGTCCTGATGACTGGAGAAATAGGATTACAGTGTGTATTACTGCCCTGTCTGTAGGCAAATGTATTATTAAGTATGAAACATTGTGGCATTCCTCCACATATAACATTAATGTGAAGGGATAGTTGGATGCATGCTAATTGAAAACCATCTGTTCAAAAATCTGTTTGTTAAAGATTTTTTGTATACTCTCCTTTAAGGCTCTTGTAGCACACAGTCCTAGTATAGGTATGGCATCCCTTATCTGTGACTATGAAGATTTTCATTCATCCAGGTCATGGTATATCTAATATAAGTACTTCTAAAACAACTGGACTTGCTGAGGACTCATCCGAGCAGCTTCTTCAGTTGAACTAGGGGCAGATTTTCTATTGGCCAAATTTCAAAGTTAAAAAAACTTTGAAATTCAACCACTGAATTTATTTTAAAGGTGATTTGCGAAAGGGATTTTGATTGAATTGAAATCATTCGAATCATTCAAATGCATTGTTAGATTTGAAAAAATAAATCCTTTGAATTCCTAGGACTTAGAATAAATTTCAGGACAGGTTCTAGGAGGTCCCCCATAGGCTAAAATGAAATTCTAATTTTAAAAAATCTAATTTTATTTGAAAATTCACTTCGACCTTTAGTAAATGTGCCCCTTAGAATTAATTTTATTAGATACATCCCTTATCTGGAAGCCCATTATATAGTAAGACATGAATTACAGGAAAGTCATCTCTCATAAAGTCCTTTTTAAGCAAATATTTATAATTTTTAAAAATGATTTCTTTTTTCTGTAATAATGAAAAAGTACCTTGTACTTGATCCTAGCTAAGCTGCATGGAGCATATTGGCAGCAAAACTGTTGGGTTTATTTAATATTTAAATGATTTGTAGCATAGTCTGAATTGTGGAAAGATCCCTTATCTGGATAGAAACCTAGGTCCCAAACATTCTGGATAATAAATCCTCTACCTATATAGGGTTTGGGTCTGGATACATTTAGGTACATTCTTTTAGCAAAAAATAATCAGAATTGCTATAACCCCAGTTGACTCTGTATTTTTTTTTATCATCTATAGTATTTGTGCAGCTGGCAGACCACTTCTTGCAATGCTTGTGGCTTTTGTATTATGGTTTGTTTTGCCTTACACAACATTACAATGAAAAACAAATATGCTTCTTGTTTCCTCTGATATAAAATTTGCCCCCCATTATGGTGCCCTACTATGCAACTAAAATATTTATTATTGTTATAGGTTGAAGTGGCTTTTTACTTAGGCAAAATTGATTAACAGCTCTACAAGCAATAAAAGCAGACCTATATACGTATGTTTGTATTATTATGGAGGTAGAGGTGTTAGTGCTATTGTGGCATTATTTTAAGGTACTGTTTTTGTTGGAAAAAACTTGAAATAAGTACTTCCACTGATTTCCTTGCAAATGAAACCACCTTTTTACATGACCAGGAGGCATCATGTACCTTCCTGTACTGTATATCCAATTTCATTTTCAGGTCTGCACTTATTCCAGTGTTTTGCTAGACCATAGTAACTAAATGATTGCTATTACCATTTATCTCATATAGAAAATAATGCTGTAACACACATTTTAGGATTCATAAACTCTTCTAATTGGATCTAAGATCCCACACAACTTTTGGCACAACTCCAATAAAGGAAATACAAGAAGATTTGTTTAAATTCTTATATATCTTTCTTTTTTTTTTTTGCAGAAGAGGTATGGATCAAATCCGTTTGCTGTAAACTAGATGTAAACATACCAAAGCCTCTGTTAATTATTGATGAGTTCAGAGATTCAGTGCTGCAAGTCTGGATTAAGATCAAGACAAATAACATTATTTTTTTGCCAAAATACCAAACATGTTATTGGTGCAGTTTTAAACAAAGAGTGTAATACCTAAAGATTGCAATAAATACCAATTATCTTTAAACAAATTCCCTCTAGCTGGTGTAATGCATAAGTAGAATTACTCATATCCCATTAAAGGGGTGGTTCACCTTCAAGTTAACTTTTAGTATATTGTAGAAGGGCCAATTCTAAGAAACTTTTCATTTGGTCTTCATTATTTATTTTTCATAGTTTTTTAATGATTTGCAAGTTTCTTCTGTTTCTTTGCAGCTTTCAAATGGGGGTCACTGACACCATCTAAAAACAAATGCTCTGTAAGGCTACAAATGTATTGTTATTGCCACTTTTTATTACTTATCTTTCTATTCAGTCCCTCTCCTATTCATATTCCAGTCTCTTATTCAAATCAATGCAGGGTTGCCAGGGTAATTTGTACCATAGAAACCAAATTGCTGACACTGCAAACTAGAGAGCTGCTGAATAAAAAGCTAAATAACTATAAAACCACAAACAATAAAACATGAAAACCAATTGCAAATTGTCTCAGAATATCACTCTCTACATTATACTAAAAGTTAACTCAAAGGTGAACAACCCCTTTAATACTGAAGAGCAAACCAGGGCAGATGCGGCCTATAGTTAAATAAACCAAAATGAGCCCTAACAAAACATTTTTATGTCTTTGTTTGTTTTCCACCTTTTCAGTAACTTTATTTTTGGCCACCAATGGCTGCTTGATGGCCTTACCAATATTTGCTGCAGGAATATGCTATGCTATGCATTTCATATTCAAAATGAGTTGCATACTACTTGTGTGAATGTGTTTCTTATAATATCAGCTACACATCCTTTACTATGTTAATGTATGTGAGACCATAGTTGTACAAGCCATATTGATCCTTACTATGCTGTTGCCAAATTGGGGTAGTTGCCTGACCTGGCAAGTAAGTTTGACATAAGCTTGTGGTGTATTTATTTATCTGGAAAATCTAGCAGGATCCATTAATGTTTGGGAGACTCAAACTGTATAGCTTTCCCCAAGGACTGCTTTGTATGTTTTTTTTCTCATGCCTTGCACTATACCATTATGATATTTTTTTATGACTCACATTTTTTATTATATAACCTTTTCCTAACTATTTATTGCTTGAATTTTTTTAAACATAAAGTGCTTGAGAACAGAAACATGTATTTCTTCCTTGAATTACCAAAGCCTTTACAACTGGTTCTGTAGACTGTTTCTCAGCCATGTACTGATGGCAGGATACGGGTGAATTTTCTTTTGTCTAACCATGTAGAGTAAAGATATGAATCACAGCACCTTAAAGGGCACAAAGGGAGATGAGATGCTTCTTGTGACAACTCATTTCAATGTAGCCTTTGTCATTTGGGGGATTGTTGTCTCACCTCTCTTCCTGCTTTGTGCTTTGCATAGGTAGTCACACAAGGGAGCCCTTGTGGGAATGTGTGACTCAAAGCTCCTAGCATCTTTCACTTTACTGTATAATTGAAAATAAATTCTAATACATTTGAGCATGGAAGCCCGAGGGACCAGAAACAACAAAAGAGAGGGTGAAGCAATGTTTATGCATTCTTATTTCCCCCCTTCATTATGTTTGTAACATTTAGCTCTGGCAGGCTATGAAAACAAGTGTTTTGGTAATTTGGGAAATAATTTAGTTGCTGCCTTTTACAGTTATGTTGCTATAGATAAGGAAAAGACTGGCAGTAAGTAAAGCTGACATATAGAAAAATGGCATTTCATCCAAGAGACCCTCTACTGCAGGTTTGGTACAGGGTTGGTAACCCAACCACCGCAAAGCATTATGGGTGCCGTGGAATTAAAGCTGTTGGAGGGCCACAGCTAATTATTCCATGATTAAATCACAAAATGCAGGCATGATGCGCAGTGACCAGTTGAGACTGGATTTCTCACCCCAGTTGTAAGGAGGTAAAATGTGAATTGATAAATAGTTAATGTATAGTTAGTTTGGCCACTAGGTGGCAGTGCATCCTAAGTTGAACTGTGAAGCATATGTTGCTGGTACTGAAAAGTAAATAAAGAAAACGTGAACCAGAAATACATAGCCATTCTGGCAGTAATAGAGGAAGAGACAACAGTCTATTGGGCAGATTCACTAAAGGGCAAAGTGGCTAACGCTAGTGACTTTTCGCCAGAGATCCAAATCACAGGGACATTGCCAATTCACTAATAGGCACAGACGACAATTAGCTAGCGAATGGGGCCATCGCTAGCATTCATTTGCACTCTATCACCAGGCAACTTTTTCCTGAGGAAAATGGTCTTTAATCCACAAATTCAGTAAAGTGCGGATTATACTGAACGTTGCCTCTTTCGCCAGAGTTGACTTCTCCACTTCAGACCAGGTGAACTGCTAAAATGAAGCTTGATCTTCCTCAATCTTATGTCAATTTCATCCTAGTTTTAAAAACTTTTTGGCTTAAGTTTTCCACAGACATTTGAGAACATATGGAACATTCATTTTATAGTGGGGGTCAAGCGCAGGTAATAATATTAACTCTGTTGTCTTTATTAAGGTGGTTCCTTGGACATTTGTATGAAAAAGTGGTAACTTCAAGCATTTGCATTAACATCTCTTTTTTTCTGGAAAATAGGTTGTTTTATTTGCGGATAACTTTTACTGAACAGAAGGAGGGGTCTGATTTGAATCAGTGAGAATTAATTAAAATATATTTTAATTAACATCTCTTATAAAGATGTCCATACGACTTTAATGTACCCACCCTATTCAAATTGACCTAAGCATAAGATCACTAGTGAATTTTCGTGAGGCACAAATGAACGCTATTGTATCTTCCATTTGAAATTCTTGCACTGCCAAAGTAATGCTAGCGAAAATACATCAGTGTTCAGTGCCCAGGGAACAACTTTGCATATTAGTGAATTAGTGTAGTAGAAACGGATTACCCGTGAAGGGGTGCAAGGCTGGCAACAATTCATCCTTTAGTGAATCTGCTCCTATGTCCGGAAAAGGTGAGGTAAAATGATTGTGCCGCCATTTAAATACAGCAATAAACTGGAACTGTTTATGAGAAAGTCTTCCCTACCTCATGTCTCAGGGCTACACAGTAGCAGTTTTAAATTCATATCTAATATAATTCTAGTTCTAGGTATTTTGTTGTTATATAATGTAAGCTCTGGATGATGCACTAAAGAATAGGTTCTCTAGTTCTCTAGGTTTCAAGTCGTTTTAAGTACCATGATATTTTAATGTGCACACGGAGCTGGGGTGGGATCTGATCAGATATGAAAATAAAGTATATTTGACCTCCATGAAAAAGAATGCCAATAAAAACACAAGGAGAGAAGATGTAAGGAATGTATAAGGTATAATTGAGAGAATGAAAAAACAAATATCTAATATAAGAGAATGAGCAATGCAAAAAAACTATTCCTCTGTTCATATAAAGATTCCATTGCGCAAGATTAATATAGCTTTGTGTAAATCATGAAAGTTTTTGTTGTAACGCATCTTGCAGTGAAAGATTCCACATTTTGTAGTTTGCACCATAGCACAGTGAATATATTAAAAAGTCAATAAAAAAAGTTATTATTTATGAGAATATATAAAATATCTCATGCCTAAGGCTGTGGTGAGCTACATTATCTTGGACCTACTTATTTCCTGGTTCAGAATTCTTTACAGAGCTCTATGACCAAAGTACTGAAGGTTCAAAAAACAAACATTAACCCAAAGAAGGTTGTGAATCAAGCACTGTTGTGATATTACTGTATACTGTATGTTTAAAGGGAAATTATACCCCTAACCAGTCCATTTACAAAACAACTTTTAATAAAAATATATATTTTTAGTAGCAGGTGCCATTGGATAATTTAAATTATTACCAAATTGGTCTTAAAATTTGAGATTATTTTTCTAAATCTTCACAAATCTTCAGGCACGTGCAGTGACTATATTGCTCCACTGATCATTTTTCTTAAAGTATGCACTTGTAGGTTTACTTTATCTCCTGAAGGTTTTTCATACCTTCTTTTATGATGTTGCCAGGGGTAATAAAAAGCCCCCCCCCTTTTGCTTAGATGCAAGATTAAAATTGCAAAATGTGAAATGTTTATTATATATGCAAATTGTTGTTATCCAATTTTTATTACGTTTCCCCTTCTACTACTTTGTGCACTCTGCTACAGTTTTTCTAAACTAAAATTATTTGCATTAAACTACTTCTATGTGTTCTTTTATTCCCACAACTAACGTGGCAAATTTTTCAAAAGAAGTCAAGGTGACTGATATACAGTATCTTGGGAACATTATACATACAGTATCATTTCACACTGCAGCCAGTTTGTTATTGTAGTACATATAGTTCAAGGACATGAATATCACCCTAAAACACAGACCCCATCAGTTACTGTGCTATTCTTACCTTGGAAGAACATATGGTGATTTCCAGTGATTTGAAAATAGTCAAGGCTGGAAAAGGCAGGCAAAATACTATATACAAATCGGGAAACATGCAAGAGTCCTACAACAGAATTATAGCAACAGACGGCATAGATCAGGATGTAGGGTTAG
The DNA here is from genome assembly GCA_024363595.1 of Xenopus borealis. Taxonomy (NCBI): domain Eukaryota; kingdom Metazoa; phylum Chordata; class Amphibia; order Anura; family Pipidae; genus Xenopus; species Xenopus borealis. Next base: position 55,307,494 of record CM044444.1, read on the forward strand.
GATACAGTCCAAAGCTGAGCAGAAGGAGTTCAGGAACAAGGCAGGTAGAATGCTGAGCAACAAGAGCCTGGTGCAGGCAAGGCAAATTACTCAGCTACACAGGTAGGTGGTCCTAGAACAGGGGTCCCCAACCTTTTATACCTGAGAGCCACATTCAAATGCAATAATAATTGGGGAGAAACACAAACATGAAAAAAGTTCCTTGGGTGCACTGGCTTCCCCTACCTTCCAGAAAATTTAAACTAATGACCCTGACATTCAAAGCAGTTAATAACTCTGCCCCTCTGAACTCTTCTCTAGATACTCACCCAACCACATACTATGCTCCTCTACTGACCAGCTCCTCAACTCTTCTCTCATTACCTCCTTACACGCTTGCATTCAAGATCTGAAAGGGCTGCACACCTCCTCAGGAATGATCTCCCACAGTCTGTCTGACTTTTCCCCAACCTTTCTGCTTTCAAAAGATCTTTTAAAACATACTTATTTAGAGTAGCCTACCCTCAGTTTGTTAAGCTACTAAATGCAATACCATATGCTACATCTCTCTATGCTTATTTCTGCTCTTGCCCACTCTCACACCCAGAATCTGGTTATGTCCATGAGTTCAAGACTTCAGGCTGTCATTGCCAGCAAAGGGTTTTTAACCAAGTATTAGAAATGAACAATTTATTTTCAGTTTTTTAATTTGTCCAATTACTTTTGAGCCCCTGATATGAAGGGATTGTATTAAAAAAGACATCCTCACATTTAAAGAAAAGAAAAGCTTTTCTTTAGGTGTGTATGAAAGGAAGACAATGTAGATTCTGGCTGATATATTAAATTGTTCAATGGAAAACCCAGCGAACTTGTATTGCAATCATCCATGAAACTTATCACAAGATAACACAACTGAGTGTGATCTCATGGGTGTCTCCAAGGTCAGTAGGTTACACAACAACCAGTTGTAAGCAAAATCTCAGCATGCCATAGAGATAACTACAGCCTCTGTGAAAGATGCAATTATATTATTCCTCTATTCCATCACCTTTAGATCAGTTTGGTCCTGATTTGTGCTTGTTGTGAATATATTGAATTAAAGCAGCAAGCTCCATAATATAATCAGAGTCTTTCTATCTTCAAATGCAATTATGAGAAGTAGCAGACTATGTGTGATCCTATTGTGTAGATCAGTGATGTTGACACTGATACTGTTTGATTACATTAACTTTCATGTATTTTCTTTAAAGCGATAGTGTACAAAGAAAAGGAAATAATGTATTTGAAGCACAATAAGCCCATGTTTTTACCTATTCAGTTCTAGACTTCTAGATGCAATGAACACAGTTGTGCAATAATTATATATAGTTATAGTAAAGAGATATCGTGTAACATTACACATATTATTTTTAACACATTTTTTTTTTGTTTGTTATTGTTTTGTTAATTTGTTTTACATTAGAATTTCAGACTACATATTACACATATATATTATTTTTCTGCTTTTCCTAGCAATATATGAAATTACAGGTATAAGCTCCATTATCCAGAATAGGCTCTATTATGAACAAATAACTCAAATAGCTTTTTCTCTGTAATAATAAGACAGTACCTTGTACTTGATTCAAATTATGTTATAATTAATCCATAATGCAGGCAAAACAACCCTATTTGGTTTATTTAATGTTATTTATTTAATGTTTAACCTGTTTTGACATGTATTTAAGTGCAGGGGTGCATTTCAACAGACCAGTCTTCGATCCTGTTTCATTGCTGATGTGTCTAATTGCATATTTTGCATATTGATACACCGTGTTGTCAACTGAATGTGCCGAGACAAATAAGTGAAGGGGGAGGTGCAGCAACTTTTCACTTAGGGGCATACTGTATATATTATGCTGTGTAAATTACAGCAGGATAAGACACCAAACATCACTAGGTTTCACTGTGTAAGAAATTGTTTACTTGTTTTTTCTTAGAGTGATTTCCTCTGGAAGCATTGTAAAATCTGGAGTTCACATGGTGTAAAATTACACATACTATAATAATATGCCATTTATTTATATCGCCATATATTTTACACAGCTTTTTATACTTTTTTTGTGAATATTGTTTTACACAGCATAATAAATATGCCCCTTACTGCGGTTTCAAATATTTGGGCTCTTATAAATGGTATACATTGAATCAATGACCAGTTGTTGGCAAGTGTATGGCTTTAAGCACCCTTTTCTTTTTAGCTTTCTTGTACAGCAACTGCAATCCAAGCAGCTTTGTTAGAAATGTAAACAAGTCATTTAGGGTAATTAATAACATTTATAAAGCACCAACATATTCCACATAATTGATTCTGTTTTGTCTTATGGGACAGTGGCTCTGATCCTGAGACTATATATAGAATCCCTGCAATAAATCCTAAAAGTAAAAAAAAAAGTCAAGTGAGCAATAAGGAATTGATTCCTCCATGCAAGTATAATTGTAGCAAATTTTCTTAAAGTAACTGTTGATCCTGTTGCATCAGCTGGACTGTTGACCCAGCTAAAAATTCTATCAACCAATATTACACTAAACATGCAGCCTTACTGCACTGCTAAGCCAGGTTTATGACCATTTTTAGAACAATATGTAGCTCTAGAGACAAAATATATTTAGTTTTCATGTGACTATGCGTTGCTATTAAAGGGGACCTGTAACCTCAAGAAATAATTTCAAATAATTTTCTTTTGTGTTAGTTGAGCAAAATAAACTTTTATACTAAACATATTATTTAAAAAAAATTTCCTACCCCCCCCCACATACCCCTGTTTGTTTTAAAACCAAAAAGGGTTAGTTCTTCATTTGTGGAAACCATTGATCCAGGGATGACTGTCATTTTGGGGGAGTCTCTCAACCAATGTGAATAATCAATGCACGTTTTCAATATTATTGTAAAATTATCCTTTATTTCTGTATGTTGAAGATGTAACTAAGAGATAAAAAATCTTTTAAAAAATATTTTGTTTCCTTTGATCTTAGAGTTCACAATTACAGCAAGCAGGCAGGCGCGAGGTGCCATTTTTTGAACACTGTTATTAAGGCAAGTTGTATATCACCTCTTTAGTATGTGCCAGAATGGGGGAGCTAACCGTGCCCTACACAATTGAGTGTGAGGAGAACAGTGATATCTAGGAAGTGGTGAATGGAAAGTAATTGACCGCCACCTGCAGGACAGGCAATATATGATTGACAGCTGAGATATTTAAACACATGTACGGATGTTTTAATAAAAAGCAGAATTTGTTTTTCATGCTTCATTTGCAAAATTCTTATATTATACAGCTTTTTATGTCTGGGTCACAGGTCCCGCTTAAGTAATAGATTGTTCCTTCATCTTTGCTCATTCCCACAGTCATCATTACTGTTGCAGGCCTACACAGCCCAAGTAATCAGATTACATGCATGGTTTCAGACATATATCTTGAAATTTCAGGTAAAAGTATTGTTATAGCATAACTAAATATAGAATTGCTGCCCCATCTGAAGGCATAACATCATATAAAGCTGGCCATGTACATAAAGATTTGCTTGCTTGTTTGCCCAATTTTCGTAACACTATGATGCCTGATTTTGGCTCTTCACAAGCAATTGAATTGCTTGTACCACAGCCCATCAGTTGACACAAAAATACCCAGTTGTGAGAGTGTATAAGGTAATTAACCAACCTGAACCTGGTCCTATGCTTCTGCTTATGATGCATGGGACAGTTGGTTGTACCTGTGCAATAGGTTATTCATGTGTCCAGCTAAAGGTCATAAAGGGAGGTTTTTACTGTGCTAAAATCAATCTTCTCCAATTTCAATTTTTGATCTCTGATTTAAATGTATGCCATGAGATGGTTTGCTGTTTCATCGATCATATGATCATCTTGAAAGGAGAAAGGAACTATTATGGAGCATGCCAAGGGTATGAAGTCTCTGAGCCTAAAACAAAATTAGTTGGCACATCATGTGCACAATACCTTAATACTTACTTTCCTTAAGTATGATAATATCCCAAAATTACTAAAATTATCATCATTGTAATAAAGGTAATAGACAGGGCAATACATCACAATCATTTCTGGATGAAAACGTGGCCCACCAATCAAATTGGAAACTAGATTATGAGTCCTGGGCTCCAGGATGTTGTGAATTTTGTTGTTTATTACTTTATTATACCCTATATACAGTGTGTGGTGCCATATAGATAATGTTAAAGAGAAGGGAATTAAAAAAAAAAAGACAATGTTTTTCACTTTGAAGTCTGCTGTCTCTTTGAACTTTTTCTGCTATGTACCTGCATTTAATTTGCAGAATGTTATATTGTAAGGAAGGTGCAGCTTGAACATCTAATGTGTGGACAAATAGAGGGCATGCTATTATACTCAGTATTGACTTAATTTATTTACTGTAGATATATTTGTTTCCATGCCTTGAAATTGCTTGTGCCAGTTTATGAATGAAGATTAAAGGACCTGCAAAGCATAGAGAGGTGTGAAGATGGACAGATTAAACAGGCAGAGTTAGAGGGATATGGTTGTCATGACTTTTTTTCTAAATAGGTCTTTAGAGCAGCATTCAGTGGCTTTTACTGACACAGACCTTGACATTTCTGCTAGTAAAGCAGCTTTTTCACTCTCTGCTATTACTACTTGGCATGTTGCTCAGTGATGCACAATGTAAGGCAATACTGATGCATACCTTTGATGGAAAAAGTCGAAACAAAAATTATCCACCATAAGCATTAAACTACTTAGGTGTATGCAGGCAATGAAACATAAAATGTATAGCATTAGGCAATGTGACAAATTCATAAAAAGGAGTGATGCATGAATGTGCATTGGTAAAAGGCTAAGAGATACACTGCTGCTTTTACTAAACCAACAGAAAAAATCAGGTCATAGTTTGTCACAATTCTTCATTTATTGAAGTAGTAGATATATTGTATTCAGTTGAAAGCACTTAATGTATGTACTCGGTAAAATTTAACTTAAGTCAATATAAATACAGACCTGGATTTGGGGAGAGGCCACCTATGCCCGGGCCTATGGGTGCAGGGTTTTAGGAGGTGGTATGCTGGCCAATCACACCCAAATTGGTTCAGAAATTAAAATTTCCTGTGTGCCAATTCCCATTGCTCTGTCTTGATGATGAAAATTTGAGCAAATAAAAGGGAGGGGACATGAGCGACAAACGACAGCAGGCCTAGGGGCACCTGCTGGGTAAATCCGGTCCTGTGTATGTGTGTATGTATTTGTGTATGTATATATATATATATATATATATATATATAATATCAAAAACAGGGGGGTTGTGGGAGCACTCTAAAGGCTTTAAAGTATATATAAGTATTATAAATGCTAATGCATATACACCCAAAACAGGGGTTATTTTGTTACAAAGTTATGATCATAAAATTGATAAGCCACCATACCACGTCAAGGTAAACCCCGAATGGCGGTCCCTAACTTGTTTTATTTATTACGTGCATTCTAGCATTACCTGTATTCAATGTTCATTGAACGCTGTTTTTTCACTGAAGGCTAAATCCTCCCCAGCCAGCAATCACACTTTTAAAGGAGAGATATTCCCAAAACAAACGCCCAATTTTAAAAGCATATAAAAGAATACAGGTAATGCTAGAATGCACGTAATAAATAAAACAAGTTAGGGACCGCCATTCGGGGTTTACCTTGACGTGGTATGGTGGCTTATCAATTTTATGATCATAACTTTGTAACAAAATAACCCCTGTTTTGGGTGTATATGCATTAGCATTTATAATACTTATATATACTTTAAAGCCTTTAGAGTGCTCCCACAACATCCCTGTTTTGGTATTGTGTATATATATATATATATTAATTAATCTTCATTCCTTTCCTTCTTCTGCAACTGGTTTAAACGGGCCTAATATGGTTACAAAGAAACTATGGAAAGCCAGATGATCTGAAATCCTGTAAGATTTGTAATAGGAGCCAAATAGATATCGATTAGAACAATTAATTTATACATAGCTAAAAAAATAATAAGCTTGCTATATAGTATATTCCATCGTTTACTTAACATGTTCTATTGAATAGTGAAAAACTGTCTCCTTTCCAATGGTTTAGGTAATAATTGCTATTAATAACACACTGGAGTAAACGGTGCTGTGAAGGATAAATTGTTTCTCCAATAAAGTTTATTCATGTGTGGGTACCTCATTCAGAAGATAAGGCTGAAATAAATGCCGAACCACTTAAAATGCAAATTTGCTAAATCACAAGCTTGGTGCACTGGTGCAACACTCTGTAGTTCTACTCCCAGTACAGAACAGAAACAGCACTGATATAATATCCATTCCACACAATCTGTTTTATTCAGAAACAGAGATGGAAGCTGATGTATAGTCATGCGAGAGTAAAGCTCTAATAAAGTTAGGAAGAAGCTGTTACTTGAGAAATATAAAGCCAAACAGAGGTCTCTTTCTATGCATATTTATGTATTTATTATTTATATTTCTGCCAGAAGAAAATTATTGTATGCTTTGCATTTTTCCAGGGTGTATTTAATGTAACAAGACTTTTTACTGAAAAGGTTATTTAAAAAAAAACTGGTATGTAAAAATAAAAGTTACAACATAAAAAATGCATCATTTAATTTTTCCAACATTGTTCCATGTGTTATGCTCTGTACAACATATTCTGGTTATCCAAAAACACCAAGGAGAAGCTTGAAGGTAAAGGGCAATAAAATGAATGTGTTGTCTTTAATCTCTAATCAGTTTTGTCAATAAATGTGCACCACTTTTACTGTTCATTACTAATAAGCATAATAATCAATCAATACTTTGTAGCACAGATATTGCAACACTGAATTCTGAAATCCTTTGTACATGCAGCTAAACTATCATAAGTTCTCAAAGGGCAGCATTTAGATGTAAACACAAGACATATTTTTGTATTAACCCCCACTGGTAAAGGCGAGGTTCACCAAAAAAACAAACTTATTTTCACATTATGAAAGAAAATGTAATGAGAATATTCTATTAATTGTTAAAAAATGTCAATAGTGATGGGCAAATTTATTCGCCAGGGGCAAATTTGTGGCGAATTCCCAGGAATAAATTAGTGAAACGCCAGCGTAAAGAAAAAAACGAGTTGCGCGCTGAAAACGAAGCAACGCAACGTTAAACAAAGCGCGTCAAACGACGCAACAAAGTCAATGCGCTGCGCATCAAAAATGTGCCACAACTCGTTTTGCTAATTTTTTCACCAATTCGGCGAAGCAAAACGGGGTAGATTCCCCCATCACTGAATGTCAATAGTAAATGTTATTTTATAGAGTTTTTTTTTTGTTAAACCAATGTTTATTCTTACTTCCACCTTTTGATTCTGACTTCTGACACCCAATGGGTGTGCTAATCCATTTTTAGCTACATTGTTTGAAGAGTCAGAACCAGCAGTTGCATAGAATAGAAAAGCAAACAAACAAATAGACTAGAGTCTCCCAGTCCCACTACAGTTTTCATCTTTCATGCACTGCCAATATGTACAGCATATGCCTTATAAACACTCTGTTATACACTCGGTTTATATTGGTTTATAATATTCCCCCCAAGGCTTTTAACTTTTCATCCTAGACATACTATTCATACTTTTGTGTTGCATTACGTGTGTCGTATTACATCATTGTCATAACAATTTAACATTCCAATTTCAATTGTAATTCTATTGATTTGGCATGAACCCCAGATATTCATCTCAGGTAACAGACAGAGAATAGCCTGTGCTGCAGAATTTCACATCACAAACCCTGGGATTTAACATTAATATGTTTTTGGTAGATTAAATCTGAAAATATGTGTTAGACCATAGCACAACTGAATCGTTTCTGACAGAACAAACCAAATAGAGGATTGGAAACAAGGATAAAAGTGTGTATATTTACAAGTGAAGCTTTAGCAAAGAGGCAAAAGGGATTTTTTCAAGCAATGGTGCAGAATGGAGGAGATGAAGCTGTGTAGCTGCTGCTGTCCAAAGAAGCACAATAATCACAGGTGGGGGTATAGAGATGACTTACACTAGCTAATCTTGGCTGAAGACCAGTTGTTATCTGAGTGCATAAAAAGGCCTATAATATATATATTCTAACATACAGGCTGTGAACAAACGTGAATTTATCAGCAAAAAGCTATTGTATTAAATGCAGATAAATATGAAGAAGGGGTATCCTAAGAATGAATGTACACTGACATTTTCCCCCTGAGCTCATTTATCTTGCTTAATACATGAAGGTCATTTAAAATGTGGTGTTTTTTCTATTATTTATAAAGAAATTGCTACAAGCCTGAATGGTTTTCTTAACTGTTCACCACAATGAAATGCCTTTCTGGATACCATTAGCCGGTGTCTAGAGCTTAAATCTTAATGGCCTGGCACAGTAAATGGCCTTTAGTAAAAAAGGTGATCCTGTATCTCAGGTCTGTCCAACTGGCAGCCCCCCACCCCCTTCTGTGGCCCTCGATAAAAGTCTGCCTGCTTACCATGTGTAAACTTTAAAAGCTACCACTACAGAGAGTAACTGGCCCCTGCATTGTTTAAGACTCAAATTCAGACACTTGTGACCTCCCTGCATTGTTTACACTTGTAACACCTCTATTGTTCACACCCCTAAAGCCCTGTACAGTTCACAACTGAGACCCAGACTGAAACCGCCCACATTGTTCACATGTTCACACTTTATACAAAATGCTAATGGGGCACCAGCACTTTCACTGTATGTGGTTGGGTTTTTCTGTCTCCTGCTCTATTCTGCCTTCCCTATGCTCCCTGTGTGTGCTCTACTCTGCTTGCCCAGTGCTGCTTGTGTGTGCCATACTCTGTCTAGGGCTGCTTGTGTGTGCCATACTCTGCTTGCCCAGTGCTGCTTATGTGAAGCACAGCTTCAGACACTTGTGTGTAAGAGCGCTGATGTGGATATTATCTTAAAAGTTATTGTGGTAATGTGGGTGTGGTTTACAGTGGGTGTGGTTTAACAGGGGGAATAGTCAACACTGACTTCCATTATCGGCCCTCCAACACATAGGCCAGGAATAGTTTGGCCCTCTGTACCACAGAAGTTGGACAGCACTGCTGTAGGTGTTTCATGGCTAGATAAGGAAAAATTGTACCGGGAGTGCCCATGAGTGTTTCTGTGTCCTGTTAAATAGAAATGCAGAATGTATTTGAAAGCAGTGTAATGACAGCAAAGCAGATTGTAGGTGTATCAATATTCATTCAAAATGATGGTAAACATTGCAACTTACAGAGGTTCAATGAAAAGTTCTAGTGCACCATATTATTCAAAAATTCCACAGCCAGACCAATACTTATATTTTCATAATATTTGGGAATGACACATGCTTCTCAAGGCTTTTCGCTAGAGACTATGTGGCATATTTACTAAAAGGTGAAGTGACAAACGCTGTGACCATTCACCAGAGTTACCACCTGCAGGGACTTCGATGATTTACTAATGGGCGCAGACGTCACTTCGCTAGCAAAAGAGACGCTAGCGGTAATCTGCATTCTATTGCCAGGTGACTTTTCGCACTGGCGAATAGACATTACATCACAAATTCACTAAAATGCGGATTTTACTGAACGTTACACAAACTGAACATATGCAAATTAGCCTGAGCACAAGATTTTGACGGTTTTGCACTAGGAAGAATTGAACTCTAGCGCATCTTCACTTTGATTTGCTCACATTGCTAAAATAATGCCAACAAAATTCCTCCAGCCTCTGTCAGCCAGGAAGAAAGTTCAAATTTTATTAATTTGAATGATCATGCTGACAATCGTTATATTCTCCTTTAAGAATTTGTTTTAAATAAATCAGTTCCAAGAACCACAGACAACCATTCTTTGGAAATCTCACAGATTACAGTTATATTGTACCCTGCCTCCACACCGTTGTGAGGACTTACCCCCCCTGAGAATTCTAGGTCTTTGGAGCAATTATAGTGGTTACTGTAATAGTTAGATTAATGGTGTTGCTCAATTTACTTCAGCCTTACACACGCACACACACACATGTTCAATTACAAGATTAAACAGAATTCACAGGTCTTCTTCCATAATGAAAGAGTGATTTATTCAATGTTACAGCAGTTCCTGAAGATGGCCCTTTTTAGTTAAGGAAAAAAACCTGTGATTGCAGTTTAATCATGTCCATTGGGACCTTTTTCAAGGTAATATCACATACACACATGCGTCATTAAATAAAATCCACCCACATCATGTGATTGTGCCTGTGACATCAAGTGCAAGTTTAACCTCTTTTATGACTGTTTAGACAGCATTAGTGCAACTTTCACAGATATTAAAAATCCATAATCTATTGTTAAAACATATTATGCAAGGTTTAAAATTCCATAAAGTGCTAAGTGCAAAAAGTAGTGTTTAGACTAAAAAAATCTCAAAATCACCCTGGTCATACTTGTTAAATCACCATAAAGATACTAAAGAACATAGGTACTTCAAACTGCAAATTTCTACATAAGTATCCATACTATAATTTCAAAAGATCAATTGTTGCAATATCTCTATCTCTTTGTAAGTGGTACCTAAACTGAAGAGTACAAAACCTATTCAGTCCACTCTGTTATCTCTTGTCTAGAAACCCATTAAGTTGAAGGGCAGATTTCAATCACTTAGGGGCCACACACCCCAATTCAAAAGTCCAAAAGGCTTCTTTCTGCAGCAACATCCGATTGATATCCCCCCCTCTCCGTGGAGTTTTAACCAAGTCAATGGGCATGCATTTAAAGGTAGATATTGGATGTTTAGCTTTCATCCAATGTTGGGCTATGGGCTGTTTGGATATGTCCTGTTTTACCTTCTTGCTGTCATATTCAATGTTATTGATGTAGCGTCTATAATAGGCCCAACAACAACGAAACAAAGGATGTCTAAAAATATGGTTACTTTCACATTTGTACATAAAAATATTTGCATAAGTGAGCGCAACATTTGAGCCCATTGTTGTACCGGATAGCTGAATGTAAAATTGATCCTCAAATTGAAGTTCCCTAACTGCCTCCAAACCTTGATCATGCAGAATACAGGTGTAAAGACTTTGGGCATACATTGTTACAAAATAAAAGTCAAAATATTCACATTGTATACTACTTATCAGTTGCAAGAAGTCATTTGTATCTTTCAGATATGTACCCATTCCCTTTACCAAAGGTTTCAGCTATTCATCATCTGAAAGATACAAATGACTTCTTGCAACTGATAAGTAGTATACAATGTGAATGTTTTGACTTCATAACAATGGATGTCCAAAGTCTTTACACTTGTATCCTGCATTATGAAGTGGTATCCCACCCATTACACACACACACACACACATACATATATATATATATATATATATATATATATATATATATATATTGGAAGGACAGCACCCTTTCTCCAATGTAGAGCTACCTTGTAGCTGCCCCTGTGCCCGGCCAACATTACTCATAGATCTGGAACAAACTTTACCCAGTTGCTTGGTTTAACATTACATATATATATTCCAAAAGAACAGGCACCTACAGGGTATTATTAAAAATAAAAAAAAATGTATTTATGACCCTACAATGTTGCAAGGGCTCACCCCCTGACAATACTAGGTCTTGTCAGGAGCAATGATAGTGGTTAAGGTAATAGCTAGATTAAAGGTGTCTCAATAAAAAAATTGACATTGTCCTTTTTTTTCCCTTGAGTCACCAATTTGAGATCTTCTGCATCCTCTCTCACTGGTCAGGAATGTACAGGAAAAAGTGAAATTTTAATGGTATGAAAATAAAAGACATTCACTTGCTTACTTGCCTACCTAGCATCTGTGTACCTTTGGTTTGTATACTAATATTTCAGCTCCTACTAGTGAGAGAGGGGGGGGTTGCTACATAAAACAAACATCCTATGGAGAATATTACTAAATGCCCCCTTCTGCTTTCTAGGTAGATCAACCTTACAACTATCTATCAAGACCAATAAAAGTATATATCTACATGTATATGTCTACAATCATGCAGGTGTCACCAGGGAACTTACCTCACACTACTTTAGTGGGGCACACAGCTAGCTAAAAGAGCTGCTTCTAACACTCAGAGTGTAAATTTTGTAGGATAATTTCTCTGGAGACCAGACAATCTTCACACTATCCAAAATCAGTAAAGATTTTTTTTATACTGTAACCATGAATTCAGTAGGGAAAGTTGCTGGCACCATTACAGCGGTTTGCAAAGTGTCTTTTTATGAAGAAATATTTTTTCTTCCTGTGAGACAAATATAACAATATTTGATGCCAGTTAAAAAGGCAAAGATTAATCTCCTTTGATAGGGCTGGACACTACAGAGGGAATTTATTTTTAAGGCATGTTTTCAAACAATGATTTACATCCTGGCAGTATTTCTCAAAACAGCATTTTGTGCTTGATGAATGGCATGAACTGGGGAGATGGTAGTGAAGCATTGCTCATAGCTGATGTGTGATTTGTCCATTGATGATGTACGGTTGCAGATGTTGCACGACTTGCCAAGTGCCACTAATTTGGGATTTAAAAAGGACACTAATTAAAATTAACATTTATTTTAATAAAGTCTGATTTTATTATAATTTGTCCTTTCAGTTTCTAATTGCCAGGGTCAGCAACACCCAACAACCAAAAAGGGTTAGAGGCTTCAGACTTAAGCATGTGCAGAGATTTTATGCTACTGCAAGTCTGTGATTAGCATCGTCAGACTGGATGGTCGTAGGCTCACTGGGGCTTCTATCATAGGCCCCCACATGTCCATTTTCTGTAGTTTCAGTCACGATTGGGGTCTGAAGAATCAGCGTAATCAGTGTTTTTTGACAACTTCTAATGAATGGAGCTCGTCTAGTTCTTTATTACTTAAGTTTCTATTCAGTCCTATACTATCTATCCTTTGTCAGTTATTCAGAACACTGAATGCTTGTAAGGGGGTGGAAAGTGATGACAAAAATGCATGTGTGACAAATGTATGTATGTGTGAAATGTGTATATATATATATATGCTTAAGTATGTTGGCTGTAATTTTGTAATTTGAATCACGATTAGAGGGCAGTCATATGTGTCCCCAATTTAAGTCACTTGATAGGAGATAATATCATCTGGCGAGGTAAGTGAGGATCCGTCGGCGTAGACTAGTTAGACTAGAAAAGATCCTAAGTGAGCGAACACTAGGTGCAAAAGTTTGTAAGGGTATTTAGTAATAACAGTTGTGGCCCTGACGAGGAGGAAGAGGAATTTGTTTCCAATGGATGCTCCGTTAACTAGGGACCAGTCAGAAGTGTGGTAGGAAGGACACCAGGGAAGGATCTGGTTAAAAAGGCCTAATCTGGAAGAGTGGGGGGTATCACCCTGAAGGTATTGGACCACTACTGGAGAGTGGAGGGATACGGGTGTAGCATATAGCAGACCACTAGTGGTTAGGTGGAAGTCAAATTCCTAAGGAACACGGAAGAGGGTTTGCATAACCAAGGAAAAACTGGATTATTGAAAGTATTGTACGTTTGCTGTGTTTGAAGAAAAGAATGATGTGTGGAAGATGTACCTGAATGGAAACACTCTGGTGTGTTGGAGAAATACGCTGCTGTTATACTCGTCACAGTTCCTTTGTGGTAAATAATAAGTGTGGGTCCTCTGTTTGCACTGAAGAGGTTGTTGTCGGTAGATACTGTTCCCTTAAATGGGAATTCCTCCTACATGCTTGCTAGTATTAGTGGAATTCTTACATACATATAACAGTTTGTATTATAGACTGGAGAGAAGTAGAGAAATTAAATTACTCAAAACCATTAAGAATAAACATGAAAATTATTTGTAAATTGTCTGTTAAATACACTACATAATCTACTGTAAGTTCATTTTAAGGTGAATGTTAACTTTAAACTTCTGTAGTGTTGAAAAATAATGTACAACCATTTTAATTTTTTTTTGCTTGCTGGGAAGAGATATTCTTTTCTTATACCCACAGTGTTGATTTTTTTTATTCTTACTGTAGCCTGGAGAGAACCTAATAGATTTAAGTAATATGTAGCTATGAAAAATGTAGCAGAGCAAACAAAACATAATGTGTATATAAATTATATACAGTTGTATTGGATCTATTATCCTGAATACTGGCACCTAGGTAAGCGTTCTTTCTGTAATGTGAATCACCATACTTTAGGCCTGCTAAATATCATTTAAACATTAAAGGAATACTTTCATGGGAAAAAAAAATCAAAATGCATAGTGCTGCTCCAGCAGAATTCTGCACTGAAATCCATGTCTCAAAAGAACAAAGACTTTTTTATATTTCATTTTGAAATCTGACATGGGGCTAGACATATTGGCAATTTCCCAGCTGCCCCAAGTCATGTGACTTGTGCCCTGATAAACTTCAATCACTCTTTACTGCTGTACTGCAAGTTGGAGTGATATCCCCCCCCCAGCAGCCTAACAACAGAACAATGGGAAGGTAACCAGATAACAGCTCCCTAACACAAGATACCGGCTACCTGGTAGTTCTAAGAACAGCACTCAATAGTAAAAACCCCTGTCCCACTGTGACTCCTTCAGTTACATTGAGAAGGAAAAACAACAGCCTGCCAGAAAGCAGTTCCCTCCTAAAGTGCTGACACAAGTCACATGACCAGGGGCGGCTGAGAAATTGACAAAATGTCTAGCCCCATGTCAGATTTCAAAATTGAATATAAAAAAAAATCTGTTTGCTCTTTTGAGAAATGGATTTCAGTGCAGAAATCTGCTGGGGCACTATTAACTTGATGCGTTTTTAAAAAAATGTTTTCATTCAACAAATACTTTTTATAAGATACTATTTATTCTAGCCTGGAAACATTTTTTTTTCTGGTAATCCTGTGGCTCTCTATTTACTTATATATACTTGAACAAGTATATGTAAGCCTTCCTGGTTTATGTTCTATTTTAATCTCCTCTAAGGAAACTAGTTTGAGTCTTATCTTATCCTCAGGGTTGTCCTTATAAGTGTTTCCTGTTAGAACAACACAAAGTTCCCTTTTTCAGAATCACAGTTTAAGGAACAGAACAACTATAATCATTTTCTTGTTTCGAGGGGTGGGCTTTGTGCTGTACAGAGAATTTGGTACAGGTATGGGGCCTGTTATATAGAATGGCTTGGGAGTGGGACCTGGCATTTTCCAGATAAAAGATCTTTCTGTAATTTGAATCTTCATATTTTAAATCTACTAGAAAATCAAGTACACATTAAATACATCCAATGGGTTGGTTTTACTTCTAATAAGGATTAAAACATGGATTATTTGGATACAATTGAGTCAATGGGAGACAGCTTTTTCATATTTCTAAGTTTCTGCATAATCTTTTTCCTGATAATGGATCTCATACATGCAATAATGTTTTATGTATATTCTGTGATGGGGTCTACTTGGAGAATATATTGCTCTTAATTTGACATCATTGCTCTGGAGCCAATTAATACAAAGGGCCTTGTCTGCCCCATCATATTTTATTTATGGTTGTTTGTATGGCCTTCTTGGAGAACTGCACGCTTGACAAAACCAGTATGTACGATCTATCAGCAGCATCTCCTATTGTAGTCAACAGAGAATTACTGAAGCTGTTTGTGTTACCATTTTTATATTGCATTTTCTATTCCTATCCAGTATTAACAACAAACAAAAGTGTGAATTAGAACATTTTTTTAATTCTGAAAATCTCCGTCATAGGTAGCTGACATCATTAAAGGAACAGTAACACAAAAAAATGAAAGTGTTTTAAAGTAAAGAAAAGATCATTGTCCTGCGCTGTTAAAACTGATCTGTTTGCTTCAGAAACACTACTATAGTTCATATAAACAAGCTGCTAAGTAGCAATGGCGGAAATTGAAAAAAGGCTACATGGCACAGGATAAGTAATGGATAACAGATAACATTATGTTCTACAGAGCTTATCTGCTATCTGCTGTGTAACTTGAGCCTTTCTCCTTTGAATGGCTGCCCCCATGGCTACACAACAGCTTATTAATACAAACAATAGTAGAGTTTCTGAAGTAGACATTGCGGTTTTACCAGTGCAGGGCAACAATGCATTATATTTTTATTACTTTAAAAAATTTTTTTGATGTTACTGGTCCTTTAAATAGACTCTATGTAGTAAAACTAGGCTGTAATCCATGTTCTCTTCAGAATGTTATACATTTAGTACAGAATCTCTTCAGACTAGTAAACAACATTCCTTGAGTTAAAGTTGTCAAGCTGCTTGGCACTTTCACAAGACAATATAGAAAGCAGGAAACTTCCTTGTTTTAAGTAGTTTGCATTTACATAAAACTTCTTTTGGGGAATATAATTGGCGTTGTTAACAGAAGAAATGTGTACAATGCAAAGAGTATTCCCTTTGTTCAAGTTATGTTTCCTTCTTGCATATTTAAAGTGCATTTTGAATATTACATTCTGAAATGCTATTTTTTATATTTTATTCTTTTTACCATTTGTGAATTTTTTGTACATTTTCCCCCATTTTTGTGCTATCCAGAGAACACTGCATATGCCACATTATGTGCATAGGCCACATTATGATGCAAGGTACTAATATATAGTTAACTGATAAACCATCTGGGAAAGGCCTTTTGTGCTTCTAAAATAGTTTTGTATAGTGTTATAATAAGAGTAAAACTGGTATGAAAACTGTTGTCCAGAATGCTCAGGATATGGAGTTTTCTGGATAATGGATCTTTCCATACTTTGAATTTTTATACCTTAAGTCTACTAGAAAATCATGTAAACATTAAGGGGCCCATTTACTAAATTCACATGAAGGATTCGAAATTCGATCAAATTTAAAAAGAATTTCCAAAAAAAACCGAGTCGCGCGTCGTTTTTGAAATTTTTTCACCAAGCGAAATGGGTGAGATTCGCCCATCACTAGTGAAAACAAATACATCTGCTGTTTTCTGGAAAAACAGCTGAATAATACTATCTTGCAGGAATTCTCTTTCATGACTGCTGTCCTTTAACCAATATACCAATTAAGGGCAATAGTGTGGTATATACACTATAAAAATCTGCCAATGAATGGATAATATAATTTTCTTCGATGCAATTATGCCTTTGTCTGTACATGTAAGCGCTGCTGTGAATCTATTGTAAAACTATTATTATGAGATGTAAGTTTCTGTATCCCACTAGAGTTCAGAATCGAACAAGCTGCCATCCTTTAACCAATATACCAAATAAGGGCAATAGTATGTTACATACACTATAAAAATCTACCAATGAATGGATAATATCCTTTTCTTTGATGTAATTATGCCTTTGTCTGTTCATGTAAGCGCCGCTGCCAAACAATTATTATGGGATGTAAGTTTCTGTATACTACTAGAGTTCAGAATCGAACAAGAACTGGTTAGGTAAGTATTAATGCTTTGAAATCCCAAGATGATTTGAACTTGCCTGAGCAATTATTGTTCTATAATCAATGACGCTTTCCCTTTTTTTATCCTTTTATTCTCCATGCTGCAAACAAAGAACAGACTGCAATTTTTCTTTCATTTTGTCCTTCAAGAAAGATTTTTATCATAAAACACCCAAATAATTAACCAGACATTAAACCTAATAAGTGAAGGTGTTACTGTAGTGAGTGCTGCTACTTTGTTCACTTTTCTGAGTCTTTAATATAATATAGTAGAATGATTGTGATGAAGTGTCCTATCCATAGAATTTAAATGAGACTAGTATGACTTCATTCTCCACCACACCATGAAGTATAGCAAGTAGCTAGTTTTTCTCGAGAACTGCCAAGCAGATTAATAGCTGACCACTTACAGAAACACAAAAACAGCAAAAGGGAAGAAAGAAAACAAACAGTTTTTGTTGACTATATGCTGATTTCTGCTGTTAAACACTGTGTCATTTGTATTCTTTATATGTATGTTTATTCCTTCACTAAATTCATTCCAATCACACATACTGGGAGGCCTTTGCAAGCTTTTATCACTATCTTCTGTAAAGATGTGTTTCCTTATTTAAAGATTACTGTATTTTCTTCAGCTTCATATTATGTCCAATGTTTCTAGCTATCTCTGCTTATCAAAATTACTGACTCTATGAACTTTGTTTATTCTATAAAACTAATCTATAAACATATATAAAAAATGTTATTATACCACCCTCCTTCCTTATCACTTTTTAAGCTGTACATCTGTACATGTTAAGGCATTAAGGAGCTAAGGACCTGATTTATTTAGGGGTGGTTATAATTTTAGGTGTAGGGAATAAACAAAATAAAGGAAACTAGACACAAATAGTATGGCATTTTTAAATTCAAGTTGATATTAAAAAAAAAAAAGGAAATTACTATTAACTGTAACCCAAATATATCCTACATAACTTGTAGTCAATGTAAAGGAAAGCTACATAACCTCCATATGAAGCTGTTTCCAGTTTGGTCCAGATGGTTGAAAAAACTTCATTTGTCAGACTAGTCTTTGGATCAATATTGTTAAAGGTCATTGTTATCAGTAGTAGTCCTGTATTTTCCCTCTTGATAAAAAGGATCCAATTATATCTTGAAACTGATCTTGAAACTTGAACTTGTATTATATCTGCCAATACAGCATTTTCAAGTAGAGACTTCCATTCCCAGCCCTTTTTGCACCTATCACATCATTTTTTTGAGGTGCAGGCTAATAGAACACCATTTTTGGTTGGAGAAGAAATTGTTTTCCAACCTAAAATTGCCGCCCCCCTTTGCCAGCCTTTTCTAGTTATAGATATGTGTGTGATGTCAAGAAAAGTGTTCATTATACATTTTTTGGGGGGGAAAACTACTGTTTCCACCAACTGCAGTGCAGGCTGGATTGAGCCTTTTAACACTTTTGGTCAGTTTTTAAATGATAGGTGGTCTTTAAGCTGCATTCTTCTAATTATAATGTTATTTATAATGTATGTATGTCTATTAAAATCCATTGTATGTATTCTGTAAAGATGAAGGGATGGAGCTTGTATTCACCTAAGAGACCTAAACAAAATCATTTAAGACCAAACCAAGTAGAGCCCCCAGCAAGTGTGCATTTGTGTTATAAGCGCAGACCCAGAAGCAGGCCATTTTGTACTTTTTGGTCCTCAACAATCCCATGTGAAAACATTTATTGACTTTGTATCATATAAAATCTAGTCAACAACAATTTAAAAATCCTACATTGATCCATGTAGTCTGCATAATTTTATAGTGTACAGATGGGATTCACCCCAGGGTACTTAGCGAACTTAGCTCTGTGATTGCCAAACCTCTATACTTAATTTTTCAGGATTCATTGAGGTCTGGCATGGTGCCGAGAGACTGGCGAATTGCTAATGTGGTGCCGCTATTCAAAAAGGGATCCCATTCTCAGCCTCAAAACTATAGGCCAGTTAGTCTGACGTCGGTGGTAGGAAAGCTTTTTGAAGGATTAATTAAGGATAGGATACTGGACTTCATAGCAAATAACAATACTATGAGTTTGTGCCAGCATGGTTTTATGCGTAATAGATCTTGCCAGACTAACTTAATTTCTTTTTATGAGAAGGTAAGCAGGGACCTCGATTCTGGGATGGCAGTGGATGTGATTTACTTAGACTTTGCTAAAGCATTCGATACAGTGCCACACAGAAGGTTGCTGGTTAAATTAAGGAATGTTGGCCTGGAACATAGTATTTGCACCTGGATAGAGAACTGGCTAAAAGATAGACTACAAAGAGTGGTGGTAAATGGAACATTTTCTAATTGGACCAGTGTTAGTGGGGTACCGCAGGGCTCTATACTGGGTCCCTTGCTTTTCAACTTGTTTATTAATGACCTGGATGTGGGCATTGAAAGTACGGTTTCTATTTTTGCAGATGATAGTAAATTGTGCAGAGCTATAGGTTCCATGCAGGATGCTGCCACTTTGCAGAGTGATTTGTCTAAGTTGGGAAACTGGGCAGCAATCTGGAAAATGAGGTTCAATGTTGATAAATGCAAGGTTATGCATTTTGGCAAAAATAATATAAATGCAAGTTATACACTAAATGGCAGTGTGTTGGGGGTTTCCTTAAGTGAGAAGGATCTTGGGGTTTTTATAGATAACAAGTTGTCTAATTCTGGGCAGTGCCATTCTGTAGCTACTAAAGCAAATACAATTCTGTCTTGCATAAAAAAGGGCATAAACTCAAGGGATGAAAACATAATTATACCTCTTTATAGATCCCTAGTAAGGCCTCATCTGGAGTATGCAGTGCAGTTTTGGACTCCAGTACTTAAGAGGGATGTAAATGATCTGGAGAGAGTGCAGAGACGTGCAACTAAACTGGTTAGAGAGATGGAAGACTTAAATTATGAGGGGAGACTGTCCAGGTTGGGGTTGTTTTCTCTGGAAAAAAGGCGCTTGCGAGGGGACATGATTACACTTTACAAATATATTCGACGACATTGTAGACAAATATCAGGGGACCTTTTTACCCATAAAGAGGATCACCGCACCAGAGGCCACCCCTTCAGACTAGAAGAAAAGGGCTTTCATTTGAAGCAGCGTAGGTGGTTCTTCACAGTCAGGACGGTGAGGTTGTGGAATGCCCTGCCGGGTGATGTTGTGATGGCTCATTGTGTTGATGCTTTTAAGAGGGGTTTAGATGATTTTTTGGACAGACGTAATATCAAACGCTATTTTGATACTAAACTCTACAGTTAGTATTGCTATGAGCATATATGGTTTGTGTTTGAAAGAGTGGAGATGTGTGTGTGTGTGTGTGTGTATGCTGGGTTTTTGATTTGGAGGGGTTGAACTTGATGGACTATTGTCTTTTTTCAGCCCAATTTAACTATGTAACTATGTAACTATGATGATCAGCACTCACTGTTCTTTGGTGAAGAAAAACACACTTTTATTCAACGAATGCACATCACAATCCAACGTTTCGGACCCACATGGGGTCCTTGAGAAAGGATAGGATCACCACTAGTTTAAAGGGGGGGGGCATGGGGTGCTACAACCACTGGCTATACATACAATATCAAAAACAGGGGGGTTGTGGGAGCACTCTGAAGGCTTTAAAGTATATATAAGTATAATAAATGCTAATGCATATACACCCAAAACAGGGGTTATTTTGTTACAAAGTTATGATCATAAAATTGATAAGCCACCATACCACGTCAAGGTAAACCCCGAATGGCGGTCCCTAACTTGTTTTATTTATTACGTGCATTCTAGCATTACCTGTATTCAGGCTTCAGTGAATAAACAGCGATCAATGGACACTGAATACAGGTAATGCTAGAATGCACGTAATAAATAAAACAAGTTAGGGACCGCCATTCGGGGTTTACCTTGACGTGGTATGGTGGCTTATCAATTTTATGATCATAACTTTGTAACAAAATAACCCCTGTTTTGGGTCTATATGCATTAGCATTTAAAATACTTATATATACTTTAAAGCCTTTAGAGTGCTCCCACAACCCGCCTGTTTTGGTATTGTATATATATTTATATATATATATATATATATATATATATATCAGTCTATAAAAGCACTCACAGGGAGCGCCATCTAGCGTGCATCAAAACATAATTAATTAGTGCATGGAGTATCAAGGCATTTCGGGTCACATGGAGTTGTCGTCAGGATAATGACAGGAAGTGTAGCACATCATTAAATAACCCACCCAACCAATTGGGGTAAAGCCCAGATGATCACATAAATATATATAAGCAATTGTATAACATTTCTAAAAGTGACTATATAATCAATGTTCATTTGCATATGTCACCAGTCCATCAGTATTAATCTTAAATACCAAATACTATTAAAAACCAAATACCATTAAAAGCCATTAAGTGAACAATGTGAATAAAAGAGTTTAAAAATAAGATGCATATTTATACACATCACGTTACAATGTGTCCAATGTTGACAAAAATTGGATTCTGTTGCAAATAAACGTCAACATGGTTACAATCTGAGTCACCTAGAACATGTAGCACTAAAATACATACTATGTTACTAGCTAAAAGACATGCTTTAGACCTATTTGTGAAAAATTCTGTCTTCCTAAACACTTGCTGCATCAAACACAGAATATATATATTAAAGAATAGACCGCAAAACATATCATATGTAATTTATCTATATACTGGTCAGCTAAGGGGATCACATATAGAAAAATATGTATATAAAGCCCATCATAAATAACTAGCCAGGGAATACATATTATTAAGTCCTCTCTACATTAGTAGAAGGACCAGCGCTCCATGTCTCATGAAAAATCAACATGTTTATTGATGCTCATCCCTACATATATATATTAGAATATACATTGATTATTTGTTGCATTACAGGAAATTCAGGTTTATAAAAACATTTAACATGCTCTCAAGACAATTTAGGAAAAATGATCTACCCTTCTGTTAAGAGACAAAATGAATGCAGATTTGTGCTTGAATCATTTAGACTCTAAGATCCTTTATCATAAAACCATGATTTATCCATACAAGGGATGAGCAATGGTCTCCTCTCCATCAAGCAGCTCTGCCAACATATTATTTAGCACAACAGGCCTAATCACCCCCCATGATTTATCAGAATCAAAAAAGAAAAAGTACATGGTGATTAAGAACTGAGGAAGCAGAAGTAAGAAGGAACACTTTGAGATGTAGGTTTTCATCTTTTATAACACCATTATTCTCCCCTGATCCAATGCCTGCTTGATCTTTTCGGTCCACGTTTGTTACAATAGCTGCTCAGCTTGGACAAGTACAAGCATAGGTGACCCCTTTTAATAAAAAGCAAGTGACACATTAGCTCTCTGACTAGACAGGTATGCTCTGTGTTACACAAAGTAACTTTGAATTTAACAGCTTTCATGGTTTTTCATAGAATTTAGCAAGGGATCCTTTGTTTCCACTGTTAATTTATCTTTGTCTCTTTTTTCTCTTTTTGTTCCTAGGTAAGTTCTTACTTTTGTATAGTTTTTTTTCTGTCATGCTGGGGAGTTCTGGATGCTAGAAAGTGCCAATCTCAAAGTTTTTGTATGAAAGAGCTTGGTTTTGCCCTGAAGAGAACAGAGGGAGGAATTGCAGGTATGTGGTTTTTTCACTCACACATTTGTCAAAGCCCAGGGCTGAGCTGCAATGCTTTGTCTTTTATTCCTTCTCTGTATTTTAGTAGATATATGGATATTTGGAAACTGAATTCTTTTTGGTATTCATAAATAGAAAATGAACTGCTTCTCACATAACTTTTTCATAAGATAAATCCATAAGAAGATGTAGTGTAGATGAGCTGCCATTAGGACAGTGTGTAACTCTGGGATATTAACACTAGGCAATCATTTCCTCCACACGGCTGAGTTATGATTAAATAAACCCTCTGTCAATCTGTCCATGGAACCACTTTCTTTCTGTAACACTAACAAAGCCAACTGTAACAATGCACAATCTCAAGGCAGTATAAAAATATTGCAGTTCAAGGTCCAGGATTAGTTTGTCTGAATGATGTCACTTATATTTGACTATTTAGCTGTGTACTAAAAACATGGCAAAGGTATGAGACCTGTTATCCAGAATGACCTGGGTCTTCCCAATAAGGGATCTTTCTGTAATTTGGATTTTTGTACCATAAGTCTACTAGAAAATCATATAAACATTAAATAAACCCAATCGGCTGGTTCTGCTTCAAGGATGAATTATTTTAATTATTTGTTAGTTTGGATCAAGTACAAGCTACTGTTTTATTATTACACATAAAAAGTCAATTATCTTTAAAAAAGTGGATTATTCGGATAAAATGGAGTCTTTTGGAAACAGTTACTTTCCATAATTTGGACCTTTCTTCAGAACAGGTTTCTAGATAATGGATCTCATACCTGTATTATGTAGGAACAATAATTTTTTGTACTCTATAATTTTCTATAAATAAATATAATACATTAGCCTGAATGGATTATAAGTGTACGACTATTAGAACATCTGGGTAACAGTGACAATAATACTATCTCATTTACTGTTTATTTAAAAAAACAGTTATGGGTAAAATTTTACATGAAGCATAACAAAAGTGGTGTGAAGTTGATAGATTAAGATTAAAATAATAGAAAGCTTTTAGAGGATTTCAGTTCAGAGCTGAAGAAGGAAATAAAAGCTGAAAGCTTAATTATCTTAGTTAGCCAATGTGTTGTGGTGTGGGTTGGCTCTATTAAAAAATGGGGATGTTCAGAAGGCAAGTGTTCTTAACCAGTTTTTTTCCTCACTGTATACAATAGACGAGAGTTATGGGACCATCTCTTCACTCATGGCTCAGTTGCCCATTATACAGCAACTGAGACCTTTGACATGGGTTAAAGCACTGCAGTGACTGTACCATCACCTCTGAATTCTTTTGCTGGCAGTTCATAAAACATAGCTTTGTTTTGTGTGATTGGGTCACAATAATGGTGCTTATCCATAAGGCCACATTTTTTTTTTTAAATTTAGTACTTACTGCTAGTGATGTCATCAATGTATTTTTATGGTGACAGTGTGATGTATGCTATTTCTATATTTTATAATTAAGAACAAGCCAATTCACTGGATGTTAATAAAAACGGAGTATTTTTTTCCAAAAAGAAAGAAAAATGTGGTCTACGTGGTCTTTTTCTTTTGCCTTTGGTTAGGAATTTTTTATCCCCCCTCTGGAGAGGTTGTAAAAGGGGTGTTTTTGCTTAATCAATTAGCTGTTTCACTTAGGTAGATATTTTGCACTTGATGGATGTGTTGTTTTTTAACCTTATCTACTACACAAGAGCGTTATTACAAGGTATTTTGCCAACAAAACCATAGTAGCAAAGTGTGCCTCTTTAAAAAAAAAAAAATACCACTCCATTTTTCAAACAATGCTTTTGCATTTTTTAAAATTTGAATAAAACTCCAGAAATAATTGTTTTCCACATTTCAGTGCTACACATTTAGGGCCAGATTTATTAAGGGTCAAATTGAAAATTCAGATTTGTTTGTCAAAACTCACAAATTGGAATTTGATTATGATTTTTGGGGGCTGGACTAGTCATCAAATATTAGACATCTGAGTTTTTCCCATTCGAGTTGTGAGTACATTCAAATTTATTGAAGTAAAAAAAAAAAAAAAATAGCAATTCAAAATTCGACCTCTGATAAATCTGACCTTTAGAATACTGATATCTTCACAGTGACTGAATGTGATGCAAAATACAAATAGTAAAACAAGTTATAAATATGTATGGCCGTAGGACCACCTAGCAATAAATTCTATGGTTATAGCAGAATATAAGTGATATGTAATATTGATATAGAATATATTTTTCTACAGGTAAATTTTTAAGGCCTATTTCTCAAAGACATTATTTTGTTCCTCTGACTTCACCAAGACCCCGAATAAAAGTTAGAAACCAGCAGGTGTTAGCAGAAAACCATGCAGTTATAATTTACTTATGAGAACACCATAATGTATATAAAAGACATAAGGGAGCTCTTTGCAGTGTGTTGCTTATTCAGTTTGATGTGAAGGCTAGTAGTCATGTTTTCTGTGATGAACCATTATACTTCATCTGTAAATGGATGAATTGAAGCATTAGGCTGTCATTTACAATGGAGTTTGCCAGCAAAAATGTCTGTACAGCAGGGGAATTAAATACAGATTTAAACATCTAAAAGAACAGTAATGAAAAGGCAATGACAAAAAAAATCAGTGCACTGAGTAAATATAGATTATGTTCATGTCTGTTGCCCTAGGACATCCCGTAACATAGCCTCTGTGAGTAGTGCTTTGCCTACCCGCTACTCCTTTCACTGTAGTTGTCAACACTGAAAAAAAATTCTGCTACTGAGAGTTTTTTTCCCTTAACTGACATCAGGAAAGGAGGATCAGCAATCCTTTTGTGGACTTGTGTTCAGGGGTCCATTAGTGTCAAGTTTCTGGTGTTTTCAAGGGTAACAGTAACTGATGTTTTGTATAGCACAACTGTGACATGGGTACATTCCATGCAGCAATGTGCCCCTGTATTCCATGCAAATGTATGCTTTTATTATGTACATCTATACGGTAGAAAGGGGTTAAGTAACTATCATCCAACAGTCACTGAAAATATAACTAGAAAGAAGTAGGTAACTTACCACATGGTTAATTCCAGAGTCATGTCTTATGTCTAAGGAAAGGCAAATAATTTGGATTGTTACCCATGCATTACCCAGTGCAAGAAGGTGCATGAAACTAAAACCGGAATCCAGTGGAACTCAAGAAAATTAACGATTATAGGTCTGGCTGTGTTTAAAAAACCGGTATGGGACATGTAATTTAGCATCCTTTGGATATAGGTTTTTCCAGATAAGGGGTTTTTCTGTAAATTGGATCTCCATACCTTAAATCTGCTAAAATAATTTAAACATGAAATTTAAACAAGATTGTTTTGCTTCCAATAAAGATTCATTATATCTTAGTGGGAATCAATTAAAGGGTTGTATCATTAGAGAAAAGGAAATCAAGTTAAAATATTGTAATTATGTGTTTACAATGACGTCTATAGGAGGTGGCCTTCACATATTCTGATAACCAATCCCATACATGTGTTCATAATAGCAGATAGCTATCCTTAAATCTTTTCTACAGCTCTTAAACGGTCTGCTGAGACTGTTTTCCAGTAAGCACTAACTAGTGGCAACTATCTTTATTAATTTTTCTTTGAACTATAACTAAGACATTTTTTTATAAATACACAGTAGTGATGGGGGCAAATCTATCCCGTTTCCCCCGAAAAATTAGCAAATTTCCAGCGAAATTCGCGAATTGACAAAAAATTTGTGAAGCGAGTCGCGTCACGTTTTTGACGTTTTTGTCTCGTTTTTTTTACACCAGCGAATTTTCACTGGTTGTTCGCGAAATAAATACATTTGCCCATTACTAATACACAGTCAACGCAAATATTCATGCAAACAAAATAAATGGGCACAGGGCTTTTGAGTGTTTACTGCATGAGAGATTACCCATAAGTCACATTTAGACAGTATTCCTTGCAAGGAGAACACACTGTACCTAAAAGGCATAACTAAAAACCACCAAGGTGTTAGTGCTGTGTTGAAATTTCACAGGGTCTATACATTTGAAGGCTTAGGTGCTGATTAAACTTAAGATGAACATGTTAGGAGGAAAGAATTGTATGAAGGCAGTTTGCACCACCTAGTGCCCATATTATACCAATGCATGGCCTGAAAAGCAAATGGTTTTCTGTAATGTTTTCTGCCATAAGCCCAGACAACAGCAGACATTTAGCAATGCTATCCTTCTTTAACATATGTTATAGCTGTGTGCATGGTCTACTATTGGAACCCAGCGTCATAAAATTACACTTATGCACCCATATATTAGTTTGAACTTAAAAGGCAAGATTAATAAGAAAGTGCATGTTACCATAACACATTTCCTGTCAATGATGATAAATAATGATGCTAGTATTAGTACAACCCCCACATTATAATTTGAAAATTAAAAAAATGCAGCACCCTACATAGCTTAACTTCAGTGACACTGGGATCATGCAGTGATCCTTCCCAGCCTGTAAGACTGAGGGTGTTATTACAAATTTACCTTTAATGTGCTTGTCAGTAAATCTGAAATACCCTTTTATTCTGACCCAGTTCTACATCTGTCTTACCCCTTTATCTTGAACAATACGTCCCCCATGAGCCACTCCCTTATCACTCCACTCTTTAAATCACCAACCCTCCCCCTTACTTCACTGCTATAACGCTGGTGCCATACATTGCAGGTGGTGGTAGCCCAACTAATTTTGGGGTTTAGGGGACCCAACTGTTTTGTGCTTAGGTGGGAGGTAGCTGAAATAGTGTTGACTGACATTTGATTTTGGGTTTTTGGGTAGTTTTTTAGTAGAAAGATTGGCCTGATTTTTGTTATTGAGTAATGTGTCAGTATGCAGAAAGACTTATTCATCCTTATGGATATATTTTTCAACAATAAAACCTGTACAGTGACTCACGGTAACAATCAGTATTTAAATCAGATTTTATCTAGTACAGTTCCAATAATAAAATAAAAAATAATAGCGTTTGGTTGATTGCTACGGTTCACTGGATACAAATGTTTGTATCTATAATAAAAAAAAGCTATACTTACTTTCCTCTATGTTTGAGGCTCTGCAAAACCCAATAACTTGTAGAGCTCTATGCAGGCCCACAAACAAATGCAGCTGTACTGTATATTTTCATGGATTAGTGTTATTACACTACAAGACTAGGCAACTTCTAGCTGTGTCTCTTTTGTCATGTATACAGGGTAATCTAGCACTGAATGGGGCAGATTCACTAAAGGGCGAAGTGACTACCACTAGCGAAAATTCACCAGCGTGACGACATTTCGTTACTTCGCCAATGTACTAACAAGCACAGGAGCCCCTTGCTAGTGAAGGAGATGTACACTAGTGTTGCATCGCACTTTAACGCCAGGTGTATTTTTACTCTGCCAAATGGATGTAACTCCACAAATTCACTAAGACATGAATTTTACTGAACGTTACCTTAATTTTACTGAACGTTACCTTTTTCGCCAGACTTTCCTTCGCCAGCTCTGACCTGGTGAAGTGCATTTGAGTGCATAGAACATCCTCAATCTTCAGTTACTTACCTTATACTTTTTGAGTGTAATATCTTCTAAGTATAAAAACATTGGCGTCTTTTCAATTTTTCCGAGTGTTAGGCTGCAAAAGACATAAAAAATTTTTTTCTGGCACCCGGCTTTCCCCATAAATTTTCTACCATATGGCACATTATTTAACTGTGGGCCTATATGTACTGTAGGGCATTAAAACAACTCTATTAACTTTATTAAGGTTCCCTTGGTATGTCTAGTTTCCAGTGTAAATGTTATGTGTTAGATATACCATGTAACATAAATAGTATCATTCCACTAAATTTCCCGCCGAATGCAAATTAGCCGGAGTGCAAGAGCTCTAGCAAAGTTGTGCGATGGCTGCAAAGCCATTGCTGGCGAAATGGCACTCTTTAGTGAATTTGTCCCAATGGCTTTTAAGTGATGTTAGTAGGAATTCTAGGTTTTGCTTGGTTCAGTTTAATAATGCTGTAGCTTGCTTCCCTTTTGATTCCTGAGAAATTTACTTGGAAAATTCTAGAATTTTTCTCCTGTCTACTCAGTATATCACCAATGCATTTGTACCGATTGAACCATTGGAGTGACAATACCACTCTGCCCCCCCCCCCCAGAGGTGCCTGGCGCACAGGATCCCCTTCCCTGTCCCTTCAGCCACCTGCCTGCCAGCTTGCATACCCTGTCCACTTGTGGGCGATAAGGAAAGACAACAGCAGGGGAGGGGGGATTACTAAAACTATAGAGGAAGCCTACCCCACAGTCTAGGATACCTGTGACAGTGGGGTCTGTTTTCTCTATAGTTACCCCACTGATGAAGTCCCTCTTATAAATGTAAGACTGTGACAAGTCATACATTTGTTCATCTTGGCAATAACCTTATGGTTATGGTAAACCCAGCATTTGTTTCTGTCAATAATGTGACATTAAAGAGGTGGTTCACCTTTAAATTAACTTTTAGTATGTTATGGAATGGCTAATTCTAAGCAGCTATTCAATTGGCCTTAATTTTTTTTTTTAGTTTGAATTTTGTGCCTTCATCTTCTTTCAAATGGGAGTCACTGGTCCCATCTAAAAACAAATGCTCTGTAAGGCTATGAACAGGGCCGCCATTAGAAATCACGGGGCCCCGCACAACAACATCTTCAGGGCCCCCTGGGCCCGCCCACTCTGACACCCACGCCCCACCCCTGATCCCGCCTACTCAATATCAAAGTTAAAAGACCAGACAGATATCAACACTAAAAAAGTAACCCCCCCCCACACATATTGATAGTCACAGCTCCCTTATAAGTTAAAAAAAAACATTGGCACCAGGGCCCCCCTAATAAGTTAAAATTGGGGCCCCAAACAATATTTATTTAAAAACATTGGTGCCAGGGCTCCCGTTACAAATTAAAAAAAAATTTGGGGCCCCAAAAAATATTTTTGAAAAAAACATTGGCGCCAGGGCCCCCCTCACAAATTAAAAAAAAAATTGGGGCACCAAAAAATATTTTTTTAAAAACATTGGCGCCAGGGCTCCCGTTACAAATTAAAAAAAAAATTGGGGCCCCAAAAAATATTTTTGAAAAAAACATTGGCGCCAGGGCCCCACTTACAAGTAAAAAAAAAATTGGGTTAAAAAAATATTAAAAAAATATAGAGTATTAAAATAAAACACTGGTGGGCAGGGGATTAAAAAAAAACCCACATTGGTGTCAGTAGAATTGAACTCGTGGCTTCAGGACTTCAGTTATTGCTGTTTTTATGACTTCGCTTCAGGACATCAGTGTCGGCTCCTTTCGGGACTTCGGGTCTTTCTGCCTCTTCAAGACTTCGAATTTGTTCAGCACTTCCGCATTCTGCATTTGGACTTCACGACGAGCGGACGCTTATGCGCTTGTAAGGGGGGCCCGGCTTTTTTAAATGTTGTAGCGCTGCCGGGCCCCCCTTCAGCCCCGGGCCCGGGACACTTGTCCCCCCCCTGATGGTGGCCCTGGCTATGAATGTATTGTTCATGCTACTTATTATTACACATCTTTCTATTCCGGCCCTCTCCTATTCTCCTATTTATATTCCAGTCTCTAATTCAAATTAATGTGTGTGGTAATGTGGACCCTAGCAACCAGATTGCTGAAGCTGCAAACTCAAGAAATTTGGAATAAACAGCTAAATAACTCAACAACCACAAATAACAACAAATGAAAACCAATTGCAAATTGTCTAGGAATATCAAGATCATGCTAAAACTTAATTTAAAGGCGAACAACCCCTTTAACAATGTAAAGTTTGATTATACTGTTTTGTCTAAGACAAATATATATGCCAATTAACACAGAACAATACTGAAAAAAGAAAGTGCCCAATACAGAGATGTTATTTTACAATAACAGTAGCACCTGTTAATCCAATGAGCTATAACATAATTCTTGAAATAATTTAGGGTCATAATGAACTCTCATATTTCCTCCCAACTAAGAAGGCACTTACAGCTTGAGACTGTGTAGAAAAGACTTCTAAGACACCTTTTTCTATTTTTAAATGCTTTTCCAGCCATGAGAAGGCATGAACGAGGAAAGGAAGAATTAATTTAACTAACACAATTTCTTACTGTCACTGAACTCAAACTAATGAATCTGTTCACACATAATAAGTGAGATCACAGAGTGGCACAGCAAAATGGCGAATCACTGGCCTCATACCTCGTTAGTCAGAATAATTTCTCCACAGACTGTAATGGTGCTGACATCCTGGAAAGCACCTATTGCCTCAGTCGAGTGTGGTGAATGCACAACAGATTAGTATAGACATTTTCAGGATCGCTTCTCATAAACTGCAATATAGTTATAACTCCATGATGCAGTGAACCATATTGCTTATCTTTATAAAGCAAGATAAGAAGCTTGGTTACTATTTGTTAGTTCTATTATAGTTAGTTAATTAGTTAGCTACTTCATGATCATTATAAGAGCCTTAAGAGTTATCACTTTTCTGGAAAATTTTTTAAAAAATATAACAAATGCATATATTTATTAATAAAATTATGATGCTTTAAAATGTCGTTTTTGACGCGCATCGCGTCGTATTCGTTGCGTCGTTTACGACGCACGTCAC
Source organism: Xenopus borealis (assembly GCA_024363595.1). NCBI lineage: Eukaryota > Metazoa > Chordata > Amphibia > Anura > Pipidae > Xenopus > Xenopus borealis. Next base: position 55,339,258 of record CM044444.1, read on the forward strand.
GTCAAAAACGACGCGCGACTCGTTTTTTTCGGCGAATTTTTTTTGCCGAATTTTCGTCAGCTGTGAATCGCGGGAATTCGCCTCTGGCGAATAAATTTGCCCATCACTAGAGGGTATTTGTCTGTGTTTTAATTTTACACAAATATGCACCATACAAAATTCTTCTGAAACCAAAAAAAGATTGGTCCACTGGCAGTCTGTATATTCAACTCATGTTCTTCTACCTGTGCTGTGTTTAAAAAAAAAATGTTTCTTATACCAGGTAAATTATTATTTATAATTTATGAAGAATGTCTTTTTTGATGGAGAAGTCATTATTTTACTACCAGAGGAACGTTCCATTAAAGTCATGGAAAAGCCAACGGAATAAAAGAATTCCAGAACTGCAGAGTATGTTGGAGAAGCTTTGAAGCTTGATAAATAGCATTAACTACATAGACATAATTGGTGAGGCAGTAAATTTGTTTTTCCCCAATAGCTACTGAACAGGTTCTAATTACATACATTAATTTAACAAATGACAAATAATCTAGCCAAGAAGTGTCATATGGACGCCAGTCAGTTTTATAGATGCTTAGTGCCCAAATGGACAACTGACATATCACCAACACTTTGTGTTAGGACCAATGATATATAACTGAAGCCCAGAATAGGCCAAATAAATACACATACAATGTTTTGACAACTTGACTCTGGAAAAGCATGTCTCAGTAGTAACCCATAGCTCAGTGGACTGAGAATTCTAAAAGGAAGCTACCCAATATCATTTTTGGGAGCTGAGATTTTTCTTAAATTTAGTGGGAAACACATAACCCATGTGTCAGGATCGCGCCGCCCGGAGGCTTACCTTTTGCTCCGGGCGGCACGTCCTCTCTTCTCTGCAGCATATCCACAATGGCGGCGCCCATAGCCACCACGTGGATATGCGGCGCCGGGCAACGACGTCATCGCGTCGCGGCTGACGCGATGACGTCACGGCACTCGTTTTGGTGCGAGATTTGATTAATTAAAGGGCCATTGGACGCCATTATGGCGCCCAATTATAGGATTCATGCTATTGATCTTGGGTATGTTACTTTGATCCTGTTCCTGTCTTTTTGACCATTGTTCCTGTATTTTTTGACCTTTGCTTGGACTTTGTTTATTTTTGTTCCTGTTAATACATCTTTTTGCCTGGACCTGTCTGACTCCTGTTTGATCCTTACTTTGCTGCGTTATTGGACCTGTGAACCCCTAAGCTTCCTCCTTGGTCCACTACTTCCCCATGGCGCCTAACGAAGGCCGACCCGTGACACCACGACCCTCATTTTCCAAAACTTACTTTAAAATTATGTGAGTTCCTTGTATACGTATTACTTTTTGGGGATGCCTTTTAGTCTGAGGTGGCAAAGAATAGTTGTTATTATAAATAAATAATAGAGGAGCATGTTTCTGCCTAGGAAATGAATGTTAAGCAGCACTTGATGACTTATATAAAGATGTATTTACCTGAAAACAAGTACTAGCCAGCAGAAATTATTCAATAAAAGATTCATTTTTGAATCGGTGTACAGCTGTATGCAGAACTACAATATACAGCTTGCCTTGTGTATGGAAAGCACACAATATCTCTGACAAGAACCTTTATCACTTGTCATAAATGATTATGAGTTATTTAAAATTGATTGATTATGCAAAGGCAGAGACGGAGCATATTATATTCTATACTAAGAGTGCAGGGGATTGTATTTACAGCAAGAAAATGAACATTGCTTGTGAAATATAATTTTGACCTGTTTTTCATCTTTTTCCCCCTCCCTTACGGTTTGTTTCTCTTTTTTTCCTCTGTTCCTTTGGATAGTAAAAACTGGTTTGTTGATAGATGATATATGCTGGCCCCTGCAGTGAAGGGACAACATACAAAGGCATATGGATCCATGGGGTAACATGGGTTTTATCTTCATCTCATATCAGTGCATTGAAAAATGTATTAGAAGTGTGTGGAAAGAAAGGGTTGTTTTCAAGGTCTGTAAAACAGCTGCAGGGAATTGTCTATTTAAGGTGTCAGTCTAGCATATAGAAAAAAGTACCCTGCATCTACAAAAACAAAAAAAAAAGAAATAGAATGAAAGTTAAGATTCAATGTTCAATAAAAAAAAGGAAATACAATTTTGCAGTGATTAGAGTGATACCACAGCATGCAGTCTGTCCTTATTGCAGAAAATAAAGTCTCATGGGCCACATACTGGATGCAGAAAGCCGAATTTGATGGCAAAAAGTGAGCTGGCCTATCATGTTGTAAACGCATGAAATGCTTAATTCCAAATTTAGTTTAGTAGGACTCTGTAATCAATAAATCAGATTTGTATTTATGACTGTGCAATATTTAATAAAGAAGAATAGTTATTTTTTTTTATGTGCATAGGCATGTGTCATTAGTGTTCTACTTGAAACTCCACAGAAAACTGCCCTATTCAACCCAGGGTAAGAAATGAAACACTGGAAAATGTGGACATTTTCTGATGATAGTAGAGATAATTTACAATGCAACCTGCAATTCAAAAAATGTCTTCATTTGACCATTTTTTGTTTTTGTTTGCACACTACATGATTTAAGCATGGCCACATGCCTATGATACCTCTAGCATGCCCCTTGAATTGACTGCTGTGTGCATTTAAGCAGGGGTCTCCAACCTATTTTGCTTGTGAGCCACATTTAAATTTAAAAAAGAGTTGGAGAGCAACATAAGCATGAAAAGTCCATGTGGATGTCAAATAAGAGCTCTGAATGGCTTTTTGGTAACCCCTATATGGACTGGCGGCCTACAGGAGAGAATGTTTGGCATTGCACTTGGTTTTTATGCAACCAAAATTTGCCTCTAAGCCAGTATTTCAAAAATCAGCACCTGCTTTGAGGCCACTGGGAGCAACATCCAAGGGGTTGGAGAGTAACATGTTGCTCGCGAGCTACTTGTTGGGGATCAATGCATTTAAGGGTCAGGGGGAGACATCTCTCAACCCACCATTTTATTTGCATGTCATTCAGTAAGAACCACAGGATATCATTTACTATACTGTGGTGCTTGAGCACAAATTGGCACAACCTCACACACATTAGTGTACCCTTTAGTGGCACAACACTTGCACCATGGGTATACTAATTTACCCTTTGTGCCTCTTCAAAATCCATTTATGTCTCTCTTATGCATGTTTTTATTTTTCAATCACATTTGCTGGAATATTATTCCCTGTTTTTATTGCCCTGCTATTAAACAATTGCTTCCTTATGTTACTTAACATTTTTGTCTCATTGATTCTACTATACACTTCTGGAAAATGTTCATCTTTTAAACTCTGTTAATATAGTTGGAATGTCTGTCTCTGTATTTATTTTTTATGCTATACATGTTGCAATAGTAAGCTCAGGAGAAAGAGTACCATGGGAACTTTGAATGGGAAGAGTTGATCAATGATGATGAGTATATAATGACTATAATTAATAATCTAGGCTTCAAATATGTTGTGGGCACATTTGCCAGCAAGATGAGTTAAAATGCTAGGATATAAGATTAATCTTTTTAGGGAATTATGGAGTAGAAGAGGCAGAAATACTAAATTTGATGCTCACAGTACAACCAAAAAAGTTTCTGTTTAGTGTGGATCTCCATAAGAGAAATTTTCTTCCTACAGCAGGAAATATTCATTTAAAAAAAAAAACTCTTGCTTATTCCCTACCATAATTTTGGTCCTCTGAGAAAGAATTTAGAAACACTGGTTTAGTTAAATATGTAAAGATATTAAATATATAAAGATATAATGTATGGTCAGTGTAAGCTGCTGTAAAGGGTTATCTTACAAACAATTGCAAAGCTGTCTTAGACAAACATTTCAGGATTTACACTCAGTTAAGCCTCCCCCCACCCCCATTCTCAGTCAACTGCTGTTATTTAGACCTAAATCTCTACTTACACCACCACTGAAGTTCTTAGAAATGTCACTTGAATCCTCAGCAGCAGTCAGATTAGCAGTCAGATATCTGTTGGTGATTGGAAGTGTGGTCTACACAGAGTAGGGCTTTGGTCTGGGCATAATGGAGTGTGGTATATTGCATTTTAGCATCGAAAAAACACATCTAAACCTGAAGGGATCCTGGTTGGAAACTCTGTTTATAACAAAGCCCCAACTGGGGCTTCCCATTCTCAGCCTCAAAACTATAGGCCAGTTAGTCTGATGTTGGTGGTAGGAAAGCTTTTCGAAGGATTAATAAAGGATCGGATAGTGGACTTCATAGCAAATAACAATACTATGAGTTTGTGCCAGCATGGTTTTATACGTAATAGATCTTGCCAGACTAACTTAATCGCTTTTTATGAGAAGGTAAGCAAGGACCTCGATTCTGGGATTGCTGTGTATGTGATTTACTTAGACTTTGCTAAAGCATTCAAGACAGTGCCACACAGAAGGTTACTGGTTAAATTGAGGAATGTTGGCCTGGAACATAGTATTTGTACCTGGATAGAGAACTGGTTAAAAGATAGACTACAAAGAGTGGTGGTAAATGGAACATTTTCTAATTGGACCAGTGTTGTTAGTGGGCTCTGTACTGGGCCTCTTGCTTTTCAACTTGTTTCAACTTTGGCAAAAATAATATAAATGCAAGTTATATACTAAATGGCAGTGTGTTGGGGTTTTTATAGATAAAAAGTTGTCTAATTCTGGGCAGTGTCATTCTGCAGCTACTAAAGCAAATAGGGTTCTGTCTGTATAAAAAAGGGCATAAACGCAAAGGATGAAAACATAATTATACCTCTTTATAGATCCCTAGTAAGGCCTCATCTGGAGTATGCAGTGCAGTTTTGGACACCAGTCCTTAGGAGGGATGTAAATGAGCTGGAGAGAGTACAGAGACATGCAACTAAACTGGTTAGAGGGATGGAAGACTTAAATTATGAGGTTCTTTACAGTGAGGACAGTGAGTTTGTGGAATGCACAAGGTGATGTAAGGTGATTTTGTGATGGCTGATTCTGTTGATGCTTTTAAAAGGGGCCTGGATGATTTTTTGGACAGACATAATATCAAAGGCTATTTTGATACTTAACTCTACAGTTAGTATAGCTATGGGCATATATTGCACATTACCATTTTTGGGCTGAAGTCCACTAAACATGCACAGTACTAGGTGGATTTTGTTAAAGGAAAAACATCTCACATACTGTAAGTGAGTACAGTTAGTCTCTAATATACAGTATGTGCAAGAGCCAATGTGTTTGTTTCTTAAATTCATTTCTTTCTTTAAGTTCTAGTTTCTAAGTTAAGGAACAAAAGTAAATGAATACAGCTATAATTATACTAGCTTTCAGGTGATTCTTTCCAGCCATAAACCAAATAGCTCACTGGAATCCTGTTTCTTTATTTTTCCCTGGTATTTCTGTATGCTACAGCACCAGATAATGAAATAAGAAAACAATTAGTGTGAAATGAATTTTAATGAGGTGCTTTACTTTTGTGCTGATAACAAGGCCCTGTGTCAAACTACTCCAATCCCAAGGAAAAAATACCAGAACTCTTTCTTTTTGCCTGCTAATCCCACTGGCACTCCAGAAATATAATGAAATAAAAAACAACACAGGATGAAGAAGTGGGGTAGCATGAGAAAAAACGTCTAAGAGGAGAAATAATTTTGTGTTTGAATAATGAAAACCCCAAGACAAAACCATTTATTCCTTTGTTTTCCTGTCACACTTTTTAGCATGCTGTATTTCCCAACTTTTATGTTTTCTTACATTGTAGCGGGGACAGTAATTATGTTTTAAAGGCTCAGGTTTTTTTTTATGGATTGATATAAAGCATTTATGGTTGTCAATAATGTACTATAATCTTCTCATATATTTATTGAGAGTCCATTCCAAGGCTATTTCCAGCAAATGTCAAGACACTATCAGTGTTACAGCCCCAGAGTTAATGAAGTTAGAGTATTATTAGAGCATAAGCCTAGTTCATAGTTTTAATAGTCAGACCAGCCTAATCAGTGCTGGCATTCACTGAACCTATTCATTTGTTGCCATGATTATGTGCAATATACAGATTGAAGGAAGTGAATCTGGGTGTCATTTATATTTAGGTGATATGTCAAACAACATAGAAATGTCAGTTATCTTCATGTTATCAGTGAAATACTGATCCATATCTAGTGTTATAAAGCCATTAATTGACCTTTATTTTGCAGTGTGAAGTAGATTAAGGTCTTCATAACACCTCAGATGGATGAGATAGACTATTATTTAACAAATGGTATGGAACTAGTTGACGTCTCTGACAATAACATTTAAAACAGGCATTTAAAACAGGCAATGCATTGTTTCCCTGGCTGTCTAGCTTACCATTCAACCAGGAATAGTTATACATTTTTCTGAACAATAACCCACTATGGGGCAACTTAGCATTTGGGAGTACTTGAGTAATTACAGTTCATTGCATAGCTACATTGTGCTAAGATAGCTAGTGTCATTGTGTAGACTGGAGAATCCCTGGATCTGAACTAGGTGTACTAAACTTCAACTTTTAGCAGGAGCTTCGCACAGTCTTCATGTGCTGTTGCTTGGATCTTGGAAATTTTCTACTTAAAAAGCATTTATTCAGCATTTAGGGCATAATATCAACGTTTCCAGCCATATCCGGCCCGATAACACTTATCAAGCTTGATAAAGGTCCATATTACTTTTTAATCAGAACAATTTAGGGTGGTGGCAGATGGGGAGATTAGTCGCCCAAAGACAAATTTTCTCTATGAGCAGTGACAATTCTCCCTGAAATACCTTTCTGCTAGCAAGAATAGGAATCACTGGTGGGATGGCATACAAATCCTTTTGGATTTCCGAAGTCACCCAAAGTTGCCATGCAAGGATAAAATTATAACTCACTCTTAATAAAATTAAAGTTATAGACTTGGGCTTTAAAATTAAATTAAACTCAACGGAAGTTGAGTTTTTTCCATACTGCTACCCATACAGAGGAAGATATTAATCATAGACTTAACCCAGGAAGTGGATAAAACATTGAAGAAGGTACCAAGTCTGTGTTTACGTGAAACCAATTATGTTGTGTTATGTTAACAATAGATTATTTTGTAGATTCCTTTTGCAGACTGAAAATATTGAGTCATATAGGTAGATCAGAAAAAAGCAAAAGAGTAAAGTGTAAGCACTTTACTCACTACCACTTAAAAAAGGCTAGGGAGTGGGACACTTATTTCTAACCATTGGGTTGTTTGTAGTGAAGGAAAGCATATGTATTTTAAACATTGGGTTTGTTTTACTATCCATAGAATTGTAAACAAATCCACGAGAAATGCCATTGAACATGCTGGCTATGAATAAGTTGTGCTGCTTAGTTACTTGGCAAAAAGGAACAATAGTCTTCAGAAGCAGTTAAACTGTGGTCAGTCCTGTCTTGGTGGATTTCAGTATAAAAATTTCATTTTGCATCTCAGTACAAGTATCCATCAGGTCCGCAGTCAAGGGTGACAGGAAAGCTTGAAGTGCCCCTAGGGCCTGTAACAAGTGTCTTGTGTCATTCCTGTTATGTAGACTCTTAACAATTTTGAATGCCAGGCAATTTCAGCAACATTTCTAATAATATTTATTTAGTAAAATAGCTGTGTATAATCATTAAGCTACAGTTATATATTACTATGCCTATACAGCCATACAGGCTGGCAGGATTTGTTTGTTACAGTGTGGCAGCTTTTTTCTTTGGTGTGACCTAGGAACTCTTTTTCAAATGAGAGATCTTAGAGAAAGTAATGTTGTTCCCTGCCTGCCAGTTAAGCTCTGTTTTACTTAGTGTGAGACACAGGAGGCATCCCAGTCTGGTGCAGATTTTAAAAATGGACTGGTGCATTGGCCAAATGAGTCCGGCCAACACAACTGCTCAAAAAGTTAGTTTGCCAGCCAAAATGGTACAGATGGAGGAAATAACTAATAATAATAAATAATAATTTCACCTCCAGATCTTTTTGGTCAAACTAACATAGAACATATTTTCTCCACACTATTCACTTTGGGACAGTGGCTTGCAACATATTATGATCCAACACTTTTACCCCTGTAAGGGTTAAGGGAAAATCAGAAGCATAATAGCGCATTTCCCCATGCTGCTTTTCCACCCATTCACTAAAGAACCATCTGTGCCTGAGTCATTTAGAATGTGAATTAACACTCAGCAGCCAGGGCTTCTTAAGATAATGTAGAATTGACTCAAATTAGCAAATTATAAACTCCCAAGAAAAGGTTTAATTTTGTTTCTTCTTGAGCATTTAATATGCAGATTTATGTTAATGTAGGAGCTTTTAAAAGGTGACTCTATGACCTTCTTGGTTTATGTGATTATTTGCTTGTAGAGTGGTGTGAGTGTATTGTCAGCATGTGAGCAACATACTGTTGATTATTACGTTTTTTGTTGTTTTTAAATTATTCGGTTAGAAATAATTCTTCTAACCAGATGGTAATTAATTTAAACTTACCTCTGTTTACCCCATGCTGTCAAAACTGGCTGATGCTTAGCCAGCACCTTACACCAAAATATTTTTTTTTATCAGTCATACTAAAATAAACTTGTAGTGTATAAGGTGTATGTGCAAGGATTACTCCAGCCAGGACCAAGGGATTAGTCTAGTGATGTTATGAGCAGAGAACAAAATCTGAATTTCAACTCTTCTTGTGCAGAGTGCTAGACTGCATTAGCGATGCAGCTCCCCCTCTACCTGCTCCAGAAAGGTAAACACCCAGGGGCAGATTTACTAATGGTCGAATTTCCAAAATTCGGCCATGGGAATAGTCGGGAATAGTGGAGAAGTAAAATCCTTCAAATTCGACTATCGAATTTGAAGGATTTTACCGCAAGGATTACTCAAGCCAGGACCAAGGGATTAGTCTAGTGATGTTATGAGCAGAAAACAAAATCTGAATTTCAACTCTTCTAGACTGCATTAGCGATGCAGCTCCCCCTCTACCTGCTCCAGAAAGGTAAACACCTAGGGGCAGATTTACTAATGGTCGAATTTCCAAAATTCGAAATTCGGCCAAGGGAATAGTAGGGAATAGTAGGGAATAGTGGGGAAGTAAAATCCTTCGAATTCGACTATCGAATTTGAAGGATTTTACCGCAATTCAATCGATCGAATATAAAAAATATTCGAATCGAATATTCGAACAATTTTTTATATTCGATCAAAGATAATGATGCCCAATTCAGTAGCTTTGATCTGGCAAAGTAGATGGTCGAATTAAAATATTCGAATAAAATAAAATTTGAATATTCGAATTATTCGAATATTCAATGGTCGAATTAGCCTAATTTGCACATTCGAAGATTCAAATTTAATACAAATTCAATCGAACTTCGAATTCTTCATGTGAATTTCAGGTGAATTTAGTAAATCTGCCCCCTAGTGTGGGGGGGCAGTATCCGAAAGGCCTAGACCCCTGAAACATCCCTGCACATTGGTGTCTGCTGGGCATGTGTAGTAAAAGAAGTAAACCCTTCCTTAAAAAAAACCCTCCCTGTAGACGCTCTACCCCCCCAGCCTACTTGCTACCCCAGTCAAATGGAACGTAACTTTTTACTAACCCCTTGTGGCAGATTCAGGCGTCAGCAGCCTTCTTTTTCTTCGGTAATCGTGTCTTCTTTCGGCTTTTCATGATTCACGTGAGTTTCAGGGCATGTACAGTTGTCTGGGAAATTGCTCCAACTGCGCATGCGCTGAAATGCTGTTCAATACATGAAGATTACCGAAGAAGATGGCTGCCGTGAACTCCAATGCCTGAATCTGCCGCGAGGGGTGAGTAAAAAGAAGGGTAGCAAGTAGGCTGGGGGGGGGAGTTTCAAAGTATGGGTTTAGTTCTCCTTTAAAATAATAATCATTACATGGTATACCTATACCAATAATATTGTGGCTTACCAATCCTTAATGATATACCTTTGCCCACTTTGGGAAAAGCTGATAGGAAGTAAAGAAGAGCAAGAGCTCATTTTCCCTTTATGCTGCCCTGAATGTTTTTGTGCTCTGCATAAATAATGGAACAGAAAAATGGTGGCCATACATCTCTCTCCATCTGTTTGGGACATTCAGTTGGAAAGCATACTTGATCAGTCCTTGTATAGCCACCTTAATACTCAGTAGATTTGTCCTTTTTTACAATCCGTTGCAGCCAACCAGTGCATGTATGGAACCCATTATCCAGAATACTTGGGATTTTCTGTATAAGGACTTTTCCATAATTTGGACCTCCATACCTTAAGGGGCAGATTTACAAAATTCACATGAAGAATTTGACGTTCGATCGAATTTTAAAAAAATTTGAATCTTCGAATATGCAAATTAGGCAAATTCGACTATCAAATATTCAAATTTGAATAATTCAAATGATTCGAATATTCGAATAAAATTTTATTCGAATATTCGATGGTTGAAGTACTTCCCCTTTAAAACTTTATGCGACCACCTAGTTCGCCAGATCCAAGCTGCCGAATTGGGTATCATTATTTTTGATTGATCGCAAAAATCGTTCCATTCGATCGATTCGAACGATTAATGGATCAATCAAATTTTTTGTTCGATTGATCAAATTGCGGTAAAATCCTTTGAATTCGATACGAATCCAAAGGATTTTACTTCACCTATAATTCCCATGGTCGAATTTTTTTTTTTTTTCATTCGAAATTCGACCAATAGTAAATCTGCCCCCAAGTCTACTAAACAATTATTTAAACATAAATCATCCTATAAGGGTTAATAATATCTCCGGTATATCTTGGGATCAAGTACAAGGTAATTTGAATGATTTTATTTAAAAGAGAGGATGAGTCCTGTAATTCAGAACATTCTGGATAATAGGTTTCCGACACTGCACTGCACTTCTAAATAAGTTTATATATCAAGCAGTGTACTTCCCTGCAGCTGACTATGACAATGACTTATGAAATCTCCTATTTTATCCTTGACAAGATCTGTCTGTTTTGTAGTAGAAGATTGGCTGTAATTGTGATTCAGCAGACGCGAATGTTAAAATAGCTCCACCAGTAAACTCTATCTGCAGCAGTTGTATTAACCCAAATCTATTAACTCAAATCAAGAAATAAAGCATTTTTGTATTCATATGACACGGTGTGCATGAGCTATTTATCCCCATCATGGTATTACTCTGCTTTTTGTTATTATTTTACCACCTCTAGGTCAGATGTTATTTCCCATTCTCATCATTGTTTATGCATTTCTCATGGCAATTGTACCTTCACGTGAATCCAGAAATTATAAATGAATGACAGTCCTGGCCTAAATAGACTAAATTGTGCATATTTACATCCTGTGTGTCCCCTTATATGAATGGTTATGTTTCTAGAGTAGTTTGATATGTGCTTCATGAATGTATTGCCTTTAAAACAACATAATAATTGACACGCTAAATGTGTCATTAATCTTAATTAAACAATGTGTTCTTTCTCTTTTGCTTTTTGTTCAGTAGAATCACAATATTTCAGTTGTTCCTTATTAACATGTTGAATATCCTACTTCCCTCACAAAGGGCTTGGGGAGTAAATTATCACTTCATTTGCTGACAACAAATAAGTTTTTCTTTTTCTTTCTCTCGGACCTTGACATTTCCCCCCTATAATGACTAAACAATTAATAAGTAATAGCATTCAACACATTTTAGCGTAAAAAATACATTTGATTACATTGAAAATAGTATTATCAGTGGCACATGGAAGTTGGACTGATGCATTAGAGCGGACATAAAACAAAAAGATGTATAGTTCATGATACATACTGTACCACCTGTAAAATCCCAAAATGACATTATGATTATAATTGTGCTATTTCTAAGTATTCTTTTTTTTACCCATACCATATACCATTGGATGGATGCTTGGAAAGACCAATCTGAGCGTTTCTAGTACAGGGATCCAGAAAGCTGCAAATTAGGAGAAGGTCATCTCCCATGAAATTAATTTCAAGCAAGTAATCATTTTTAAAAATATATTTGTAAATTTTGATTTTTTTCTATGTAATCATGAAACAGTATATTATACTCAATGGTAACTAAGCTGCATGAAACCTGGCAAAAAAAATCACACTAGGTTTATTTAATGTTTAAATGTTATTTAGCAGACCCAAAAGCATTCTGCATAATAGATCTCATACCTGTACTCCATGTTACTTATATAAAGTATATAAGAAGAGAAATCATCTATATAATTCTCTTATAACTTTCTCAAGCTTGAGGGTAGATGTATGTTCCTGAGGTGGGTAAATTCTAAAGTGCAGAGTTACAGCCAATGACGCACCTAGGATTACTGTAGCTAGAGGAGTTTAAAGCTGAAGTTTCAGAGTTTTCCAATATGTGGTCCTCTAGCAGATCCCCACCATTACACCTGCAACAGAAGGGAATGGGAAAGCTGTGCTAGCAATAGCTGGAGGGTTCCAGAATAGACAACCCTTATATTTGAGCCTATAGTATAATAGTGTAGTGTGATTCCCTTTATACCTTAATGCATGGCTCTGTTTTGTGGACTCCAGCTGCTACCACACCTCCACACCCCTGGATTTGTGAAAATTATCTTATTCCTGTTCACTGATTGTCCATTCATTTCCAGCTTTCTGTATCCAAGCTGTATTTATTTCTCTCTCACTGTCTCTATCTGTTTCTGCCTGGATTCACTCTGTCCTTTTCTTGAACACCATACTTTCTTTTCTTTTCTGCCTAGGGAATGCCACTTTCCACCCCCTGCCTTTCCCATGGCTGCCACGTCCAGATTAACCATCTGTCTTGTCACTAGATTCCCGGTGTCATTTTCAGCTAAAATGTAGCCAATGCTAATCACTTCTCTTCTTCCAAGTTGGAGTTTGGCAGCAAGCTAAAATGTCTTCCATCATCCTGCCCCCAGTGAGTGGCACTTGCCTTCCCCCGACACTGCATTATTGCCCAACCATGCAAGGCTGATTGTCAGGATGGTTTCCAGCTTATATTGTAAAGTCCAATCTTTTCTGTGCTGAGAAACTGATTTATAAGCAGAAGGGATTTTCAATGCAAGTCATCTAAGTCCATCTTGGGATGCTTATTCTACAGTACACACCTTCTGACCAAACCTTAAATAATGGTGAAAAAAAAGACAGTTGAGCCATGATGGCTTGCAAGGCTTAAAGTAGCCAAAAACTAAAACCTTCTAAGTGTATACAAACATAGACAGTGCTCAGTAAAAACTGAAGCTTATTACTGTGTTCCGTAGTCCTCATGACTGAAAAAAAATGTGCTGTTTGCGCTTGAGATAAAAAAAAAAATCTTATTTTAGTTTCAAAATTGCTCAGGGGGCTTATTAGTTAGAACTGATGTGTAGTTTTTTTTCTAGTTACCACCAAGACCCCTGAAGCAAGGTGAATGAAACTCAGCGAAGGACAAAAACAATTTCCCAAAAAGGAACATCTAAGAATAAAAGAAAATGCTACAATTGTATATTACCATGAGTATCAGGACACCTATCCGACTAGTTTCACATTTAAAAATCAATGGGATTTCATTTAACAAATTTGTCCCATAAAGTAGGAAATCAAACATTACAAAGAATGCTGAAACTGCAAGCTGGAGAGCTACTGAATACAAAGCTAAATAATTAAAAAAACACAAATATAACAAAAATAAAAACCAATTGCAAATTGTCTCACACTATCACTCTCTACATTATATTAAAAGTTAATTTGCAGGTGAACAACCCTTTTAAAGGGCAAGGAAAGTGTAAAATAGAATAAGGCTAGAAATGCTGTATTTTGTATACTAAACATAAACATGAACTTACTGCACCACAAGCCTAATCAAACAAATGATTTATGCTTTCAAAGTTGGGCACAGGGGGCTGTCATCTTGTAACTTTGTTATACATCTTTGCGAGACTAGACTATATACAAATGCTCAGTGTGGTCTGGGCTTCTTAGGGATCGTCATAAATGATCAAAAAACAAAGCTGCTTGAGTTCTGCATGGCTGGTAAGTAAGGCAGGGGCTCCCCCTGCTGTTCATAAGTATGATTGTTTCCCTGCCAGAAGTTAGGGACCGTCTGACAATTCCTATCCACAGAAGTAAATGAAGGGAGAATTTCACTGCATACAGTCAGTTTTCTCATAAAAATTGGACACATTTTTTAATTAAAGTAGATTGTTTCAGTTAGATTTATTTTTCATTAAAGAAAGTAAAAATGGGATTTTATTTCTTTGCCTTTCCTTGTCCTTTAAGTTTTGATTTCACTGCAACAGGATGTCTAATCCAAACCATAAAAATTAGCTCTTTTCCATCAAGGCAAGAAACTCCATAATACCAATTCTTACTCCCCATCTGATTACCAGATGGTTAAGTGCAATGTTCTTCAAAGAATCATTTTCAATGGCCCATGGTCCAATAACTAAAAAGTAGTGATGGGCGAATCTACCCAGTTTCGATTCGGAGGAAAATTCGCGAAATTCGCGAATTGGCGAAAAAAATTGCGAAACGAGTCACAGCACGTTTTTGAGGCATCGCGTCGTTTTCTGCGTTTTTGACGCGCGACTCGTTTTTTGGAGAATTTTTGCCAGGCGAATTTTCGCTGGCATTTCGCGAATTTATTCGCCAGCGGCAAATTACGGGAATTCGCCTCGAATTCGCCCCTGGCGAATAAATTCGCCCATCACTACTAAAAAGTGTTTCCATTGCTCTATGGTCCAATTATGAAAACGTATTTCCATTGCCCCATGGTCCAATGACAGCAAATCTTTCAACCAAACCTTGGCATTATGGATGGTGCCGTTAGGCTGGTGTTCTACCTCATCAATATTCAAAAATCAATGTGTCTTAAGCTAACATTGCTTCCAAAGCACTGTTGATACTCAGCAGTAAGTGTGAGGAAATTTTAGTAGGGGCATTTGGATAGTTTTGGCCATATAGTGTGTTTAGATATTTAGCAATTTATTGTATATTTAATAGATCTGCAATATGAAGGAAGTAGGGATGCACCGAATGCAGGATTCGGTTCGGGATTCGGCCAGGATTCGGCCTTTATCAGCAGGATTCGGATTCGGCCGAATCCTTCTGCCTGGCCGAACCGAATCCGAATCCTAATTTGCATATGCAAATTAGGGCCAGGGAGCTAAATCACGTGACTTTTTGGCACAAAACAAGGAAGTAAAAAATGTTTTCCCCTTCCCACCCATAATTTGCATATGCAAATTAGGGTTCGGATTCGGTTCGGTATTCGGCCAAATCTTTCGGGAAGGATTCGGGGGTTCGGCCGAATCCAAAATAGTGGATTCGGTGCATCCCTAGAAGGAAGATTCATCATTGGCAGATAATTTTAACATATGAATGGCTTCCAGTGCAAACTGTAAGTCTTGATTTGTCTCATTCACAGCATAATATGCATCTTTCACAGTGTAACAATTTTCATGGGGACTCCACTAACACAATCTCATTATCATCTGATAATATAATAATAAAATGAGAACATTTACAGCTACAGTTATAGCAAGGTATGAAGTATAAGACGTAAAAGGAATAACAATTCTTAAATATTATAGCAAAACCGTCACATTAAGCAATGCAGTAATATGCATTAGACAGTTTATTACATGATGTTTTATTGCATAAATTGCACACTGACGCAGAAGGAAAAGCATTCAATCTTTTTTTTCTGTTGGCAGGGCAGTCACTATTTGTAAGAAGAATTCATATTAACTACTTGTAAAGGAAAAAATTGTTCTGCTGAAGAAAAACTATTCATATTTCTTCTGTTAATGCTGTTTATAAATTCCCCCGTACATTTCCATAAAAGATTTTCAATGCTTCTCCTTATAAGCAGCAAATAAGAGTCTTAAAAGTGACAAGTGAGCTGTCTTAGTCCATCATAAGGGATATCAGTTTTCATAAGGACAGCACTTATGAGTAATGTGCAGCAGTTGATTGTCATTAAGTGCAATAAAAATTACATGGTTCAGTGACAGCCTACTGTAAGAAGGGGAATCTGAGGGTGATACAGGTGAGTCACCTGCTTTAAGCCAGATCTGCCACCAGATGTCACCATCCTACTGCACAATGTTGCTTGCATTCAAACCAAATTATGTGTTCATATATTTATGCGTAGCAGAATGAGGATAGACTCACAGCTGTCACCTATTTGATAGCCCAAAGCTGGAGATTTCAACATTAAATGACTGTTTAAAGGCCTTTGAAAATCCATGGGAGGAAATGATCGTTTAGACCATCCAGGCAAATTAGGGTTTTAGGGGCATGGGATTTTGTTGAAATCTCATCCCTTGAGATGGTCTAGGTCTCTGTCACACATTCACTGATTCACTGATGAAAATATCCATCTGCAAGTTAACCCATGTTACCTCAGAACATTTACCTTGACTTACCTTTCTGGATATGGCATTCTGAAAATATGGACTTTTTTTTATATTATCCCCTAACAGGAGTGGCACCATCACAAAACAGCCAAATACTAACAGCAGGGGTCCAATTAAAACATTTCAATTATTTGGATAAAATACAGTCTATGGGAGATAGCCTTTCCATAATTTGGAGATTTCTGGATAGTGGATTTTTGGATTCCATACCTGTACTGAAATGAGAATGACAGTATAGAATGACTACTGAAGCTTACCACCAGTAGACCAGATGTTTAAAAGATACATGTCATTCACCAGAAATGAAACTTCCAGACATTTCTTGGAGGGGGGGGCTTAATTCTGTCTCACTTATTGCCCATGAGGAAGCTTTTTGCGAAACGCGCATCAGGCTCTTTTGATTTTAATTACGAAGTGGAATCGCTCTCTTTTAAACAATTCTTATAGAATCTACAAGGATCTTAAACAATTGAGAAATCAACCTTATTCTTCCATACACCTCTCCTTTTACAAACTCATTCGTCTCAACCTACTGTATACGCTATAACAAACTTTTTCCGGTCTTATTCTATACTCTCTTATATGCGCTCGGCGGTTTGTGGTTTTTTAGGATAGTTAACAACAATCATAGCTAGTGACAGCTAATTACCGGGACCACAGAGTGGCAGACTTCTCCAATCTTGTGGGGTCCCGAAGGCAGCCAAAGATCAGATAGTTCTCTACGGGACTTCTCCACCCTCTTACATTTTCCTTTTTCAAACAACTTGTGTTTATAGAAACAATAATGAAATGATACTCGGATGAATGAAATGTAGAGTTTGTAAATATAATTAATTAAGCCTTTACTCACTCACCCACGCATTGGGTTGTAATTCCTAATTGCTGTAGGGCAAGGGGTGTGATTAATTTTAATTAATTAATTAATTAATTGCAATACCAACGGAATTTTATCAAACTGATAATTAATAGTTTAAGAACTTAAAGATATTCAGCAGGACACCTTACTAATAGTCACTATAATTTATTTGCTAAATTAATTCACTTTATAAGCACTAGCACTTTAGAAATTTTAACTCTTTACAACAAACAATCTGATCAAGAGGGGATTTCTTTCTTTCAAATTTTCCAACTATCTGTTTACTGACACAAGTAGGGATGGCGCGAACCGCCGAAAAAAAGTTCGCGAACATGTTCGCGAACTTCCGGAAATTTGCGAACGGTTCGCGAACGGTTCGCGAACCCCATAGACTTCAATGGGATGGCGAACTTTAACAGCTAAAAAAGATATTTCTGGCCAGAAAAATGATTTTAAAGTTGTTTAAAGGGTGCAACGACCTGGACAGTGGCATGCCAGAGGGGGATCAAGGGCAAACATGTATCTGAAAAATCCATTGTTGACACAGCGCTGCGTTTTGTGCTGTAAAGGGAAAAAAGTCACTCAGGTGGTGGTTGTGGACACTGTAATATTATTGATATTTAGACAGAATGTGAACAAGCTCACACAGCTAGATGGCAGTTGTTTGAAGAACACACTGGGCAAAAAATGCCTACAGGGCAAATAATGGCTACAAGGTCAACGTATACACTACTACAGCGGTGGATACGGATTACGTAAAATATATTATGGCTGCTTGAAAAAAGTCACTCAGGTGCTTTTTCTGGAGAGGGTAATATTATGGATATTTAGACAGAATGTGAACAAGCTCACACAGCTAGATGGCAGTTGTTTGAAGTACAGTAGATTACTAGCCAGCAAACTTACTATCCACTGTCCCTGAAATCACTAACAGGCAGCTCTCTCCCTACACTATCTCTTCAGCACACACAGGCAGAGTGAAAAAACGCTGCAGGGCTTCGGTTTTTATAGGGAAGGGGAGTGGTCCAGGGGGTGTGGGGGTGGTCCAGGAGGGAGAGCTTACTGATTGGCTGCCATGTATCTGCTGGTCTGGGGGAGAAATGGCAAAATAAAAGCGCCAACTAAGGCGAACCCAAATTGGCGAACGTCGCGCGACGTTCGCGAACTTCCGGCGAGCGCGAACACCCGATGTTCGCGCGAACAAGTTCGCCGGCGAACAGTTCGCGCCATCCCTAGACACAAGTCAGCTTCCTCTCCGTGATCAGCAAAGATACTGGTAGATAGACCAATTCATTAATTCACAAATCTGTCTCACTTATATAACAAGGCTATTAAAGGAAAACTATACCCCCGAACAATGTAGGTCTCTATAAAAAGATATTGCATGCAACTCATATGTAAAACCCTGCTTTATGTAAATTAACCATGTTCATAATAATACACTTTTTTAGTAGCATGTGCCATTGGGTAATCATAAATAGAAAATAGCCATTTAAAAAAATAAGGACAACCTCCTGGGATCCTAGGATCCAACGGTGCACACAAACATACCAAACAAACTATAAAGTTAGGTTACATGAGCCAATTAACAGACAGAGTTGTGTCTTTTGCTTCCACACTTCTTCCTGTTACAGTTAGAGTTGTAGTATTTCTGGTCAGGTGATCTCTGAGGCAGCACACACGCCATCACGAAATGGTGGTTCAAGGCAAGAGATGTAAAAGGACAATATTTACTTAAATATCTATTGGAGTTTGGTAAGATTCTTTAATATGTTACTTAATTTGATAATAATAATAATAATAAACTATCTGTTGCTCAATTATTCATTTTCAGGGTATAGTTTTCACCGGGCACATGGACTGTAACCCTTGGCAGCCAAATGTCTGCTTTCATTTTTCTACCTGCAACAGACTTAAAAAAGACTAATGATTGATTGGTTTTTGTGGGTTACTGCCTAGGTGAAACGTTAACCAGCATTTATGAATGAGCTCCATTATTGATCCTAATGATACCTGAAAAAAAATCATGGAGAAAAACAAAGAGAAGACTATGCAATAGTCCTCACAGTCCCTAACTGAAACATCATTGAACATCAGTGGGTAGATTATAACAGGGTGGTTCACCTATGAGTTAACTTAAGTATGTTATAGCTAATGGCTAATTCTAAGCAACTTTTCAATTTGACTTTTTTCTTTTTTATAGTTTTTGAGTTATTTCCCTTTTTCATATGACTCCATTTATGAAATCAGGGTCACTGACTCCATCTAGAAAACAAATATTCTGTAAAGCTACACATGTATTGACATTATGTATAGCTATTGTTGTATGTTGTATGTATTTTTATTATTTGACTTTCTGTTCAGGCCTCTCCTATTCATATTCCAGTCTCTTATTCAAATCAATAATAATAGTTGCTCAGGTAATTTGGAGCCTAGCAACCATATTGCTGAAACTGCAAACTAGAGAGCTGTTGAATAAAAAGTTAAATAACTCAAAAATCACGAATAATAGAAAATGAAAACAAATTGCTAATTGTCTCAGAATATTATTCTCTACATCATACTAAAAAGTTCATCTAAATGTGAACCCCTGTAAATGTGAAAGATGGCTCAAGGAGATCTCATAATTAGAATTCATCTGCAAAAAATATTGGTTGAAAAAGCACTTTAGCTGTATACCAAAGGCCTTTATAAGCTGTGGCCCATGCCTAAGGAAGTATTACTAAATACTGACTGATGTCCAGACGTATGGCCACACCCTATCTTTAAAAGTTTTTGAAAAATTCTGAGTGCCTCTATTACAATATCATTCTTGGGGGACAGATTAATAGATTAAATTGCGTTTCGCTTAGCAAATTTTTCACAAATTTCTAGAGATATTTGTAGAATGGCAAAAATGGACATCCAAAAATGGACACCGGCATCCAAAAATGGACGTTCGCGTCCAAAACAAGACGCTGGCGAATTTTCACCAGGTGAAATTTTACTGGTGTTTCACAAATTTATTCGCCTGTGGTGAATCGTGGGAATTCGCCGCAAATTCACCCCAGGTGAATAAATTTGCCTGTCACTATTTATAATAAGTATTAATTAAAGATCCAATTAAACTAGCTTATTGACAGAAAATCAACATGCATTTTATGAATAACCAATTGAATTGTAAGCTTGGTCTGAAACCAGAAATGGGGCAAGCTGAGCTTGGTGGCATGCTATTTTCATATGAACTCATTTGTTTGTAGTAACTCAGGCAAATATGGAGGTCTAGAATAAACCTACATTTGGATTGCTACCTATTTATTGACGTTATGTTGTAACAGAGTCAAAGATTACTCATCTCCAATAACAAACAGCAGCTTTTAATGGCGTATTGCAGATAAAATTAGTCAAAAAAATCTGCTTTATTGTTAACCAGGTACCCATATTCAATTTTTCATGTGTGTGACTTGCAGTTGCATATATAAAGATAACTATGGGCATATATGGTTTGTGTGATTGTGTGGAGTGGTGTGTCTGTGTGTGTGTGGAGGATGGGTTTTTATGTGGAGAGGTTGAATTTGATGTAGCTATATGAACTGGCCCCAAATGATTTTTATTGCTAGAACTATTTTTTTTACTGATGCCATCATCATTATGAGACCTTTAGGTGTACAGCGCTACGAAATATGTTGGCGCTATAGAAATACATGTAAATAATAATAGGTGATAATACAGAGTTGTCCTGGACCTGTACTGGACCTCCTCTGGATACAGGAAAATATGTAGAAAACTGTCACAACAGAAACCAGAGATAAGTTTGTTGGACAGAATTTATATAAATGCAGTTTCAGCACTGTGGATGTATACACCTTCCAGTGTCCTTCACTCTAGGGCATCGGCCCCCAACCTTTTTCACCCGTGAGCAACATTCAGGTGTAAAAAGAGTTGGGGAGCAACACAAGCATAACAAATGTTCATGGGTGGTGCCAAATAAGGGTTGTGATTGACTATTCATAGTCCCTATGTGGACTGGCAGCCTACAAGAGCCTCAGTTAGGCAGTACACCTTGTTTTTATCCAACCAAAACTTGCATTCAAGTCTGGATTTCAAAAATGAGCACCTGCTCTGAGGCCACTGGGAGCAACATCCAAGGGGTTGGGGAGCAACAGGTTGCTCACGAGCTACTGGTTGGGGATCACTGCTCTAGGGGATAACAGCAGAAGAAAAGTGCAGTCTCTACATCTCATTGTGAAAGTGCAGGTAATGTGCTGACAGGGGTAGACATTCGCTAGTACTGCTATCTCTCTTACATGAGATGGTTTCAGCTTACAGATGGTTTATACTGTTCCTAGGAGAGCAGCACAAGACAGAATAATTCGTTTTTAACCACCTGACAGCCAAGCAGCCTTTATTGCAGTGTGCCATAAAAAAATGGTGCTGGAAGACTCATATCAAACTATCGTTAACCAGTAATTAACAAAATATCTGTCTTGATGATATGTATGTTTTCACCAAGCTTCAAGCTGGTACTTTTGTTTCTAATGCTGTAGTCTTCTCCTTTTTTAAGGCCTGCAGGGGAAGACATGGCTGTAGGACTGCAACCATTCAGTCTTTGCACCTGTGTGCCCATGTATTTACATACCTGTTAAATGATTACTAATTGTGCTTATTTATTTAATAATGCTGGATATATATATAGTCCTTCTGCAGGATACTAGCACTGAGTGAGTAAAGCACAATTAGGTTATAAATCAAGTCACTAGTAATAATTCAGGAGTAGTATATCACTGGTACCATGGAAACCAAATTATGAAGTGGAAATTAGCTGTATTAATTGTCACATGTTTATGACCTGTAATTTTCAGCACTACTGAGCTGCAAATCAGATAATTTACCATTGTCTATTTGAAAATCAATGTAGCGTAGATAATCTCATGGCAACCAACCTCTTACAGTGCTCCAGGGCTTGGTTACATTCACTATTCAATGATTTCCAGCTTTCTTGCTAGAGTCTTTCAGATGTGAGCACTAACCCTGCTCTCATATGCAAAGAAACAACCTGCTGATTTTTCTCTCAACTGATGATTCCAAATATAGAATTATCTTGCATAGTGAGGCCAACAGACTGACAGCAATGGTATGGATGCTGGGCCTCATTCCTTTCTATATCTTTATTTTATATCCACGGAGGTAGCAAATATATGTCAATGCAGTTAGCTGTTTATATTTTGAATAAGCTAGTGAGTTAAAGACAATGCTCACTCAGTCACTCATCCTGACTGTTTTACCAGGAATGAGGATTTCTAAAGAGGTTTTAATCAAAATATTATCATGAGCAATACATGTCACTGATTTTAGGCCTGTTAATGCTTACATTTCAAGAATATTTGTTGGATACAGGATTGCTATAGATTCAATCGGGACCTGGCATTTCTGCATTATATTAAAGGAAAACGATACCCCCAAAATTAATACTTGAGCAACAGATTTACATCAAATTAAGTGGCATATTAAAGAATCTTATCAAACTGATTTATATTTAAGTAAATATTGCCCTTTTTAATCTCTTGCCTTGAACCACCAGTTCATGATGGTCTGTGCCTCAGAGATCATCCTGACCAGAACTATTTCAACTCTTACTGTAACAGGAAGAAGTGGAAGCAAAAGACACAACTCTGTCTGTTAATTGGCTCATGTGACCTAACTTTATAGTTTGTTTGGTATGTTTGTGTGCACCGTTGAATCCTAGGATCCCAGGAGGCTGTCCTTATTTTTTAAAATGGCAATTTTCTATTTATGATTACCCAATGACACAAGCTACTAAAAAAGTGTATTATTATGGAAATGGTTTATTTACATGAAGCAAGGTTTTACATATGAGTTGTTTAGGGGGTATAGTTTTCCTTTAACAACATCAAGATCAAACTTGGTGCCACATCATCATCATTTGTGTAGCATTCGAAAAAATGTCTACCTGCTACAGAGCAAAGATCTCTTAATAAAGTAAATATGCTTAAAGAGCTTCAGCTCTACAGTCTCAGCTTTTTTGCTTTGACATTTATATGTATTCAGCTTGTATCTGTTACGACTGACTATATTCAAATTTAGGAAATGGAAGATTAATATGTTTTGCAGAGAGTGATCAAACTGAGCTGATGACAAGATTCTAGAATTATTTTTGTTTTATGCATGTTTTTCCCTGTCACAAACCCTCTAATCTAAGCTCCTAAAACTCCAATTTTCTGTTCTATTCCTTACGTTTTCTAATGTATGTCTTTTATCACACACACACATACACATGAACTTTCAGGATATTCAAAAGTCTTTGCTTATGCATATCTGACTTTTTAATTCATTCTGAGAATCCTGTAAATCCCTTCATTTAGTATCAATGTTTTGAAAATAGAAACTGTAACAGGATGATTCATCCAGATGGCAGCCTATGGACCATGTGCTTTCATCCTAGTTGTTAAAGCTTAAAGGAATCCTGTCATGGGAAAACGTTTTTTTTTTTACAAAATGCATCAGTGCATAATGCTGCTCCAGCAGACTTCTGCACTGAAATCAGTTTCTCAAAAAAGCTAACAGATTTTTTTTTTATATATTTAAATTTGAAATCTGACATGGGACTAGACATATTATCAGTTTCCTAGATGCCCCCAGATATGTGCTGTGATAAATTTCAGTCACTCTTTACTGCTGCACTGCAAGCTGGAGTGATAACACCCCTCTCTTTTCTTCCACCCAGCAGCCTATTGATAGAACAATGGGAAGGTAACCAGATAACAACACCCTGGTAGATATAAAAACAGCACTCAATAGTAAAAATCCATGTCCCACTGTGACTTCTTTAGTTACAGTGAGTAAGAGAAACAATAGCCTCTCAGAAAACAGTTCCATAGTGCAGCATTGACACTTCTGAAAGCACGTGACCTGAGATGGCTGCCTACACACCAATATTGCAACTAAAAAAATACATTTGTTAGGTTAGGAAGGAAATTTTACACCGTAGAGTGAATTATTTCTGGTGTAAACAGCTTAATTTAGAAATAGAAATCATGACAGAATCCCTTTAAAAGAATCTACATGCTACGGCACAGAGAATTTTTGTGGCACATGCAATTCTGGAAAAAAATAATAATAGACTACTAATAATTGTAATAAATTCCTGTTTCACAGACTATATCTTTGGGCCCCACTTGGTGCCAGGTGTGGATGTTGCTGGAGAGCCTAAGTATATTTTCCTCAATAAGGTGACTAAACAGTAAGGTAACTAAAGGCAGGTCAGGGATAGACTTGTTTGAAAGTTGTCAGTTTTCAAACAAGAGACCACCAAATGCTACTTTCTGAAATGCTAATTTATAACCCCATAGGAGTGTTACATAGATGGTGTGAACTAGTAATTAGCTTGAACTAGTAAGTAGCTTTCGGCTCCATCAAGAACAGACATGCATAAAAAGTTTTTATGCCCATAGACTTCAATGTGGGTTTCTTTTTGGATTTTGCAATTTTTGGGATTTTTTGCAAATTTAACAGCAAAGCAAAATGGGACAGATTCCCTCATCACTACTGTAGTACAGTATTACTGCCAAAAAATGGTGACACTGGCATAGGTACTGGCATAGGTACAATCCAAAAAGAACAAACTACACCCCGTCTCAGACAGCTGTCAAATATTTGGCATGTGATTGCACCTACCCATGTGAAGAAAAATGTTCATATAAATCTTGATTTTAAGAACTATATTGGAACAGCGGTCACTGAAATACAAATATTATGTATTTCAGTTGCTCAATAAGTAAAATTTTGCTAAAAAGGTGGTACTAACTTTTAAAATCCTGCACTTTAAAAATTTAGGTGCCCACTCACTCCCTCTCAACATGATGCTAAGCAGGTCAGCAGTGCTAAGTTAAACTACAAATCTGAAAGAGGTGGGACTGAAAATAAATAAAATATTGCAAGGGTACTAAGATTTGAGCCAGGCTTAGTGTAGTTCAATGTATCCTGAGTAGTGATGGGCGAATTTATTCGCCAGGGGCGAATTCGCGGCGAATTCCCGCGATTCGCCGCTGGTGAATAAATTTGCAAAACGTCAAGGAAAATTCGCCTAAAAAAATTCGCCGCCAAAAACGAGTCGCGCGTCGTTTTTGATGCGACGCGCCAAAAACGACGCGACGCGTTTGACGCGAAGCGCGTCGAAAAACGAAGCGCGACTCGTTTCGCGAATTGGCGAAAAATTCACGAATTTCTCTGGAAATTCGCGAATTTTTCGGCGAAGCGAAACGCGGCCGTTTCGCCCATCACTAATCCTGAGTAGATTGAGGCCCTTACTTAAAATATCAAAATGTCATCTTAGACTGTGCTTTAACAACAAATAAATACTGTAAGGATGACCATGTTGTAAATGCTAACTGCAGACTGGACACCTCAGATGTAGCAAATCTCCATATTGATGTTACATTGAGTAGGGATGGCGCGAACCGCCGAAAAAAAAAGTTCGCGAACATGTTCGCGAACTTCTGGAAATTTGCGAACGGTTCGCGAACGGTTCGCGAACCCCATAGACTTCAATGGGAAGGCGAACTTTAACAGCTAAAAAAGATATTTCTGGCCAGAAAAATGATTTTAAAGTTGTTTAAAGGGTGCAACGACCTGGACAGTGGCATGCCAGAGGGGGATCAAGGGCAAAAATGTATCTGAAAAATCCATTGTTGACACAGCGCTGCGTTTTGTGCTGTAAAGGGAAAAAAGTCACTCAGGTGGTGGTTGTGGACACTGTAATATTATTGATATTTAGACAGAATGTGAACAAGCTCACACAGCTAGATGGCAGTTGTTTGAAGAACACACTGGGCAAAAAATGGCTACAGGGCAAATAATGCCTACAAGGTCAACGTATACACTACTACAGCGGTGGATACGGATTACGTAAAATATATTTTGGCTGCTTGAAAAAAGTCACTCAGGTGCTTTTTCTGGAGAGGGTAATATTATGGATATTTAGACAGAATGTGAACAAGCTCACACAGCTAGATGGCAGTTGTTTGAAGTACAGTAGATTACTAGCCAGCAAACTTACTATCCACTGTCCCTGAAATCACTAACAGGCAGCTCTCTCCCTACACTATCTCTTCAGCACACACAGGCAGAGTGAAAAAACGCTGCAGGGCTTCGGTTTTTATAGGGAAGGGGAGTGGTCCAGGGGGTGTGGGGGTGGTCCAGGAGGGAGAGCTTACTGATTGGCTGCCATGTATCTGCTGGTCTGGGAGAGAAATGGCAAAATAAAAGCGCCAACTAAGGCGAACCCAAATTGGCGAACATCGCGCGACGTTCGCGAACTTCCGGCGAGCGCGAACACCCGATGTTCGCGCGAACAAGTTCGCCGGCGAACAGTTCGCGCCATCCCTAACATTGAGAGCCATCTTTAAAGCATAAAGCAAAGTCAGAAAGATGATCAGGTGAAATTCAGGGTATTGGTTACTGCTTTTGTCCAGTGCTTTGTATAACAGCTAAACTGGTTTCCTGCATTAAACTCACAGCCTATAGGGAGGTGCATACAAACAAAAAGAAAATATAAAATTCAAAACCATAAACACAAAGTTTATGCTTATTTCCCTTTCTGCGGTATTATAATAAATGAAGCTTGTATTAATATTCGTACTAGATTCAGCCTGGTGCCCTTGAATCACTAACACTAGGAGAAAAGGAGATACAAGCAGGCTGCACAAAGCATTGACATGTTGCTGCTGAAATTATTATGAGATACATTATTTTTATGCAGCTGGGAGTAAATGTTTCACTGTGTTAAATGCCAGCTGAAGACAACATTGTTTTTTCCTCCAGTGTGGCAGAAGCACAAAGGCACTTTATTTTAAGATTGTTACATAGCTCAGCAGTACAGTATTATGTTAAAAAGAAAAAGGGAAGCAGCTACTGATGACATCCCAGTGGGATAGAGTTGCTCTACAGGAACTCTAAAAGGGATCCAGAATACAGAAGCCACCCAAGTCATTCCTTTATTCATACAGCCCACCTATCCTCCCCTCCAGCATTTATCTCAGACATGTTATGAAGATGTTTACTGTATCTACGTATGCAAGAAAAAAAAACAACCACATATTTAGGTAAAATAGGCACAGAAATATGCAAATATTTTGGGATTGTCTTTCTGGACGATACAGATAAGGCAACTCTTACTCTGGCTTCATCTATTGATATTATGGTCCTCTGCATGTGGGTAGGCATGAAACCCTAAACACAAGGGAGTTTTACAGATATTTATGCAATTTTCCTTTTGATATGGAAAAAGAAGGCTTTATTGTCTTTGGTTTGTGAGCCTGTCGTATAGCAACATATATATAGAAACTATCTGAAGCTATGTAAAAAATATAAATCGCAATTACAGTTTGTACCTCAAGGAAAGAAAATGTTGCAGATGTCACAAGCAAGAAACTATATGAGGCTGCATTTCAGTTTCTATTCTGTTTAAAGTTCTACTAGCATTATGTAGAACTAAGTTGACTGGCATGGTGCGCTGCAGGAGTCTCAAGAAAGTGGGCCAGTGACAGCTTAATGCTCTCTAGATTTTACAGGCAGCAGCATGTACTGCTCTGTTTTGTAGATGTCAGGTCCCTCAATAGTTTTCTGAGTGCTATTCTATGGGGGTATCAATACAGTGATTTTACAGCTAGCAGGGAGGAGGCTAGAGTGCAGTGCCTTTCTTTCTAGCAGCATTGAGTATACAAGAAAGAAAGGGAAATAATAACCAAATTGCATTTGGAGTCCCGCTGTGTGCTCTGCACCATGCATCTTCTTGCATAACCAGATACAGAATATAGATCAGGAGTAAATAAGAGGCCTCTTGCTTGCTTTCTTATTCCCTTTTCAGCAAGACATTTAAGATCTATAGCAGAAGCTTAAACAGAAAATAGTTAGCAAATTAATTTTTAAAATAATGCATTGATATTTCAGTATGGTCCCAGCATTTACCATGTTGCTGACTCTCGTTTAAAGTGTCAAATTTGACGGATAACAAAACAAGCATTCAGGGGCCAGTTTCAAGAGTCATTAAACAGTGTTTTGACTGAGGAGTTGA
The DNA here is from genome assembly GCA_024363595.1 of Xenopus borealis. NCBI lineage: Eukaryota > Metazoa > Chordata > Amphibia > Anura > Pipidae > Xenopus > Xenopus borealis. Next base: position 55,367,590 of record CM044444.1, read on the forward strand.
ACGGATGATTGCTGAAGTACTTCAAATCTGCAACTAACAACTCCCTTAAGGACCAGGACAACTGCAAAGAAAAAAACATGGATATATTTTCTCAAGATGTATAGTTTTTCTGTAAGAGACAAAATAGTTATACTTGGCAACAGCATCCACCACCACCTTGATTAAAAACCATGTAGATCAATATTAATGGGAAACTGTCATGGGAAAACATGTTTTTTTTTTTTTTTTTTTAATGGATCAGTTAATAGTGCTGCTCCAGTAGACTTCTGCACTGAAATCCATTTCTCAAAAGAGCAAACAGATTTTTTTATATTCAGTTTTGAAATCTGACATGGGGATAGCCATTTTGTCTATTTCCCAGCTGCCCCATGTCATGTGACTTGTGCCAGCACTTTAGGAGGGGACTGCTTTCTGGCAGGCTGTTGTTTTTCCTTCTCAATGTAACTGAATAGTACGCAGTGGGACATGGGTTTTACTACTGCTGTTTTTAGATCTACCAGGCAGCTGTAATCTTGTGTTAGGGAGCTGTTATCTGGTTACATTCTCATTGTTCTTTTGTTAGGCTGCAGGGTGGGGGAAAGGGAGGGGGTGATATCACTCCAACTTGCAGTACAGCAGTAAAGAGTGATTGAAGTTTATCAGAGCACAAGTCACATGACTTGGGGCAGCTGGGAAATTGACAATATGTCTAGTCCCATGTCAGATTTCAAAATGAAATATAAAAAAAAATCTGTTTTCTCTTTTGAGAAATGGATTTCAATGAAGAATTCTTCTGGAACAGCACTATTAACTGATGCATTTTAAAAACATTTTTTTCCCCATGACTGGATCCCTTTTAATGAACATTTCTGAACATATTTAACTTAATACTGTATGGGGCAAATTTACAAAATTCACATGAGATGATCGAAGTTTGAACGAATACGATCGAATACCGATCGTACAAATTTTTTGTATATTCTAATTTGGCCTCTTCGATCATCAAATTATCGATTAGATCGAATGATTGGATAATCGATAATTCGATCATTCGATGATCGAAGGAATCAAAATTTTAAAATTGTTTGCCTACTTCGCCAGATTGAACCTACCGAATTGCAATAAAAGCCTATGGGAACATCTCCATAGGCTTCTGAGACTAAATCCTGCTCGAATACCATTTGTACGATCAAATCGTTCTAATCGTTCGAATCGTATGAATTTTTCGGGGGCTCGAAGGAAATTTTACGAATTTTTTGTGACTTCGAACGGTTGGTATCCGATTGTACGAATTCATCGAGAATATCAAATATTGAGCAAAATGAATTCGATAAGCATTTGATGGTCGAATGGTGGTCGAATGCTTATCGAATTTCGATAAATGTTTTTTTAAAACCTTGCTCCAGTATGTGATAAAAGGAATGGTGACCTATAGCAACCAATAATAAAATACTACCTGCTGATTGGTTGCTATGGTTGTAGTGTGTAGTTTTGGCTTCTAATACTTATAGACATATACATAAAGACTAAATGGAAACGCTTTTCATGATTTTATAGGAGATATTTTCAGGATGTTCTATTTCTATTAGATGTTAACTCTAGCTTTTCTTTGTATGTTGTGGCCTATCCCAGGGAAATTAATATTACATAAATAATTCCCGTTTACATCTATTTGCTTATTCTCTTTGTGGATTTTCTTCTTGCATGTTCTATGTGACTAATAATATACTATTACATGTATTCTATAAGGAGATGTGCTAAGGAAGATTAGAAAATGAAAAGAAAGTGTGGAAACTAGTGATGGGCGAATCTATCCTGTTTCGCTTCTCTGAAAAATTCCAGCAAAATTCAAATTGGCGAAAAATTCACGAAATGAGTCGCGGCACATTTTTGACGTGCGTCGATTTCGATGTGTTGCGTCATTTATGCCACGCCGCATCATTTTTGGCGCGCGACTCGTTTTTTTTTATTGCAGCAAATTTTCTGCAGGTGAATCTTTCACTGGCGTTTTGCGAATTTATTCACCGGCGGCAAATCGTGAGAATTTGCAGCAAATTCACGCCTGCCGAATAAATTTGCCCATCACTAGTGGAAACAAATAGAAGGCATAAAGCAAACATTCTTTAACATGCAGAAATGTAGGATTTGAAGTACTGTCCCACTATACAGTAATATGATTTTGCATATATTCCATAAACAATAGCAGGTATGGGATCTATTATCCAGAAACCCATTATCCATAAAGCTAATAGAACAGTACCTTGTACTTGAGCTAATCTAAGATATAATTACTCCTAACTGGAAGTTAAACCAGTCTATTTTGGTTTATTTAATGTTTATAAGTTTTTCTAGTAGACTAAAGGTATGATGATCCAAAGTATGGAAAGATCCATTATCCGAAAATCCCCTGAGCATTCTGGATAACAGGTCCCATACCTGTACAAATTAGGGGTTTAGAGAGAGGGAGATTTGGTTGTGGTGAGGAAGCTTCAGGGGAGTCAACCTGTAACAGTGGGAAAGGGGTTCTGCAGTAGGCACACTGACCAAGGACACAATTTGCAGTGTACTTACTTATACATGTACTAGCAATTGTCATGGTCAATGTTTATAGACCTCACTTTGGACAGCAATTACATTAGTAAATGACTGTAGAACTACAGAAATCTTTTCATGAATATAAATTGGAAAGTTGTTAAGGAATTGTAATTTTGTGAAAATTGCTTTTGGAAACAATGGAATTTTTATTTTTGACTTTTTTTTTGCATAGTTTAACTTAATTTCAGGGGGAAATATCAGTTAAATGTGTTGTGTTTCACAAGCTTAAAAGTGAATAAACACCCCCCCCCTAAGTTGTCCTTGGATTTATCTGCCTCACTCCTAAAAAAACCACACAGGGTACAGCTTGTATTGACAGTTATTCACACACTTCCAAATTATATTTCTGACATGTGCAGTACATGTTTTAGCTTTGAGCACAGAAACTCTGCTCTACACATTAAAGGGCAGATTTACTAAATTCACATTAAGGATTCGAAGTTCGATCAAATTTTCAAAAACATTTGAATTTTCAAATGTTTTTGAAGACCACTTCGACCAGTGAATATTGTAAATTCAATCGAATCGAATTTGAATAAGAATATATTCAAATATTCGACCTTTTGACTGTCGAAGTACTTCCCCTTTAAATTTTTATTCAATCACCTAGTTCGCCAGATCAAAGCTACCGAATTGGGTTTCCTTAATTTTGATCGAATTAAAAAAAAATTTGATTCAAAAAAATCGTTCAAATCGATTGAGTCGAAAGATTTTTCCTATTTGATCGTTTGTTCGACCAATTGAATTGCGGTACAATCCAAATTTGAAGGATTTTACTTCCCTATCTATTCACATGGTCGAAATTCAAATTTTTTTCAGTTCGAAATTCGACCAATGATAAATCTGCCCCTAAGTTTCCAAGCACATTAAATACACTTGTACAAACAGCAGGTAAAGCAAATGTTTGACATCAAGTAAAACTATATACAAATTTTCTCTCACAGCTTAAGTAGTCCTTTAAATTTATTGTGTGTGCTCAGAAATAATGAAATCACAAAGGGTAATGTACTGTGTGGTTACTTACCATGCCCGACCTTGGTCACTTATTGTTGTATTGCACATGTAATGTTCTATATCTTATTACATTGCATTTAGATTGTCTAATAGTGCTCATTGATGGGTTTTATTGCATATGAATTGCTTGTGTTTTGTTTGATTGGGCTCTCTGGCTGGCTTTATGGTGTATTTCAAGCTCTGTTTGAATATTGTCTATAGCCTGCTTCATTGTGCTCTCTATGCACTGAGAGGTTATTACATTTGCAGCGTCCCTGTTCCTACAAAGTTTTTATTTTATTAACTTGAAATGTTCTTTTGTCTTTTTTTTTTGCACTTCAATCTAAAACTATAAAATTCTGATATAAATTATAGTACAATAGGTTCTATGGTATGGAAGGAAATTAATTTCCTTAAAATATCCTGTGATATAAGAGGCACGCAAAAATCAGTATTTTGGGCATGCAAATTGATAAACATGATATATAATTCTAAATATATACTGTACTATAGAAAATATATAATTATATTTTTTATAATAATAAAATAATTAGAAACAAACCAGGTAATGTAGTATAAAGTGTTAAGTTTGCCCACTTCTAGACTTTATTACATTACAGACAAATTTGTAAATGGTTCAACTGGTGGGTCATAGAACAAAGACCAAAAGACCAAAAGACCAAAAAAAAAAAACTTGTGAAAATTGTTATCTTTTCACCTAAATGCATCGTGCCCAGGGGTATTGTGTCCACTACACTTAGGAGTGTAGTGGACACAATAAAGCCCTAATAAATGAGCAATTTCAATATATCTTGGTAAAACAGCTCGACTTACCAAGGTTTTGGGGCCCTAAATTGACTTTGTAGTGGGGGCCCAGTAGCATCTAGTTACACCACTGGTTGTGTCCCTCTTTACAGACTCGAACTGTAGTATATAAATCAGGTTCAAGCAGTGGTCTCCTGGTGCTTGTTGAACTGCAGTTATCGAAATCTACCAAGATCCAAAGGTCCAACAATTAATCAACAGCTGTAGGACCACTGGTAAAATCTATGATCAAACAAACAGAAAAAGAGTCAGAGAAGAACAAGCATTATGATAATCTACAATGTATTATTTCTGTCTATTATTAGACATACAGTAGCAATGGTTGTGACTGTTCCACGTTGGATTTAATATTTAATAAATGTTACATGTATATATTTCCCAGTAGGTTCTCAGCCACCTAATAAATGTTTGCTGCTTCTTACAGCTTTATTTGTATTTCTATTGTTTTACTTTTTCTCTTCGCCCTTTGCTCTTCGATTTAATCCACTGATTCAGCATCCTGTCTCTTTATCTCTATGTACATTACATGCTTGCTGCTTCTTCTATATTTCTCATTTTCTGGTTTGCCGGGTAAGCCTCATGGGATCAGAGCCTGGGCTAACTCTGAAAAACCAACTCTGAAGCTCACAGAAGAAGAGAGAGGGAGTGAAGCAGTCAGTAGCACATAAGGCCAACACAGCATGTACCTGGGATAAAATGAGCAATGTGTTCCAGAGTCCAGGATTTACAAGAACATAGCTGTTGTGATGAACAGAGAACAAGAATTTACATGAACCAGAAATACAGTGTTTTTATCAGAAATGCAAACAGATTACTTTGCAACTGATTTCATCCATTCAAACAAATAATATCCTTGGGTGAATTGACAGCTTTGTAAAGTTGGATATACAAAGGAACAAACTGCATATGTGACATACTGGAGACACAGTACTGTGAATCTACAAATAACTGAGTAAAAACGTCTTGCCTTATGCCATTGGATCAGAGGAAAGATCATATGCTGTACAATAATTATGCGTGATATTTCAATAGTCCTGTCATTTTGAATTTCTTAATTGGAAAAAAATGAGAAGGCTTATTACGAGTACAAATTAAGAATGATGTTTTGTGACAAAATTCTAGGAAAATAAAATGGACACAAAATTGCATCCAGAAAAAAAGAAGTTCAGAATTATTTAACTCTACTCTAACTCTATATAGATAGCAAACTCTCTAATGTTGAACATTTAGTTTAATGAAGAGAGCTTGTGTTTAAAATCCTTTTTGAATATTGTATTCATTAAAATATCTATTGCTTTAGTTATTTCTTGGGTTAAACACGGGGAAACTGAATGTAACTGTTTCCAACTTCTACTTCTTAGCACAGGAAACCCCTGTCTAGTTCCATATCCAGTAACATTAGACAGGGGTACCCTGGCAGTGGTGTTAAGGATAAGGAACAATCCCAATATAACAGGTATATGGGTTGGGCCCAAAACTTAGGAAAGATTGATTTTAACCATTCACAGCTAATGATGAATAATGAATAATAATAGTATTTATAAAGTACCAACATGATCTGCAGAACTGTATAATCCTGGCACTGGATGAATATAGTATGCTTCCAGGTTACAAACGGAATGTCACCACGACTGAGGCCCTGTCAATAGGCCTCTCAAAAGTGACTATAAATATTATTCAATCCAGTTTCAAATACAAATGGCAGACTTACTATATCTCTTATTTTGGAACACTGACACCTATATACAAAAAGTTATATTCCCATCAATTTAACCTCTTAATCTAAAAGGTCACATCCAATTTACAAAATGTAAAGGTTATTTATTTTCCTAGTTAGTAAGAAAAGCTTCCATTAGAATGATTGTTACCTCCTGGAAACATTGCCTATTCCATTCCCTTTCTAAAAAAAAACCATAATTGTTTCACATGGTCTTATTGGACCCTGACATCTGTCTTGCAAAAAATATAAACTACTGTACCTGTTACTTAGATTTGGCCTTACTGCAATAAAAAACAAACCGAATATCCCTATGCTAATGTCTAAGCTCATTCCTTGCAAATTTGGCAACTTATGAAATCAAAATACAAATTTCAATCACCTATTTTTTTATATCTGGGCAACCTCCTGTTCTCCCAGAGCTCTTTCACTTAACTGGAATGATTGGCTGGTGCCTGCTTCCATTTTTACCATAAGGGGAAATGCTAGGTCCCATATCAAACACATTGAATGTCAGTTCTCATAACTTGCAACAAAAACATGTGTATATATATATATATATATATATATATATATATAT
>CM044444.1:55376233-55394710 GCA_024363595.1 Xenopus borealis
TGACTTGTGCTCTAATAAACTTCAATCATTCTTTACTGCTGTACTGCAAGTTGGACTGATATCACCCCTCCCTTTTCTCCCACCCAGCAGCCTAAAAGAACAATGGGAAGGTAACTAGTGATTTTCTTCGCCGAAAAATTTGCGAATTTCGAGCGAAATTTGAGAATTGGCAAAAAATTTGTGAAACGACGTGCGTCTCGTTTTTGACGCGCGTCGTGTCATTTTCGGCGAGTGTCGCACCGTATTCGACACGTGCATCGTTTTCAGCGTGCGTCACGTAATTTCCGGCGCACAACTCTTTTTTTTTCAGGCGATATTTCGCCAGGCAATTTTTTTCAGGTGTTTCGCGAATTTATTCACCGGCATCAAATCACAGGAATTTGCCGCAAATTCCCTGCTGTCGAATAAATTCGCCCATCCCTAAAGGTAACCAGATAACAGCTCCCTAACACAAGATAACGGCTGCCTGGTAGATCTAAGAACAACACTCAATAGTAAAAACCCATGTCCCACTGCGTACTATTCAGATACATTGAGAAGAATAACAACAGCCTGCCAGAAAGCAGTTCCCTCCTAAAGTGCTGGCACAAGTCACATGACCGGGGCAGCTGGGAAGTTGATTAAATAGCTAGCCCCATGTCAGATTTCAAAACTGAATATAAAAAAATCTGTTTGTTCTTTTGAGAAATGGATTTCAGTGCAGAAGTCTACTGGAGAAGCACTATTAACTTATGCATTTTAAAAAAACATGTTTTCCCATGACAGTTTCCCTTTAAATGGCACTATGTCTTGCTCCAGTTAAGATGATGAGGTTTCTTATTTCTTTATTTCTTATTTGACAGTGTTTATAAAAACCCAGCATTATTAATATTAGCTTTCCCCAGCTACTGGATAATAAGAATAACTACAAATGTAAAGAAAATATAGCAAACATCAAAACAAAGACCAGTTATCAGATATCAGTGTGTAATTGTATGGTATTTACTTGTTATTCAGTTCAAGTAACTTAATGAATAAAGGTGAAGCATTAAAATACTAGCATTATCATAAGATTATGCAGTTATTAAAAAGACTCCCAGCTTGTTATTACACAATCCAATTAGAGTTTCATTAAACTTTATAAAATACAGGGCTGTTCCTAGCCAATAAAAATGAAGTTAAGAACCCAATAGTAAAGCTTGCTGATGAAGATTTTTTCTACTATTGTTTGTCTTGCTTTCACATTAAAGGAAAACTATACCCTCATCACAATGTATGTAGGTTTCTATAAAAAGATATTGCATAAAACAATTCATATGTAAAACCCTGCTTCCTGTAAATAAACCATTTTCATAATAGTATACTTTTTTAGTAGCATGTGCCATTGGGTAATCATAAATAGAAAACTGCCATTTTAAAAAATAAGGACAGCCCCCTGGGATTGTATGATTCAATGGTGCACACAAACATATCAAACAAACTATGTCACATGAGCCAATTAACAGAGAGAGTTCTGTCTTTTGCTTCCACACTTCTTCCTGTTACAGTTAGAATTGAAATGTTTCTGGTCAGGTGATCTGAGGCAGCACACAGACCATCACGAAATGGTGGTTCAAGGGAAGAGATGTAAAAGAGCAATATTTACTTAAATTCTTAAAATTTACTTAGATTCTTTAATATGTCACTTAATTTGATATAAACTATCTGTTGCTCAAGTATTAATTTTGGGGGTATAGTTTTCCTTTAACGTTATAAAATAAAAAAATATATTGTTTTTGTTTTGGCACTTAGCGGTAAAGTACATGTGCAGAACAGAATGCTAACAATAAAAATGTAAGCCTTGAAAATTTCTGCAACTGCCTCACAAATTGCCTGAGCTAAAGTACTCTTTGTTTATATCTGATCAGCAATTGTCTCGTGTTTTTAGCAGCCAAGCTCATTGAGACAAACTTTTGCTGCCTGAAAACTTGCCAGAAAGAACAGCAAACAAATCTAGCGAAAGCTGAATGCTTTTAAACTCTGATCTTAAAGTTGTTTACAATATGGCTAAAAATCAGAATGAGAGACCTGAATTGTTTACTGAAAATAGATTTTCATCCTCAACCACTTTGAGAACTACAATGAAAGGCTTCTTCAGGAGATACTGTCACGAGTGCCAGCAGACACCATTTGCTTCGGCCCTGCATTCAACATGGAGGCACCCATGGTCCCCACGTGTAGCGCCCAATGATGTCACGCACTTGCTATGAAATTCAAAATAATTTTTTTTTAATTCCGGGGTGTCTGATAATTCTTGTTGACCTGTTTCCTGTACATCTGACCCTGCCTGTACTTTGATTCTGATATTATTCTGCCTGCCTTTGAACTCTTGCCCAGACTTTGATCACAATTTTGCCTGAACTTTTTTACTGCGATTTTGAACTTTCAACCTTCACAGTTCTTCTCTGAGTGGGCGAAAGTTGGCTATGTGATGTCTCGTCTGGAGGGCAAACTTTTTGAATGGGCTACACCACGCTGGGAGAAGAATTCTCCATTGACCTTTGATGCCAAAGATTTCCTCCAGGCATTCCTGGATTCATTAGACCCTCCTCTTCTCCTGCCATGGCGGGATTCTTCTTTGTGGAAAAGAAGGATGGCAGACTGTGTCCTTGCATTGACTACAGGGGCTTCAATAAGATCACGGTAAAGAACCGATATCTTGTACCTCTTATCTCTGAACTCTTCGACCAACTCAGAGGGACAAAGTTTTTCACTAAGTTAGATCTCCGTGAAGCATACAACCTAATCCGCATCCAGGAGGGAGACGAATGGAAGACGACATTCAATACTAGAGATGGGCATTGAGTCCCTGGTAATGCCCCTTGTCCTTGCAATGACCATGCCTGGCATCCTCATGCTCTGGAGGCCTCCCAGTCCTTGAAAGATTTGTTTGCTTCAGCTCCTGTACTTTGACATCCTGACCTTTTGCAACCCTTCTTCATTGAAGTAGATGCATCTGATGTGGGGGCTGGTGCCATCCTTTCTCAGAGGCAAGTCACAGATGGGAAGATTTTCTCCTGTAGAGCAAAATTATGATGTGGGGAATCATGAGCTTCTGGCAGTGAAACTTTCACTTGAGGAGTGATGACATTTCCTGGAAGGAACCCCTCCAGACTCTCCAGAGACTGAATCCCCTCAGGCTCATTGGGCACTCTTCTTCACTTACGTTTCATTTACGTTTCACCCTGGCTCCAGAAACTGTAAGGTGGATGCCCTATCCAGAAGTAGTATCCCTGAAGGATCCATCAGTGAAGACCATGAACCAATTGTTCCATCCACAAAGATCAATGATTCCCTATTTCCACAACTGGCTAGCCAGATCCTATCTGTCCAGTCATCTGCACCTGCTGATACTCCCATTGGTGTGGTTTACGTATCATCCAAAATCCGCAGACCCATCCTTCAGCAAAGCCATTGTTCTAAGCAAGCTGGACATCCAGGTACTCAAAAGACCTTTGTGTTTGTTAGTTGACTCCTCTGGTGGCCTTCCCTACAGAAGGATGTGAAAGACTTCATGGCAGCCTGCACCATCTGCGCCTTGTCTAAGTCCAGCCACTCTCGCCCTAGTGGGTTGTTACAGCCTCTACCCATTCCTTCTCGACCACAGACTCATTTGGCTATGGACTTTAGTCGAATTACCACCTTCCAAGAGGAGCACTGGGATATGGGTGGTTATTGACCGCTTAAGCAAGATAAGCACACTTTATCCCTCTTCATAAACCTCCCTCTGTCATGGAACTTTCTCAGTTCATTCATTCAGTTTATTTTCCATCTGCATGGCAGAGACAGAAAGAGGTGCCCAGTTTGTGTCTGGCGCTCATTATGTAAAAATCTGGGTATTTCTCTTCAATTCTCCTATGCCTATCCCCCTCAATCTAATGGGGCAGCTGAAAGAGCAACCAGTAAACAGTCATATATCCCTCTGCCAGGAGGATTTGTCTGATCTACTTCCCTGGGCTGAACAACAATGCTTGCCATGCCTCCACTGTGAGATCACCCTTCTTAACCGTGTATGAACAACATCCTCAAGCTTTCCTCAGGACTTCCTCCTGTCCGATGTTCCAGCAGCTGATGATCATGCAGCCCATATGTAGGCCATTTTGTTGGCTACTAAAAACAACTTAAAGTAAAGTTCCTTGTCCCACAAGAAGTATGTAGTGATGGGCGAAACTCCCGCGTTTCGCTTCGGTCGAAAAATTCGCGAATTTCCAGAGAAATTCGCGAATTGGCGAAAAATTTGCGAAACAAGTCACGCATCGTTTTTGACGCGCGTCGCGTCAAACGCGGTGCGTCGCGTCGTTATCGGCGCGCGTTGTGTCGAGAGCGACTCGTTTTTGCTGGCAAATTTTTTTGAGGCGAATTTTTGCTGCAGTTTCCATCACTAGAAGTATGCTGATTAAGGACGGAAATCTTCTCCCTTATATAAAGTTTGGGACAAAGTGTGGCTCTCTACTAGGAACATTCATCTCAAGATTCCTTCCATCAAGTTGGGTCCAAAATTTGTTGGTCCATACTCCATTATGGAGATTGTTCATCCCGTGTCAGTCAGGCTACAACTTCCCCCTGAGATGCGAATCCCTAATTTATTCCATGTCTCTTTGATAAAACCAGCCATCGCTAATCACTAACGCTTCAGAACAATCTCCTCCTTCTTTTATCTCTGTAGATGGCCAACAGGAATACGAGGTAGAGAAGATCTTGGACTCCAGAATCTCCACTACATACCATTCCTGATTCCCTGGAAGAGTGTCCCTGGATAAAACATACCAATGTCCATGCTCCTCGCTTGGTAGGGGAGTTCTACAGTTTCCCCAGATGCCAAGGCTTGGTGGTCCGGTGGCCCCCTGTGGGGGAGGGGGTACTGTCACGAGCGCCGGCCGGCGCCATTTGCTTCGTCGCCACATCCAACATGGCGGCACCCATGGTCTCCACATGCAGAAGCATTCTGATGCCGGCTCCCTGACGTCGGCGCAATTATGTCATGCGTTTGATGCAAAATTAAAAGTAGAAACCCTTCCTGGTAACGGTTCGATGCCCGATTATATCATTTTTTGGAACATTCCGGGGCTTCTGGTAATTCTTGTTGACCTGTTTCCTGATTCTGATATTAATCTGCCTGTCTTTGAACCCTTGCCAGGACTTTAATCACGATTTTGCCTGAACCCTTTTGTACTGCGATTTTGGACTTTAATCCCTTAAACCTTCCTCCTTGGTCTTGACTTCTCCCGTTGGGAGCCGATAAACCTTTTCTGTAGACAGAAACAGGGTTGTGCAATGGGTTCTCCAGTCTTTCCCATTGTAGCTAACTTATACATGGAGGAAGTGGAAAGGAGGGCTTTACTTACTTTCCAGGGAACTACACCAAGTCACTGGTTCAGGTATGTGGATGACACTTGGGTTAAAATCAGATCCAATGAAGTGGCGGCCTTTATAGAACACATTCATTCAGTGGACAATGCATGCTTGCTTTTTTGGACTGTTTAATTTGCATCCAAGAGGGGGGGTAACTTAAAAACGGAGGTGTACAGGAAACCTACTCATACTGATCAATATCTGTTGTTCGATTCCCACCATCTGCTGGAACACAAACTAGGTGTCATTAGAACTCTGCACCACAGGGCGGATACAACTGATTCAGAGTCCAAGGACAAGGAGCACCACCTGTCTGCTACATACAATGCTGTTCTCACATCTGTTCCTCTGCGGTTTCAGAACTCTTGACACATCCATTCATGCAACTCTCACAAGTAACACCTGTTTTCTAGGAGTTGCATGACACATTGGTAATCTTATCACTGTAACTGCACAGAATCAACACCACTGTGAATTTCAGATGTCACCTCTCTGAGGAATTGCAATGTGCCATTGTGGTTGGATTGTTGGAAGAGTATATATGCCGAGAACTCCACTACACCAGTCAGTTGAACTGAAGAAGCTGCTCGGATGAGCAGTGAAACGTCTTCATTAAAATATCTCAGCAAGTCCAGATGCTTTGAGTTACTTTTGATAAATATATCCAAATGAAAACGGACCACTTTCATAAGATAAAAATGTAATAAATTAAAGAACTTGAAAATGAGTGCCACGCATAGTCTCCCAAACCAAGAAGAAATGCCAAGATTCTTGTCTGAGCTCAATTTTTTCTCCTATAATAGCTGCCTTTCACTTTGGGAGGATCGTTTCAGAGTTCTGGCCAAGCAAGGGAACCCAGGTGTGTCTTTGGAGTGATGGGAGAATAGTCAAGAGGGGACAGGCCAAGGTCAAAACTGTTCTGACAGTGAAGTACAAAATTAGGATCTGGAAGCATGGTCAATAAACAGGCAAAGGTCAGTTCAGGTAGCAAACAGCAAAGGTCAATGAAGAGGCAGAGGTCAGGAACACAGGATCAGTTAGAGATGCACCCAAGGACTTAGATTAGCAGATGCACTTTGGGAAGTGAAAATAGGTTGTGGCACCTTTAAATATTTGAATTTCGCACCTTGCTTAACAATGACATCATGGTGCTGTGGCATCATCATGCTGTACAAAATGAATAAAGGACTGTGGGCATCCCCACTGCTCTACTAGACTAATAGGTACTGTAACAATGAGAACATTTTTATGTGATTTTTGATGGCAATGTATGGTGACTTGCATCGTAAGTAAAATGCCATTATATATACCGCAACATAGTTGCCTCAATGAATGATTGTGTGAATATGCCTGTGGATAGAGATAGCTTGCAAAGGCAAACTGATTGGATATGAAATGAAAATATAGAACAACAATTGTGGGAAAGAACATTTATGACGGACAATCTGGGATTTAGAGAGAGAAAAAAAGCACACCATAAATTTATTATAACAACGTGACAACCATAAGGAAAAGAATCAACCCAAATGAGGAGAAAATGCTTATCTAGAGACTTATCTAGAGCACATATTGGATATTCCTCTAGATTTACAGCTGCTGTATTAATAATTCACCCAACTGTCTTGTCAGTTCCAACCAGATTCTGCTTACCTGATAATATGCTACAGAATCTACTTTAAGGTAAAATAAGCCAATTATCTCAGCTATACAGTAAAATGTTTAGATGCTAAACTATAGGCCAAGACTAGCAAGGCATAGCAGGCAAAATGGGACTAATGTGATAAAGTTTACTGGATAATTAGGGGCAGATTTACTAAATTCGTGTGAAGGATTCAAATATTTGCGCGATCGTGCAACTATTCGAATATGCAAATGAAGTATTTTAGACCATCGAATATAGAATATCCGGGTGCATCGAATACATCGAATAGATCGAATAAATATATATTCGAGCGCTCGACTATTCACCAGTCGAAGAACTTGCATCAAAAGCGTGCCGCGACTCGTTTCGCGAATTTTTTGGCGAAGCGAAACTGGGGAAATTCGCCCATCACTACACTTATTATATTTTAGGAGAATGAAAGTTAAGCACAGATCAAGACAAGGCTTTAGTGAGAAGCAGCACCATTTCTTTCCCTGTGTTCATGTGTGGCAGGGGGTTTCAATTTAAGGGAGCTAATTAGGGTCACTCTATTCCATGGAGCAATTAAATGTTGCTGGCTGGGCATCTTCAATTTTGGATAGGAAGACTAACCCCCTTAATACAGTATATTAACAATATAAATGTATTTGTCAGGACTACTGTGGGCCCTGTGCACTTCTGGATCAACCCTCTGACACTCTTGTTACGTCCCTGACACTATTAATGAAATAACTACTGACTCTCTTATTATCAATTAGAGAATGGCTTTTGTGAGCACGGACCAGCACATATTTTTATATACAACTGTCTCATTCTAAGTAGATTGCGCAATATAAATACATAAAAATCTGAAATAATACTTTTTTAAATTTAGCTGCCTGCATTTCATTTTCGTCTTGCTAATTTCTATAATTATATAGTGAGAAGCTGATTCTCACTCACTTTTGTAAGCACAACTGCTTAATTTCCGTCCATGAAGAAACTGAGTCTGTTGCCTCAATTTAATGCAAATGACCAAATGTAGAATGCTAATTCAGTTGATGGAAAATGGACAATGTAATATCTATTTGTCATTAGTGTCATCTCTTGCACCTTGATAAATTAGATCTCATTAACAGTGTGGCCCTTTCCTACTTGATTTCTCCCTATTCCCTCCCACCGCATACAAGTGAATATCTGTAACTGTAAAATTGTCTTGGAGCACTTTAGGATTTATTTCACCATCATACTTATCCCCTAATGTCCCACCATCCGTTTTCTTAATAGGAATATCCATGAAAAAGATTGCCTGATTGTTAATAGGATGACTGATGAGGACAATAGAATGATTTCTGCAAAGTTGGCTTTCCATTCTAAATGTGAAGATATTTAACAAAGTATACAGTGTTAAATTGTGCTTAAATCATATTAAAGGCAAACAGAGGCACAGAAAAAGTATAGTTATAGTTAGTTTGTCTGCTATTATAGTTCATTTGCTATTATACACAGAAAAAGAACTACACATTTATTCAGTGTGATGCTATAAATGTGTTGCATGCCTCAATTGTCTCAAGTGTCTAATGGTAGAAATCAGTGTGCTATCCGATATAGTTTAATATACTGTAGTACTGTAAATAGGAACCCAATTAAGAAGATTCCCTATATCAGTAGACCTTACATGCCAGTTTTGCATTGGGTGATTAAGTACAGTTGTAGTGTTGAACACCCAGTTGATTCATCATGACCTGAAAAAAAAACGAGCATTGATTGACAATTTTATGGAGGAGGTACCAAAACAGTACCTTTTCTGCATTGCTACATATTGGTATTAAGTAAAAAATAATATAGAATTAAGCTCAGCGCTGCAAGAAAAACTTCTCTACAAAGCAGCACCACAATGAAATGTGGACCCACTAGTCCACTGTATTGTTTAAAAAATCAGCATAAAGGGTGCGCTAGCATGTATTTATTTTCTGGTTTCCCGATTTCCTAAAAAAGGGGGGAGAAAGCGCTATATATACGGAACGCATTTTAGGACATCGTCACATTAAAACGATGTTCTGCATGCTCCCTCCTATGGCTTCGGAATGCAGCGTTGGGTGTTTTGTCACTCACCCATCCTCCAAAGCAGCATTCAGGTATCCGCCTTCGGCACTCCCTCTTGAGCCCTCAGCCCTCCCTTTTAAGACATCAGCACTCCCCCTTCATGCCTCAGTCCTACCTCCTCCTCCCTCCCTCCTCAGTTCTCCGCCTTCCATCCTCCAGTCTCTGTCCTCGTTTTTCTGCCCACAGCTATCTCCCTTCCTACTTCAGCCCTCGGTTCTCTGCTCTCCCAAATCAGGCAACTGCCCTCTACCATCGCTTCTCATCCCTGTTACCCTCCCTTCTCAGTCCTCAGCCTTCTTCCCTCCACTCCCCCCCCCCTCATAATTCTCGTGGGTCCCCTATCTGAGATCCAAAAGTGTGGCATTCATTTGTTAGTGCGGCGCTGCAAAGGGCTGAGCAAGGAAGGTAGAGGGCTGATCATAGAGGATAGAGGGCTGATCTCGGAGGGTAGAAGGCTATTCACGGAGGGTAGAGGGCTGAGGAGGGAGGGCGGACGGCTGAGGGCGGAATACTGAAGAGGGAGGGCGGAAGGCTGAGGGCGGAGTGGTGAGGAGGGAGGGCTGACATTGGAGGAGGGAGGGCTGAGGACGGATGTGTGAGTGCAATCTGAGGATGGGTGACGGCAAAAACACCCGATGCTGCATTCCTCAGCCATAGGACGTTTCATGGAGGACATCAATTTCGCCGGAGGATGTCCTAAAATGCGTTCCGTATATATAGAGTAGTACGCTCAGTATGTTTAAAGTTATAGCAATGTAAATCTTACTCACATATGTATCTCTTGGTAGAGGGTGTATATTACGCCTTCATACAGGATGTGTCAGCGCGAACTTATAAGAAGGGAAGGCATGTAGCGGTTATCCTCAGTGATCTCGGCGTTCCACGTGTGTGGGGAGAACGAGTTGCATCGGGTAGCTGATGGCGGCTGATTCGGCGGCGTTCGGCTTTTCTCCGCTGCGGTCCTTCCTGTCTGTGCGGCTGCCGTTTAACCGGTGCTGTAGCCGTTCTTAGTAGTGGTTAGGCAGATTTTTTAGGGGGAAACTTTCGAATAATTACTGCTGTTTGTGAAGTTTTAGAAATGTATTCAAGCCTCTCAAGCCCAACGCGTTTCGTATAATACAATACTTCCTCAGGGGTGATGCCCTGAGGCAGCCACTGTGATGGTGCATCGATTGCGCCACATTTCTAGTTTATGATCCAGAAATTTGGCTCTAAAGGTTACCTGGAGTGGGTTTTCTTGCCACCCCTGATAACTTATGGGGCAGTACCACCTAAGAATGTTTTGCTTCCAATAAGGATTAATTATATATTAGCTGGGATCACACACAAACTATTGTACTGTACACATTGAAATACAGAGTTAATGCTCTGAGTGCCTTTAAATAGATAATAAGGATAAAGTGTTATTTTACTTTGAATAGCTAGTGCTATTTCCCAGGAAATAAAAATCACACCCTGTCTTGGCAGACAAGAACTATTTATTGTCTAAACATCTTAACCCCTCTTCCCTTCCTTTGAATTGCAAAGATTTATATGAGCTGCTCATGTCTATACCAATGCCTTTACTCAAGGAGTGTATCAGATTTCGTTTCCATCTCCTGTGCTGAACTTGCAGTCTCTACTTCCTCGGTATACAAATTTCAAGGGTAAAAATTAATGAAATGAAAGAAAGCTTGGCTGAGGACAGAGAAAAAGCTAAAGAGAACAGGCAACAAATGAATGTGCTCAGGAGACCCTGAAAATTTAGAGGAAAGCAGTGAATCAGTCAGATCTGGAAGCGCTGAAGTACAAGGGCAAGGAAGTGAAAGCTGACAGATAACAGCTCAACAACCCTTTCACCCCCTTTAGCAAACATTATTTATCTTAGACATAAGGGATTACTAGTCTTACCGATCAGGTTAACTTTAGTGATCAATGAACGCCTGGGCCAAAACAGCCTACAGTGTCATTTGAGGCCTTATTATTTAGATCAAGGTTTTCCAGAACAGAACCCTTTGATAGTCAGAGGGTTTTGGAAGAAATACTGTAAATAGGTAATGTAGTGTACAGTAGAACTTTTTGTTTAACTTTCTTTGTGTCAAGTGTCCTCCCTTATGTACAGAACCTAGGCCAAATTCCCTAAAACACAGCACTGCTTACTTTTGAGGATAGTTCAAATTCCTTACAAATATAATTAGATACAATGAAATGTTAATTCAATCACACTTTGTGGGAAATCATGACTTTGGTTTTCTGATTAGAGTATGAGTATGTTACAGCTGGGGATGCACCACTTCCAGCTCCAAGATTTGGCCAAATCCCACTTGTCAGACAGTTTTGGGAAATTACAAATTGTTTCATTTTTTTCCCAATTCATTTAAATGTATTAAGTGACTAAACTATTATTATTAACATGTATTTTTAGAGCACCAACATATTTCAGAGAGCTGTAAACCTAATATATGGCAAAGAACACATAGAATTAAATACATAGAGACCAGTAACCAATACAAAATATGAAGAGGGTTCTGAGCAAAAGAGCTTAGAATCAAAATGAGGAACACATGGGGGCACATTTAGAAACTTTGCACAGGGCAATTTGGTTTGCACAGTGAATATATTTGCCCTGTATCTGGTTATGTTTATAAAGCTGAATAAGACTGTGCCAACAGATTTGCTAATTTGGTTTTCATATTCAAATTTCTAAAAGAGCTTTTTAAATATGGCAAAAATCACAAATTGCAAATATTTATTTGCACACAGAGTCTGAATTATGCCACAGCTTTGGTGGTGGAAAAAATATTGAGAATTTATGAGATTTTAACATACTATCAACACTATTTTTGCACACAGCAACCTCGCACAGTGGGCACACACCTGTCTCATTTGCAAGCTATTTGTGAAAAATGAAAAGTTCCTACTTAACGTAAATTTTTTTTCCTGCCCACTTATCATGTCAGCAATACTATGGGTATTAGCCCTGCCCCCATACCTCAGTAAGCTCTCTCCCTCCTCCAAAGAAAACGATAAAGGACCCAGGCCCCCCTCACTTACTTGTCTCATAATTTAGTTCATAGAGGGTGGATTTGCTGACATTGGAAAAGAGATTTACGGTAAGTATGATAGGAAATTTTCCTTTTCCTGGCCATTTCATGTCAGCATTACTATGGATTATACTCAAGCAATGACAACCAATCAAGAGGGAAGGTATAAAACAGTTTTTAATCAACAGAAAAAGACTGCAGAACTGTGGAAGCAAAATTATGTTGAGAATGTTTAACATTCAACTAATAGAACTTAGAGATAATTCGAGCCAACGAGCATACTGCTGTCTCACAAATTGCTAATTCTGAAACCTCTGCCTCTGCTGCCCAGGATGTAGCAACATCCCTCGTTGAATGAGCCTTTAGCCCTGCAGGTGCTTGCTTGCCTTGAAGATTGTAAGTTTTTTGTATCAAAATCACAATCCATCTAGCAATAGTGGACTTTTCTGGTGGTTTCCCTTTCCAAGGACCTGCTGGTAAAACAAACAGACTTTCAGACTTTCTCAAAGACTGACTCATAGCAATCCCTTGTTTAAACCTTCCAGCAGGAATTCTAAAACCTGAGGTAAAGATGGTGGAAAATGGGATTTTCCATCTCCAATTGCTATAAGAGAAATCTTTCCCAAAACTTATAATATGTGATAGATGTACTGTATTCTCTTGCCTTAAACAGTGTGGCCACCACTGCTTCAGAAAGCCCCAAGGCTACAAGCCTTTTGCTCTCAGCCTCCATGCCATCAATGAAAGAGAGTGCGGGTTTGGATGTGACACTGATCCCTGGGTCATTTTATTTCCCTTCATAGGAATAGGCAATGGGTCTGCTATTGCCAGTCTTCTATGCAGTGGAAACCATGGGAGACAAGGCCAATAAGGGGCCATGAGAATGATCTCCACTTCCTCTTGAAAAACCTTCAGTAGGACTTGAAGTAGGAGAGGAATTGGTGGAAACACATAGGCTAGACAGAACATCCAGGGGTTGAAGGAGTGCATCTGTCCCCTGAGCTAGAGGGCTGAAAAATCTTGAAAAGAAAATCAGCAGTTGAACATTGTCCGGCGAGGCCATAAGGTCCACCTCTGGAAGACCCCACTTTTCCACCAGTTGGTGGAAAATGTCTGCATGCAGCTTCCACTTGTGTTTTGAAAAAGTCATACGACTGAGAAAGTCTGCTTTCTGATTGTGAATCCCTGAACATGAACTGCCGTCAGATGCTCTAGATTCTGCTCTGCTCAGCTCAGGATTGGAAACACTGCTTTCCATAGAGACCAACTCCTTGTTCCTCCTTGTTTCCTTATATACACTGTAGGACACTGCTGATGAATTGTCTACTTTGACTTTTACATTGTTTACTTTGACTTCTACTGCCAATACTTTTATGTCTGGAGCAAAGGTTTTTAGTGCTTGTGACACTGCTCTTAGCTCTAACACAATTGCCTGCACTTTCAACTGAGACTTCCAGACTCCTTGAGCCACACTGCCCCCAAAAGAGCTCAACCTTGGGAGAAGGCATCTGTTGTCATCATCTTACAATTTATTGGAGCAAGGGGAAAACTCCTGGATTAATTCAAAGGGCTTATCCACCACTGAAGGTTGACCTTGAGTTGGGGAGAAAGAGGAATTAATTGATTTCCCATTGATTCCAATGAGTCAGGAAATAATGTTGTGCCTCCCTCATATGGAATCTGGCCCATTTGATCATTGGAATAGAGGCTGCCATCAAACCTATGATGAGGACTTTGGTAATGCTCTTGGAGATGTTGAGAGGCCAAAGGGGAGGACCAAAGCTGAAAATGCCTGTGACCAACTACAAATTTTGAATTTTTGAATACACACAAGTTCCGTTTCTTCGAAACTAACACTGACCTCCATCCTTCCAAAACTTTCTTTACCAGAAACAGCAGGGAATAAATGTCTTTTTTTCCTTTCCTCCTGAGAACTGCAAACTCCTGGTCCAACATCATTTGGACATACTCTTAAAGGTCTTTTTTCTTTTAATGACCTTGAGGAGTAGGAGAAACAAAAAATATGTTTTGAGTCGGAATGGGCAAAAATTCTATGCGGTAACCTCTTCTTAATACAGCCATTACCCATTGGTTTGAAATTGACCACTCCCAAACATTGTAAAATCTTGAAAGTCTTGCCCCAACTTGAGAATCCTCTCCTCCATGATTGTCAGAGAATCCTTTAGTGTTGTGTTTTTAATTTCTTCTTCTCTTACAGCAAGAAAGTACCCCCCCGTCTCCTTTACTATGACGTTTTCTAATTTAGGGCCAAACAGCTTTTTTCCAACATAAGGCAGGTTACACAGACTTAGGTTAGATGCTGCATCTGCACCCCAAGACCTGAGCCATAATGCTCTTCTTGCTGATACTGACACTGCCATCGACCTGGAAGCCAATCATGTTAAATGCTACTGCCATTTTTAATTCTGCTAATCCTGGGATGAATCCCAGTTTTTGGTATCCTGTGCTTTAAATGGATATAATTTTGAAAATCTCATAGCCAAAGAAGAAAAAGAGACTTTCTTAGCCCTTATTCCCCATTCTGCAGACATTAAACCCGACACTTCTGTAAAAAAGAGGAAAAATTGGCTTAGAAGAAGAGGCGAGCATCTTAGACTTCTGTGAATCCACTGTCTCCTCTACCCCCAGGATTAATTTAATTGCTTTAATGAAAGGAGGAATTAAGGCCAAATCAAAAGCTGAAGATTCTGCTTCTTCTTCCTCCTCCTGGACACTGAAGCTCCTTGACCACAGGGGACTCTACTTTGTAGTAAAAGGCCAAAGCATGATTTGCAAAACTTTTTCCCCGGCAGCGGAGCATCAAAGCAGCCTGCAAAAACTTGAGAAGAAGAGCCAAACTTCTTTGTTTTCCTCTGTACGGACTCCATATGGCAAGCTGAACAGACAATAAAAGATAATCATAAGAATAAGAAAAGTGTGAAACACCTCAATAGAAAGAGAGGGAGAGAGAAAAAAAAACAAAGAGGGTCATACCAAGCAACAAGGGCAGCAGTAACTGAGGCTGTAAGATCACCAGTACACTTCAGTACCTCCTGGTGTGCTGCAAGCAATACAGGAGAATAATAAGTATCGAGT
Source organism: Xenopus borealis (assembly GCA_024363595.1). Lineage (NCBI taxonomy): Eukaryota > Metazoa > Chordata > Amphibia > Anura > Pipidae > Xenopus > Xenopus borealis. Next base: position 55,391,450 of record CM044444.1, read on the forward strand.
TATAAAACCCACAATTCTGTAAGACAGGCATTTGAGTACCTGACTGGATCAGAAAACTGAAGTAGCTACTTGAGGATTGTATGCACATTCAAGCATACCAAAATGGCACCTCAGCTTTTTAAAAACACTGGAAAAACCGTGCATGTGTTAAACATGCACACTCGCAAAAACACGTGCATGCTCAGAATCATGCACCCTGGGAAGCATGTTAGGAAAAACAAACCACCTGGAGATCCTACACAACAGTAGCGACTTTTAAAATCACTAACCTGGAAAAGCCTATAACAAGGAATTGGATTCCTGCTGAGGGGGCTTCATGTGACAGTTTTACTGAATGAATAGCCCTCAGAAATTTGCCAACCTTCTGAAAAGTTGGATTTGATAATAATCAGCTGCCATGATGTTCCATGCTGACCAGAATGAAGACAAAGCAAAAAAGACAATTAAGTGAGGGGGGGGGGCTAGATCCTTTATTGTTTTCTTTGGGGCAGGGACATAGCTTGCCGGGGTATGGGGGCAGGGCAAATATCCACAGTATTGCTGACATGAAGTGGCCAGAAAAACTTATTCATAATGCAAATTCGCAAAAAACGGGCACAACAGTGCAGTATTTTAGTGTTCAAGAAAAATCATGGGCAAAAGAACCATTTGTGAATAAATATGTGCTGCACAAACTTTATAAATGCCCCCCCACAATGTGGTAGTGGGCAAGACCAGAAATAAGCAAGATAAGAGGTGTAACATATGGTATTGTATTTGGTAGCTACACAGAATGAGAGTTGGCTTCTCTAAATAAGTGTTTCGAGAGAACTTTTAAAAGCAGAAAGGTGGGAAACAAGTCAGACTGAATATGGGGGAGGATTCTGAAGATGGTGTGGAGCCATGGCAAAGTCTTGAATGCAAGCAAGTGATACAGTAATGAGAGAAGAGTTGAGGAACAGGTCAGTAGATGAGCATAGTAAGCAGATGGGTCTAGAGATAGAGAGAGTTTAGAGATGTAGGGTGGGGCAGAGTTATGTAGTGCTTTGAATGTTAGGGTCATTAGTTTATTCTGAAAGATAGAGGAAGCCAATGCAGGGATTGGCAGAATGGCATGGCAGAGGAGGAGTGGTTGCTGAAGTGTATAAGCCTGCTGGTTATATGGTTAAATTTGCTGGGATTAGAAGTTAAGAAGCAGGGCCATAAAAGTAAAACTGTAGTTCTGACCCTTCACCACAGTTACAGTATATTGGAAGTGCTATGGAAGAATATTAAATAAGTATTGAAGGTACATTATTGTAGAGTTTAACAGTGGCCCCTGGCTTTCAGTAGAAAGCTGAAGCAAAAGCAGTCATTTACTTTCATTTGGAAGCTGAAATTGATTAGACCATCTATTAAATGTCAATAGTGAGTACACTGTTAGGGAAGTGTAATCCATCAAAGACAAGGTTGTATGCTTGCTGTTTTAAACATGAAATGAAAGGAATAGTCATTCTAGATGTTTCATTTGAGCAAATTATCTTAGGAATTAATATTTGTAAATATTTGTTTGGTGTTAATGTGGACAAGGATTACATTGTAAGCTTCAATGGGGGCAGGGACTAATGTGCAATGTCTACATTTCACTCTGTATCAGCACTATACACAGATAACAGCAACCAGAATTATGTTAACACATCAAAATCTTCTATGTGTATAATAAATTGAAATGTCTAAACACTATACGAAGTTGAGGTTTATACTACCTCTGTGACTGCAGAAAGGTTGGAACCCCCATATCAGTGTGGAGAAAGATGAGATACTAAAGGGGTACATACAGGCTGACATTCCTCTATTAAGATTTGGATCTTCCGTAAAACATACAATAAGTGGGAATGGTAGATATATATATATATATATATATATATATATTTCTAAATAAACCCTACTTCTAATGCATATATGGTCATTTTTGTAAATGTATTGGATATGATGCAAGAAAATAATTATTTTTTCAAAATTGCAGAAAGTCATCGATTAATGAGATATTGATTCTTGCTTTTCCTGTTCTGAATTTCATGCAGTTATACATATTGACACAGGGGAACCCTAGAGCTACCACCAACTCTGAACCAGGTGGTATCTCCAGGGTTCCTACTTTGAACACTGCAGTGCCAAAGGTGACCCCCTATGCCCTAAAACGACCAGTTAAATAATGCCATTTTGGAGTTGCAATAACAAATCCTGTATGGTACAGTTGTTCTTTCCTCTGCTACACACTATATTTATCTAGATATCACTTATAAATATTTATACAGAAGTGCTCCAAATACTTTCATTAGGGACAGTTAAATTGCAGTACCTTCCCCAGTGAGTGGTAATGTCACTTGATGTGATGGACATGACACCTCATCAACAGAAGAATCAACTAACTTTCCTGTCCACCTGCAAATCATTGCAACCTGCCAAAGAGCAATGTAGCTGGGGCTTTATTTTTGCCTAGCTGTGCCATTACTGCACTTCACTCCCAGCAATATCTTCTGCAAATTAATAAAGGATAAAGGTAGATTCCTATATCCCCAGAACCTGTGCAAGTTGGATTAGCAAGGGAAGAGGATTCAACCTGTTCCTGCAAAATATATTACTATTCTCATTAGCTTGTGTAATACATATGCATTAGCGAGTGACTGACTCCACCAGTGATGGAAGAAATGAACTAATGCTCCTGCTTAGAAGCTACTGACCTATCATTTTATCTTCTGCATCTCTTTAACCTCTTCAGTCTCTTGCCAGTCCCTCTCACACCTCACTAGTTTCGAGATCCAAGGCCCAGTGCTATTTATCAGAACAGAAAAAAAACTATAATCTTTCCTTTGTTTAATTCAACTCGTATAACACCAATGTTTAACAATTAATGCCAATTGAAAGAGTTTGCAAATATTATGGAACATTGATTTTATTTTTTTAATTGAAATTGTGACATGATATACAATGTTTGACTACCCATCGTATAAGGAACTGACCGTATTCATGTTATTGTGCATAGAGCCTAAAGTCAACCAGCTGTAGGGGGCTTTTTTTCTATTTGGAGAGTCATTAGTAGAGAATAATAGAAAATAAGTGTGTGTTTGTGGTGCCTGCAGACTAGGAGGTTCTGGCACAATAGATAACTGCTGTGTTTGGTAGCCGAGGATGAGGAGAGTATAACCGTGATTTATTAGAAGGTCATGCAGCCATTACATGAGTAAGTCTTACTTTCACTTTCAAGCTGTACAGAAAGTCCTATGTATGCACAGTGACACC
>CM044444.1:55399893-55414410 GCA_024363595.1 Xenopus borealis
AACAATGCTTTATTAGCAGGTCATGCAGCCATTACATAACAGCAGTAAATCTTACTTTCAATGTATGCACAGTGACACCTGCAGGCCATTTTGTATAAACACCACAATAACTGCATGTGTAATATCAGAAAGTAATCCAGTAGAAACAGCTCAGCAGCGTATGATTTAGAGATCCCCCATCTTAGGGGTACATTCCTAAGCAAATATGTCACTTGAACTGACCTAGTCATCACTAGAGATTTAAGCACATCAGTTCTGGTTAGCCATTATGGAATGCATTTCTGAAATATGGATTTCATCCTGGTTAGTGATGCAGTCAATGGAAACAAGTGTAAGTTCTCTTGCGGGCATCTATATATTTCACCCTTTGCAGAAGTAGCATCTGTTGTGCTACTACCAGTGGTTTTTTCATTTTGTATTACTTTTATTAGCAGTATATTATTATCCTGGTATTTAAATTTGGACTATAGAAAACAAGGCAATTCAAACAACAATATAATATATATGTATGTGCAAAAGAAAATACAGCAATATATGAAAGTGTAACCCTTAGCAGCATTTTTTTTATCATTTAGTATATTAAAGTGGACCTGTCACTCAGACAAAATAAAGCTGTAAAATAAAAGTCCTTTTTCAAATTAAAAATTAAATCCAATTATTTTTTTTTATTAAAGGATTGTAATAAATCCTCACCCTGGTGGTCTAGTGGTGGTACAGCGGGGGCGCCGTCCTCTTCCTTCTGTGCCGGCTTCTTAGTGCGTGCCGCGCGCGCACTTCCGCAATTTATAGGCGCATGGTGCGAAATTTAAAGGGACATTTTTTATTTTGTGATTGCTCGTTATAGGTTTTGTTCCTGGTGCCTTGTACTTTGTGCTAAAAGCTTCTAGGCTGTTTGATACCTGTGTTTTGACCCTGCCTGGATGTTTTTGACTACTCTGATCTCTGGAACCTGACCCTTGCCTGAAACCAACCTTGATTTTGCTTAACCTTCCTAATTGACATTCTGGTTTGACCTCGGCCTGTTATTGACTCTGATTCTGCCTCTTCCCATCAAATTGATTTCCCGGATTTGACCTTTGCTTGCCTGACGAACCTAGTTATCCGCTTGCCTCGACCCAGCCTGCCTGACTACGCTTTTGTCTGATCCTATTGTACCGTGATCTTCGGCCTAACTGACTTTTATAACTGTTGTGCCCCTTTGCTTGCCAGAACTCCTTGCTTTGCTCCTCTCTATAAGTCCAGGGGGCATCTGAGTAGCTGAGGGCTCCTCCGGAAGCCAAAGGCGGTCATACTACTGGTTCTGGTTTAGGGTGCTCACCGTGACATTGATTCATAGCTTTTTAAAGATCATGTAAAAATCTGAGCTGTCAATAAAATATTGTCTGCCCCTCCTCTATGCCTTAGGCATAGAGGTGGGACAGACAATTACTTTCATTTTCCATTCAGCACTTCCTACATGTCACAGTTCTCCAGACATTCCCCCATTCTCTTCACCGTTTAATTGTATAACCAGTGCATGGGGATGGACATTGGGTCTCCCATTCTGGTGCACAAACAAGATTCTGAGATGATGCAAGGCTTGCCTTAATAACAGTGTCCACAAAATGGCTCCTGCCTGCTTGCTATAATTATGAATTCCCAGACTAAAGGAAACAAGATTCAAATAATTTATATAGTGTAATTAAAGTTAATTTTGCTTGACTAATGTTATAAAATAGGATTTTGAATAATTCTTGTGGGTGGTTGGTCACCTTTAAAAAAGAATGGTAGGTATTTTTAAACAGTTTGTTTATATATTAATGCTATCCACAACAATTTTTGCATAATTAATGTTATTCTAAACAGCTTTCCAATGTTAAATATGGGTCTGTACGTTGTAAACAACTATGTACTTACATACACAGAATACTTCATTTTAAAATTACTGTAGTGATGGGCGAATCAATACCGTTTTGCTTCGCCGAAAAATTTGCAAATTTCCAGTAAATTTCTCGAATTGGTGAAAAATTCTCGAAACGAGTCGCATCACGTTTTGGACACGTGTCGCGTTGTTTTCGACGCGCGCCTTGTTTTTTTTTTTTACGCCAGATAATTTTTGCTGGCGTTTCGCGAATTTATTCGCCGGGGGCGAATCACCGGGATTCGCCGCGAATTCAAGCCCAACACTATTACTCAGCTGTCATGGCACACATCGTGTTAAAATGATCTATTCAAATGTAATGGTCAAATCGAACAGTCATCTGAGCAAATTATCTAGCTTTCTAGTTTTCTTCATATTAAAGAGTAGAGCTATACAAGAATGAGTGTAGGCACCAGATAACATCCAACATGGCCCTAAATGTTTTACAGATCCCTACTATTAGCACTTTAGCAAAGAGCCTATATATCCCAGTAGGATAATTAGTTGTGCCTGTACCTGGGTCATAATGTTGCTGCATTCTGAGTTTTTTGTATAACAACATCAGTAGTGATGGGAGAATCTACCCAGTTTCACTTCGCCGAAAAATTCACGAAAAAATTTGCGAAACGAGTTGCGGCACGTTTTTGATGCACGACTCGTTTTTTTTAGCGAATTTTCGCCAAGCGAATTTTCGCTGGATTTCGCGAATTTATTCGCAGCGGCGAATCGCGCAAATTTGCCCCTGGAGGATAAATTTGCCCATCACTAAACATCAGCATGGATAGATGCAAGCAAAGTATCTGTATGTATTTTCTTTAATCTACGCCTCTGTTTTCCAGTGTCTTATCAACATACATAGACAGTAAAAGAGCATCGGAGAATCAGTCACTCTGGTACTCTTTTCACCTCACCTTTCCCCTGCCAATTACCTTGCAGATTCCTTACAACACATTAGTCCCCTATTCCAAACTCACAAAGCAACCCTGCTATTTATTCCCAGCACACGTGCCCCATTTTCACCTTTTTCTTAAATCTTATTAGATTTGCACCCTGGGAGCATCCAAAAGAGCATTAAGCATGTCTATGGTGTTGCCCTGGGGATGGAAGAGATGGATAGATGTGCCAACTATAGTCTTCTCAATGGATTTGCTTTTGTATTCCCTTTAAACATTTTCCATTTGAAATGAACTGATCATTTTATCTTCAAATACATCTCACTGCCTGTAATATCACTATATCAAATCTCCAGCAGATCTGTCTGCTTTGCTCATATATCCTTCCTCTCATCTTCTCTCAATTATAGGCATTGTTCTCTTTTGCCCTGGGATTATATTACAGGATTGTGATGAATAAAACAGGTATAAGCAAATTGTTAGGCTTGTGGCCACTTCTTCATATTATTGTAGATCGTTAAAATGCCCAAATGACTTTTATAAGGTTATACTTTTGTTTCTGATTCTGAACTTCTCAACAATTATTTTTTAATATATGTATGCAAATGTGATGTTATAGAGCAGGAACTGGCAGGGGGATGCTGAGCAATACAGTTTAACAAGTCAGATTGCTGCAAGTTGCCCATTTATATAGTACATTTAAACTGTCCAAATCTACAGATTGCCTTACAATGTTCTGAAAACCAGAACACATTATTATAATCCTTCTCACAATGGCCAAATATTAATTTCACAGAATTACATGCACATCTGTATATACATATACATGTTTGTTTTTTGTGGTGCACATACTTTTTTAATGTATTATTTAAATACTTTTTTCCTGGATATCAATAGTTACCTCTTGAAGAGAAGATGAACAAAAAGAGTATATTTAGCTTTATTCAGGAACAAACTTTATCATTTATGATAATTTACAGGTCCACAGGGACACTATATATTTCTAATCCTGCTAAAAAGTGAAATGTATTTTTACTTGGCATAAACAAGTATATCAGATATTTGTAATGTTTTTTATTCTGATCATGGCTAAACTTCCTTTTTTTTTTTTTTTTTTGAGGCTGGAATCTTATTAGGCTATAACAATACCATTGCTTGGATAGCACATGTTGGTAAGTGATGTTTGGCTGGAAGAGCAAAACTAGGGCAGAGGTACTATAATGTGTAATATGATATAATACCACCTTTACCACATAGCTGTCGCTGCATTGCTCTTCTCTTGTCTAATGCAATTTTTTGGTTAAATATATGTTTAAACATATAGGTGGTGTATGGGTTTTCCCTTTTATTAGTAGCCATTGCAAACAGTCCAACAGTTAGCGACCTTACAAAAAAGAACCAGAAACTAAGCAAGAGTGGGTGAATGAGTAAGTAACCCACTATGTGTAGGCAGGAATTGAGGTTGACATGGCCTGAACATATTTCAGCACAGACTAAGAATCATCTTATGGTTTGGGAATTGTAGAGTGCAAGATCGTAAGAATTTTGCATCAGATACACTTTACCATCACTTCAAGGCTTGAATTTCAAAGTGGAACAAACTTCCAATTCGACCATAGAATTGAAATATCTCAACTTCGAATATCGAAGTTATTTCACTGAATTTGGCAATCCTGCAGTCCACGTAAAATTGGTCTATCAAACGATTAAATCGTTCAAAAAATTTGATTCGAATAATTTTAGCATACAGATGAAGCCACTTTGTATTGTGTGTTTGACACAGAATAACATTGTGAACAATGGTGCTTTGGTATGCTAATGAAAAGGTTAAATGCATTAAATGAGTTAAGATAACTTTAGATAACACCGTTTCTTCAATTAGCCCTGAGTCATGACGCATTTAACCCACAAATCCAAGTGGCTACATCTGTATGATCGAACGATTTTACTTCGGAAAAAAACTTAGAAGAATGCTCTAGAAGGTCCCCATAGGCTAACATAGCACTTTGGCAAGTTTCATTTGGCGAAGTATTGAAATCGAAATTTTTTTAAAGAGACAGTACTTCGATTTTCAAAGTCAAAGTATTTTACTATTTGACCATCCGAATCGAATGGTCAAATGGTCAAAGTAGCCTATTCGATGGTCGAATTATCAAAAAGAAATACTTTGAAAATCGAACTTTTTGAATTCAAATATTCACTTCGACCCTTAGTAAATTATTAAGGATAGAACTTATGCTAGTAATTATCTGTTTGACTTATTAAAATCAGGAAAACGTTTTAGAAGTATTAAGGTCAGGAAAGAAAGAGTTTAGATATGTTTAAGAAGATTCTCATTCATCCAGGTCATGGTATATATCTGTAGAGATAAATCAAATTAACTGGACCTGCTGTGTTTTTTTTTTTTAAGGGAAAAACACAGCAAATCCAGTTAATTTGACATTTCTACAGATAGAAAAAGTTTTCATTAAGCTTTGAAATCATAATATGCCACCACAGCTTGTTTAGGTTTTAAAATTATTTTGAAATTGATGAAGCTGGAATAGAGTCTCGCACTCACAGGACTTAAAAAATGAAAAAACACTTTATTGTGTCACAAAAAACACTGACATTTCGGTCAGCAATCTGACCTTTCTCAAAGATATATACCAACCTCTGGTGTTTTGTTAACAATATGGCACATTAGTCTATGTTGTTTACAATATATGCACAATGCACTCAAATTTATGGATATTGTTAGTGTTTCACAGTAGGGACTTTTGTATGCATTTTCATATTATAAGCACAATGAAGCTGTGTTTTTGGAATAAATGACACTACATTTTATTTACTATATATTTAGTATGTATTGTTTAATGTATTGTCATTTTTTGCACTATTACACTAATTTTTATGCCCTAGCAACATAGTTTTGGAATGGTCAGGGTACATTTCACTACAGGTTTGAATGTGACATATAAAGGAATATATCTGTATCTGGTGGTTTCCCCCCCAGGGAACTAGTAGAGAGAAAAGGCCCTCACTGAATGTGGAGTGGAAAAACCCCACAATAAATGTATCTAAGAGACTGGACATCTGCACATTTCGAATTAGAAATTTGTTGTCAAATTGTTGAAATATCACTGGGAGCCAGTTACAATTTCAGTGAACCTAGTGAGTAGAATCAACACTGATTACTGATAAATTAGCCCCTGTGTCTGATATAATCCATGCTCTACCAATGTAAACCAGAAGCATGGCAAATATAGCATTACATACAGGACATATGTTTCTGATAAGATGATATGATATACAAATAGAGTAACATTTATTTTTTATAATGTCACGCATTGCCACTCCTTTTATCCAATAAAAAAAGGAAGGACTGCATTTTACATGAAATACATGGAAAACTAATGACTGCTCAATCCATAAAGGTGTTGTGTAAAGAAAGTATTATATATTGTGACTTAATTGTTTTGGCATCACTTTTGTTCATATTTTGTAATTCATTTTCATTTTGACTTTATTTAACAAAAAGGTGGAATTTTTCTTATTAAAGTCCCGCATTCTACCTTGGCAAGAACAAGAAATACTAGTTCCTGTAACCTCACATTTAGTTTCTCGGCTAGTTGCATTGTGTGTTTTTATGCTCATCTTAATATTGTGTAGTGTGTATGTTGGAAAGTATGGTCACTTTCTGACCTTTACTGATAATTCGGTGCAGATCATGAAACACTGCAATCCTTCCAGTCTTAATAACCAAGTAACCCAGAGCAAAAGGTTTCCATAGTTGTCAAACTAGCTAGCACACTAAAGATTCAACTTAATAAAGGGATTTACTTGCTATTTCACCTTCACCTATCTATAGCTACATTCTTTAAGAGGGAAAAGAAATAAAGTACAAATAGAAACTGAGCAAAGGAACACTAAGAAAAGGATTTCCTTTATCCAGTCTGATAAAATAACAGTGCACTCAGATACTTGACTTTGAATGACCTACAATTAGACCAGCCAGTGGTGACAATGGGAACTAGTGATGCTTGATTCTCATACCAAACACAGTGCAGTTGCAACCCATATTATTATGGGACGCCGTTTGTCCCAAATACATTCTGTATACAAAATTATCCCTAGCACACAAGATGAATGTCTTTCATTGTATATAAGTATTTGTGACCATATACAAAGATAAACAAATATACAATATACTTATTTCTATTAATGGATGAGAACAAAATCTGGTTTTGTGAGACAGATTTAGACAAAATGTACAGAATGGAGTTTGTAATATGCTGACATGCTTTTATGCACTAACCAGATTTTGTTTTCATTCTTTAAAATAAAAAAGTCTTTTCTATATTGTTTTATGTGTGTATGGTCATAAATATGTTTATATACCATGAGAGGCATTCATTCTGTGTATTAGGGATAGTTTTTTTATACAGAATGTATTTGGGACAAAAGGCACCCCATATAGTATATTAGATCCATAGCCACAGTGAATCCTAAAAGATACAAAACACAGTCCAGGAAGGATTTTAAATATATAAATTTATAAAAAAAATAGATGTATCGAATAAAATTATCAGACTGTGTATGACACTTTTGAGGTCTGGGGTGCAAGAGTTCAGCAGCAGTGAAGGATTCTGATATTTTGTTCTTTTTTGTTTATGACCTGAAATCATTTATTTTTTCTTCTTTCATAACCATCCTTACCACTCCATAAAATATTTATCATTAGGAAATTAGCCCCTCACTTTAGTATCCCTTTGGCTTTAGTAAGAGTTGAACACAAACACATCTAAAGATACTATAAAGCATTCATATTTCAAAAAAGTTACTAGACTGATTAATGTCCTTAGCATATGTATTAGCCTCTTTTTAATCCATCTATTTTACTCTATGGTCCAGATAATGCATGTCTGCATATTTTGAGAGTCACATTTTATAGAAGCAAGCCTATGGTTCATCACATAAATGCTTCTAAATGTTCTGCCTACTACCTAATACACTATGGCATCAAATAAAAGAAGCAAAATGAATTATATATATATATAAATACATATTTATTTATATATATATATATATATATAAATGTCCAATGGGTACCTGCACTCTCTCTCGCGTTTATCCAAAGGTGGGTGCTTAGTCAATCCGTTCATATAAATCTCAAAAGTGGACCAGCACTCCCAATTTCTTCTGGCAAAAAAAAAAGTTTTTATTCAAACATCACTCTCGTGCTTCAACGTTTTGGCCCACATTAGGGCCTTTATCAAGGATAATGTGGGCCGAAACTTTGTAGCACGCGAGTGATGTTTGAATAAAAACTTATTTTTTTTTTGCCAGAAGAAATATATATATAAATAAATAAATAAAACCGTTTGATGCCTTATGCACCTATGCACCTGCTTAGGGAGTTTATTGCCCTGGTGCTAACAGAATATATATATATATATATTAAATTATATAGAAGGCTGTTGCCCAAAAACGACGCGACGCGCGTCGAAAAATTTCTCTGGAAATTCGCGAATTTTTCGGCGAAGCGAAACGCGCCATTTCGCCCATCACTACTTAAGCGCCTGAACTCCAATACGATAAATACAGGGTACACAATTAAATTGTCAGCATAAATTTATCAAAAGTAACTCAAAGCAACTGGACTTGCTGAGATATTTTAATGAAGATGTTTCACTGCTCATCCGAGCAGCTTCTTCATTTCAACTGACTGGTGTAGGGGCGTTCTAGGCATATAGACTCTTCCAACATTCCAATCGCAATGGCACATTGTAACTCTTCAGAGAGGTGACATCTGAAATTCACAGAAGGTGTTGATTCTGTGTAGTTACAGTGATAAGATTACCAATGTGTCATGCAACTCCTAGAAAACAGGTGTCACTTGTGAGAGTTGCATGAATGGATGTGTCAAGAGTTCTGAAAAAAAATCCCTGAAGAAGCTGCTCGGATGAGCAGTAAAACGTCTTCATTAAAATATCTCAGCAAGTCCAGTTGATTTGAGTTAATTTTGATACATATACCATGACCTGGATGAATGAGAATCTTCATAGTCTTGGCATACAATTGTACATTGGGATTAACAATTCCTGGACCAGAACTCCCTTTGCAATGTGGTATTTTTTATTTTACACACATATAAAACTCCAACATTTCAGTCCTCATTAGGATGTTTTTCACGGACCTTGAAGTAATATAAAATAGTGTCAAATCTGGTATTTGCATGGCGTAACATTACACACACCTCTAATATTTTAAGCCGAATGTTGTTAATACACAGCATAATAAATATTTTTTTCTTATTTTTTTTAAGTAATTATTACTTGAATTTATTAAACTTGACTGTTTTGCCAGCCTGACTGCCCCTTCTCAGCCTGTCAATTAGTTACTAATGCTACGGAACTACTGCTGCACAAATATGACAGCCCCCTCATGAGGATAAGAAAGGTAATGAAAAAGCATCAGGCAAATACTTTTGTGGAAAAATTATTACTAGCATTCATAGACAATGCTATGATAGATGTAATAAAAGGTTAACTTCTGGAGTTATTATATATGTAAAGCATTTGGTTCATATAGCCACACCATATTTCCTATTGAAATTAATAGCGTTCTTGATGTAGCAAACATACCAGTTAAATTCGCTCCATTTGTACTTCACTTTCAATTATAAATGACAAATATAGGTTTCATTATATCTCTGAGACTGCATCCATCGATTTCCATCTGCAGCTGCCACTCTGCATACAGTATATGCCTTCTGGGGTTATGTAGACATGTGGAAAATATTTCAATTTGAGTTTTCTAATCTTAGCAAACTATCACATTTTCTTCATGCCTGTTCCTCTCCTATATTGATCCTAATCAATACATTCTGTAAAAACACAGTGTTTTAGAAATATTCTCTTCTCACTGAAACTGTTTTTATAACCACAATATTATAGAATCAACTCTGTCTCTTACTACTGTAAATATGGCCTAATACCCCTTTAGAGTTCTAATATGCATTGTTTCTGAATGAAAACAATGGCCTTTTTTGTTCTCCACCAAGAACCGACATCCCCACATAGAGCAGTCTCTGGGTCTGCTTAATGTATTTTATAAAAAGTATCACAGCATTAAGCATCATACAAAACAGCCAATTACAGAAATTGTCAAAACTAGAATATTTCTATTGTATCAAAACTGTGATTTTCATATTTTTTCTTCATTGTTTGTTCTGCCTAGAAGTGGCACCATATATTCAGTTTTAAAATGAACCATAGATCACTTAAATGATTAAAACTGTAATTGTATTTTCAGCTATTGTAGCCAATATAACTGACATTCCTGTCATTCTGTGCTTTAATTTTTTTTTGAAAATCTATAGTCTTGTCACAAAGTCATATTCACCTAATCTTCAGGTTTCTAGAAAAGCCTTGATGAATGCTTGATTATCTAATTCTGGCCAAGAGCCATTTAGTCCTAGATTTATTGGAACATCATCTCAGAATGTCTCTGCTGTCTTAGATCAGCTATCAGCATTTGATAAGTGCTCCTCTGGCTACCAAGACTTGCTGCTTTGTAGGTTTATTTTATAGCCATATGTTTAACAAAGAGTGTTAAGCTTTGCACACCTATAAGGTACAGTACAATGAGCAGCACCATTTCTCTTTTGCCTTGCTGTAGTACCATTTTATCTATGACAATTATGTATTGATTTTGCCAGCTACCAGCTGCTCTTTCTGCAGGTAAATACTATTGCCCAGTTTTGTTGTTGGGAGCGTCCCTGTTGCTATTAACGTTTTCCATGCTATGGGTGATGAACAGAATGATAAATGCACATTCAATGGTTCCATTTTTCATACCCTAAACTGCCGGGAAAATACATTCTGGCACATGGAAACTTAAGACATTTAAGGAAAGCTACCATATTGTATTTAGCCCAGATAATTATAGTAGAAAATATTACTTATATAATGTTCTAGCCAAACAAGGTATCATTTATAAAATATTGATGGATTATCCATCTGATCATTGTGTTATATAAATATATCAACATAATATGGTTTATTTTATCTTGAGCTATGTTTTTATATCATATTGCTTTTATCCCAAGCTGAAAGAAAAGCAGGAGACCATAGGTTATTAAATGGATGGAAGTTAAAATGTTTAACTCAAACAGTGAGTCCAGTAAAAGTATACTGTACTGTTTAATTAAAGGGCAAGGAAAGGCAAAAAAATAAAATGCCATTTTTTCTTTAATGAAAATCTAAAGAAATCTATCTCCAATATACTTTAATTTAAAAATGTGTACCATTTTTATAAGAAACCTGACTGTATGCAGTGAAATTCTCCCTTCATTTAGTGCTGTGGATAGGAATTGTCAGATGGTCCTTAACTTCTGACAGGGAAACAATCACTTATGAACAGCAGGGGGAGCCCCTGCCTTATTTACCGAGCATGCAGAACTCAAAAAACTTTGTTTTTTGATCATTTATGACAACCCCAAGGAAGCCCAGACTACACTGAGCATGTGTATGTAGTCTACTCTTGCAAAGATGTATAACAAAGTTACAAGATGACAGCCCCCTGTGGCCAACTTTGAAAGCATAAATCATTTGTTTGATTAGGCTTGTGGTGCAGTAAGTTCATGTTTATGTTTAGTATACAAAAGACAGCATTTCTAGCCTTATTCTATTTTACACTTTCCTTGCCCTTTAATGGGCTATGGAGAATACATTGAGACAAGCAAAATTAAAACTTTCACTTCAATTCATAAATACATTGTAATCATCAGAAATCATGGGGCCTTATAGTACTTATACTTATAGTTGTCAGTAACCTCACATCCAGGGTATGGGTTATTTACCCACTTCCTGCCTGGGAATCCTAGGGGGTATGTCCTGCTATCTAATTAATATGAGGCCACAATTTAACCACAGCGCCAATCCACTACAATCCCTGGCCATGCCACTAATTGTGTAAAGTAATAATCTCATTAATTATATATAAAATTAAATAACTGATGGCATGAGATTCAGATGGTCCTGAGTGGGATTTTCTGATCTATGTGCTCTAGAGGGCCCTGCTCTTAACACCAGCTTTAAGACACATTCAAATTCATCACAATAGCAAATTAAATAGCTTTTTTATAACACTGGAGCAAACTGCAACTACTGATGCAACACACTAAGTTATTTGGCCCCAAAGCACTTTAAATTACCAGCATACTAACATTAAAGTGTTCATCTTGTAAATGATGCCAGAGGCACTAGAATGTGTTGGTTGTAAAAAATGCACATTTTGGTGCAGATCATGGGTGTACATGTGCATGCCTCTTACATGCATGCTGTACAGTAGGTCCAAAGAAGCAGCACTAAAAGTATCCTTGTACTCAAATTAGGTTAAGTACAGAACTCTCAATGCCAACAAGAATGCTGTGTCTCATGCCTTCTGTACCAGAGTAGGCTGAATTGTATAAAGTAATCCAGGGCCAGGCAGCACCAGCCAAGAGCACTAGGCAAGCCTGCTGGTCGTGGAGCAGGCTTAGTGCGAGTGTGTATGAGTAAGGTGGCTCTCCCATGTGCATGCACAAATTGGTGCTCCTTTTTGATCGAGCGCATGTGCAGGAAGAAGAGAAAAGCACAGAGAGTCGGACGGAGAGGGGACTAGACTGGGGGGTGGGTGACAGAGGGCGTACGTGCCTGGCGCCCCCCCCAGCTTCATGCCCTAGGCACATGCCTACTCTGCCTACCCCTTGGCCTGGCCCTGAAGCAATCTCCTGTAACATAGTAACATAGTAAGTTAAGCTGCAAAAAGACTCACATCCATCAAGTTCAACCGTTTTAATTTTTTTTTAAATTATTTTAACTGCCTAACTGCTAGTTGATCCAGAGGAAGGCAAAAAAAACCATTCGAAGCCTCTCCAATTTGCCTCAGTGGGGGAAAAAAATTCCTTCCTGACTCCAAAAAGGCAATTGGACTAGTTCCTGGATCAACTTGTATAATGAGCTATCTTCCATAACCCTGTATTCCCTCACTTGCTAAAAAGCCAACCAACCCCTTCTTAAAGCTATCTAATGTATCAGCCTGTACAACAGCTTCAGGGAGAGAATTCCACATCTTCACAGCTCTCACTGTAAAAAACCCCTTCCGAATATTCTTTCTTCTAAACGGAATGGGTGACCTTGTGTCAGCTGGAAAGACCTACTGGTGAATAAAGCATTAGAGAGATTATTATATGACCCCCTTATATATTTATACATAGTTATCATATCACCCCTTAATAGCCTCTTCTCCAGCGTGAACATCCCCAATTTGGCCAGTCTTTCCTCATAGCTAAGATTTGCCATACCTTTTACCAGCTTAGTTGCCCTTCTCTGTACCCTCTCTAATACAATAATGTCCTGTTTGAGCACTGGAGACCAAAACTGTACGGCATATTCTAGATATGGCCTTACAAGTGCTCTATAAAGTGGAAGAATGACCCCTCCTCCCGTGACTCAATGCCCCTTTTAATACAGCTCAAGACCTTATTGGCCCTTGATGCTGCTGACTGGCACTGCTTGCTACAGCCAAGTTTATCATCTACAAGGACTCCAAGGTCCTTTTCCATAATGGATTTGCCTAGTGGATTTGCCTAGTGCAGTCCAATTAAGGGTATAAGTGGCTTGTACAGGTACAAAAAAGTATATAAGCTATAGGGCACAGAATTGCAACTACTAGTACATGTAGCACTTGCACCTTTGCATAGTAAACCCATATTCCTTTAGAAATAATTTTCATATACTTATTTAATTGCATTATGGAAAAAGAACAGCAGGACTGTAAATTTAGGGGCAGATTTACTACATTTGTGTGAAGGATTCGAAATTCGATCAAATTTTCACAAAGATTTGAATTCAAATTTTTGAATAACTTCGACCATCAAATTTTAAAAAATCGATCGATTGGAATGACTCGAATAAAAATCTATTTAATAATTCGACCATTCGATGGTCAAATTACTTGCCCTCTAAATTATTATTCGAATCCATAAATCGCCAGATTAAATGTACCAAATCGCTGTATAACCCTATGGGAAGCTCCCACAGGGTTACTTCAACATTTTTAGATCGAATTAAAAAAAATTAATTGAATGGTTAAAATCGTTTGATTCAAACGATTTAATTGTTCAATCAAATTTTTTATATTCGATCATTTGTTCAATCCGACTTCACAAAAACCCTTCCAATTCGAAATACGAATTTGAAGGGTTAAAATTCACCTAACCCCCCCAAACATTCTTAGACTAACAGTTTTGCCAATTACTGAGCTAAGCTGCAAATAGGAGGTTGATTTTCAGTTGCTCAAAATCCCCCTTGTAACTTATTATCTTTGCTTATAGTATTTACTTTAGTTATGAGAAATCTCTCTGTTTCCTGAGAATTAATTTGTAGGCATGATAAATTGTAGCACAGGCTTAGAAAACTACTTAGGTTTCTCATGGCTCTTCAGTAATTACACAGTACATCAATAGTCTTCTCTTCATTCCCTGATGGTCCTACCCTCCTACCTTGACATGCAACATATCTATAGCATGGATATACTAGGTATTGGGATTTCTCGGCATATCACACACTGTAATGACGTTTAAATATGGCACATCTATCTACAATATTATGTAGCATTACTTAAACATATGACAGTAATATTTATCTCAAAATGTACGAGTGTGACAAGAGTGCCAACTCCTCCGCAGTCTAATAT
>CM044444.1:55415649-55441323 GCA_024363595.1 Xenopus borealis
AGTTCACATAGCTAAATTCTGTAGACATGGTACTGTAAATGCAGTTATATTTATTATAAAATAATTTAATTTAAAGTATGTCACAAATTAAAAACACAACATGTATCAAAAGCCATAACCAATAAAATATACTGGCAGAGATAGGACAGATTGTAAAGAATAAACCTCAAAGGAAAGTTAAGAGTGAAGACTTCAGTGTCTGTTAAAAGCAGGAAAGATTTATTGTTGTAACTGAACTGGTTATAGTAAGGTAAGGCATGCACGGGCTTGTTTTTCTCAGAGTAACAGCAGATAATATTACACACTTAGGTAAGCAGAAGAGGAGTGACATCCTCACTACTTAGTTGCTGATCGTTAGATGTGGGGGGAAGGACTCAAAATCCCATCATTCTAGTTTAGCCAGATCTCCAAAGTACAAAATTGAATTACATTTAAATTTGGATTAACAGATACAGTATGATAGGCATGTATCTTAAATTGCTATAAGGCTGCATGGCTCACCCCTTTCTGTCCTCAAGTTTACAAAGAGTGATGTAAGGTCATATTAACGCTACCAGACCAAATATTGGCCAATTCCCACTGAGCTGCTGGATCATAAAACAATGGTGGTACATCTTGCAGACGTGTACAGGCCTCATAAAGATAACTGCTAGCGTCAGCACAATGTTGTTAGAGTTGCATTGCATTGCATTGCAACCACCATATTTATCTATTATCACCTGGCCCCCATTGCTTACCTGGCTTACCGTGGCTTTTGGGAGTTGGAGGCACTTGTGGGTTGCACTGCTGACTACTATTGCAGGCCAGTATCACCCCAAGTAATGCCCTATCGATCCCCATCAACTGCCACTTGTTTGCAGGGGGTCTCCATGTGGTTCAACATGTGCATCTCAACAAGTACACTTGCAGGATAGATTGGTACCCCCTGCAGGGTACCCCTAGTTATACCATGGTGTTATTGACCAGCTATCTGTCCCAACAGGGTAAATGGCACCTTGCCGATATCACCATAAATGACCAGAGACACCCTTTTCAGGTTTAGAGATGAGCTATAAGTTATAAAGTCTCATAGTCTATAATGAGAAGCAAGAAATATATAAAGCATTATTACAAAGTGGGTCAAGAGCACAATCACTGTGGCAACTAAACAAGGCTAGATAAGATAACTGGTTGCTGAAAGGGTGTACAATGAGGCATTTACTAGGACCTCAGTGGCTGAGGGACCCCATCAAGGCTTTTTGCCTCAGTTAGTCTCATATGGGGGAATGTAATAAAAGTAATACCTTTGTGTGACTACATTTCCTTTGCTCAGATTTCATGGAACTTTTGTAAACCTGGCAACTCTTTAGAAACCTCTTCCAACAGTGGAAGAAGGTTTGCGAATTTTATAGTTTGTGGCAGTGCTCAGTGAATGTAATAAAACTTCTTACTGAAAAAGTTATGTTTGCTACGGTAGATTACGACACTTCCAATCACTTCTTATAAATTTGTAATGCATTATTAAAATTTGCAATGCAATAACAGTTTAAGGAAGAGCATTCCATAGCAAAATGAATTTTTTTTAATTATTATTTGTGCAAACAATTTTGCTCTTAGCGACTTTTATTACATTCCCCAGTAATGCCTTAATTGAACTACCCTGCAGGGTATTGTTACTAGTCACAGTCACCAGTTAAACAGTACTACCCCTTTAAGAATGTATACAAACAGTGGAAGAACCAGAGCTGCGGTACAGGTATGGGTTCCATTATCCAGAAACCAGTTATCAAGGCCATCTCCAACAGATTCCATTATTTCCTTTTCTGTGTAATAATAAAACAGTACCATGTATTTGATTGGGTTCATAGATCAAATCATTTTCTAGCAGTCTTAAGGTGTGAAGATCCAGATTACAGAAAGACCAGTTTTCCAGAAAGCCCCAAGTCCCCAGCATTGTAGATAATAGGTCCCATACCTGTACTACTGAAGCTGTTCTTACTAACAGTCAATTAAATAATCCAATTTTTTTAAGAAGGATTTCCTTTATCTATGTAATAATAAAACAGTACCATGTATTTGATCCCAACGAAGATATAATTAATCCTTAATGTTTAGATGATTTTCTAGTAGTCTTAGGGGCAAATTCCCCAAAAATAGCTCAATCATATTCGGAATGCTTATCGAATTGTTTTAGGCTATCATTTTGCTCGATATTCGATTTCTCGATTAATTTGTACCGATCATTCGATTTCATGAAAAAATCGTAAAATTTCCTTCGAGCATCCTAAGAATTTGTACAATTCGAATGATCGAAGCGTTCGATCATACGAATGGTATTCGAGCAGGACTTAGGGGCAAATTTACTATTATTCCCCATAATTAGCTCGACCAAATTCGCAATTCGATAAGTATTTGACTATAGAATGCTTATCGAATTGTTTTAGGCCATCATTTTGCTCGATATCCGATTTCTCGATGAATTCGTACAATCCTATACCGATCATTAGATTTCATAAAAAAATCGTGAAATTTAATTCGAGCGTCCGAAAAATTTGTACGATTTGAACGCTCCGATTGTACGAATGGTATTCGGGCAGGACTTCGTCTCTGAAGTCTATGGGGAGCTTCCCATAGGCTTCTATTGCAATTCGGTAGGTTCAATCTGGCCAAGTAGGCAGTCAAATAACTTTAAAATTGTAATTCCTACGATCATCGAATGATTGAATTATTGAATATACGATCATTCGATTTATTCGATAATTTGGTATTTGATGATCGAAGAGGCCAAATTAGAATATCCGATTTTAAGAAAAATTTGTACGATTGTTATTCGATCGAACTTCGAAAATTTCACGTGAATGTTGTAAATCGGCCCCTTAAAGTGTGAAGATCCAGATTACAGAAAGACCAGTTTTCCAGAAAGCCCCAGGTCCCCAGCATTGTAGATAACAGGTCCCATGCCTGTACTACTGAAGCCATTCTTTGCAGTTGTGGAAAGAGAGCATGGGCAGGCAGTCAGACCGGCCAGGTCAATAGAATAGAATTGCTGCTAGACACAACAGTTTCATAATGAAAAATGTGAATGGGGTGGGAGTGGGATGCATGGCCTATAGAAAACCTTCACCGGCTGCTGATAGGAAGGCAGACACCAGGGAAGTTAAACCCTACCATTGCTGGACGAAACCTGCTGAGCTTATCAACTTAAATGAACTTAAAAAAAAAAAGATACTTAAATATAAAAGTCTGCCTCTGAACCTTAGGAATCAGTATCAGACTGGGCTTTGCAGGGTCAGTGCCACTCGGGACGTGTGTGTGCTCCATACATTTTCTTCCCCTTAAAGAAAAAGGAAAGTTAAACTAAAGAAGTAGGTTAGAAATGTTGTACATTATGTTTTGGGCTTCTGTACCAGATGATGGCTACCACAAACCTTTTGTAGTAAAGATCTGTCTCCAAAGATGCCCCAGTAGCTCCCCATCTTTTCTGCTGATTCACTGATTCACATGCTCTGTGCTTCTGTCACTTACTGAGCTTAGGGACCAACTCAAAATATACAGCACACAAAATCACAGTTTAAGACTGATACTACAGATAATTACTACATGACCGCATATAAACCAGACCCTTCTGCCACTAAATAAGCCCAAACAAGCTGGTTATGCTTTTAGTAAGCATTAGACTGGTGTTGATTTAAGTAAGCATTATGTATATCTTAGTTTGGATCCCGTTCAAGGTACTATTATTATTACAGTTATGGGATCTCTTATGCGGAAACCCATTATCCGGAAAGCTCAGAATTATGGAAATCTGTCTCCAACAGGGGGAAATTCACTAAGCAGCGAAAATGCGCTAGCGTTGCCTTCGCTAACGTTCGTCGCTAAAGTGCGAAGTTATGCTCAGGTAGGCGACCGGTAATGTAGTTGCGCTAGTGTTACTTTGCCAGGCAAACCGCATTTATGCTAGTGATGCCTAATTTGCATACGGCACAAATTTTAAAGTATAATAGAAGTATATGTTACAGCCACTACATTACACTACACAAGCCCAGGAAACCTTTAATAAATAAAATAAAGTTGTCCTATTGCCCTACATGTGCCCCCTGTTGAGTTGCCATTTGTTAGGAAATGAAGGGGGGAAGGAGGGTAACCCCCCCAAAATAATACACTCTTTTTCAGACTATCACCCTAAAAAGGTAAAACACACCAGCGTTTTTATGGGACTTAGAAAAAATTTCCAATTTTTTTCCAAACTCCTATCTATTGTATTGAACTTCACCAGGTCTGAACTGGCGAAGTAACGTCTAGTGTAAGTGGTAACATTCAGTAAAATGGTCATCTTAGTAAATATGAGTAATTACGATCCTTCGTCAGTGCGCAACTTCGCCTGGCGTAAGGGTGTGAAGTTGCGCTAGTCTAACTACTTCGCTAGTGAAAATTCGCCAGAGTCGGTGTTAATTACGAATTGACGTCACTCTGGTGAATTAGCTCTAGCGTTAGACTCTTCGCGCTTTAGTGAATTTCCCCCACAGAATCCATTTTATCCAAATAATCCAAATTTTTTGAAATTATTTCCTTTTTCTCTGTAATAATAAAACTATACCTTGCACTTGATCCAAACTAAGATATAATTAATCCTTATTAGAAGCAAAAACATACTATTGGATTTATTTAATGTTTACATGATTTTATAGTAAACTTAAGGTATGAAGATCAAAATTAAGGTGGCCGATAAAAGTTGTTGACAGACTAAGTCGGCAGCTTATCGGCCCGCGCATGGGACCCAATCGATATCTGGCCAAAAGTCATACAGATGTCAATCGGACAGGACTAAAAATCCCGTTGGATCGCAGCCGCATCTGTGCTCCTGCTTTCCGACCTCCCCAGCGTTGTGATCCGATCATTGGGCCCTAGGGCCCACGATCGGATCAGCCCGATATCGCCCACTTCAAGGTGGGCATATCGGGGAGAGGCCTGCTCGTTTGGCGACATCGCCAAACGAGCGGATCTCCCCATGTATGGCCACCTTTACTGAAATATCTGTTATCTGGAAACCCTAGGTCCCAGAAATATAGAATAATAGAAAAAAGATTTACTTTTCAAAGCTTTGAAATAGTTAAATATATAAAATGGAGTCCATGGCATCTGGCACTTCTATATTTCTGAGCTTTATGGATAACAGGTTTCCACATCAAATCATATTCTTCAGGGCAGTTGGCATCTGTGTACATAACAAGGGTATAAAAGGAAATATATGCAGCAAAAGGAAATATATGAAAAGGGTTTCAATCTTGTCGTGTGTGTGTTGACTATGCACCATTTAGCAAAGGAATAGAAATAGCTTGGAAGATAATCTATGTTTCTATGGTCTGCAAGTCAAACATTTACAGTGCACATTATTAGAAACCTGTCCCACCTGTATTTTAGAGAGTGCAAGACACTTGGTAAAGTAATGTTACTAGCCAGCGAAGTTATATTGATGCATTTTCCATATTCTGATGCAAATGATAATACAAGACACTTTTATAAGAATCTCCAATTATTTAAATACATTTGCAGATGTTCCTGTCATGTGTGGAGCTGAGATGAATTATGGCAAAATAAATCTCCCTCAGAGCAGGAAAAAATGCTACCCTATTGATTTTGCTGAGATTGAGTTCTCTGGTAGAGCACAAAGACAAAGATAACAAGTGTCTCAGTTCTTTCAATAATTGTACAGACGCCATTAAGACAGGCGAGTCTGTTCCATCAGTATTTTGTTATGACACCACTATTTCACTATGAGAACAGGGTACATTCAAAAGCCCAGGAGTCTGCCCTGAGCAATGCTTCAAATTTATAGCACAAAGTCCAATTTTATTTTTAGTTTTATCATGGAAGGCATTGTAAATATGGGATTATTATTGTGTGGCAAGGAGAGAAGTTTTCCTCTCATTAGCAACAGTGGCCAGGGTGCTCATTACTTACTTTCCATGTTCCTTTCCACTACATCTCTCTAAGCCACACTTCATTAGGCTCCGATTATAAACAAAATGTCAAACCTCTAGAGTGAACTATTTCTGCTGCATATGCACTATGCTGATTTAAGTGTAAGCTTTTGGGAGCAGAAATCCCTAACTTTGCAGCTAGTTAAGGAGTTATTTATTTTTCGTAAGAGAATGTCATTAGCTGTCATTAACTTGACAACTAGAAAATCTGCACGTTGTATTTTAACCACAGCAAACCTCCACTTTATAAGTACACCTGAATCTATTCATAATTTGAAAACAAGGAAAAATTTAGAAGTTATGTGATTTTTTTTTTAAAATTTGATCCTACTCACAACTTGAATGGGAGGTTATTTATGAAAAAACTTGAACATCTAATATTTGAATGAAAAGGAATGGCCCAAAACAATTCAAATCGAGTTTTCCTCTGAAAAAATCTTGAATGTCAGGAAGGCAATTAACATCTTTGAATGGTTCAACGGACCTCTGCCATTGACTTCTGCATGAACTCGGCAGGTTTTATTCAAACTGTTTCCAGGATTGAGGGGTGATAAATCTCACATTCAAAGTCGAGTTGGTGGTTTTAAATTCGAATTTGTGAGTTTTGACCAAAAAAATTCTAATTCACTTGTCAAACCTTAGAAAACCTGCCCCTATGTTTGAGTTCTCAATTTGGAAAATATATAGCAGACATGGCATTGTGCAGGTGATATTTTCCTGAACTCAGCATTTCCAGCCAATGATTAACTAGTGTAAGGCTGTAGTAAAGTGGAGCTTCACTGTTACTCAGTCTGATAACTTTACCCCAATAATTGTTTGGATAAGACCTATATTCCTCAGGGGAGAGCCCTCACAACGATGTGGAGGAAGGGTCTTGTGCAACTATAACAGTATAAATTCACAATAATTGGGTGCCAGTGGTTCTTGCAACTTAACCATGGAACTGATGTATTATAGAATTTATTAAGATAATCCACAAACGAGTTCAGTCAGAGCTAAGCAGGAACATGTAACAACAG
This sequence comes from Xenopus borealis, assembly GCA_024363595.1. Lineage (NCBI taxonomy): Eukaryota > Metazoa > Chordata > Amphibia > Anura > Pipidae > Xenopus > Xenopus borealis. The sequence continues at coordinate 55,422,629 of CM044444.1, forward strand.
TAGCTAAACATATAATAATAAATACCACTGGTGTAGACATTAAGACACTAAAGCTGACCATACATGGGAAGATAAAGCTGCCAATATCAGCCATTTAGACTGTTTTGACAGCGTATCTGTCAGTGTATGGGGGCTTCCGACGGGTCTTCCCAACCGATATCTGGAAACTATCAATCGGGAAGGTTGGATTTTCTTCCGACCGACCCATCGGAAGTCCATTGCACTTCTTGGAATCCAATCGTTCGGGCCATAGGGCCAAATTTTTGGATTATCCCGATATAACACTGCCAGTTAGTGGCATATTGGGTCGCCAAACGAGCAGATCTTTGCATCTATGGCCAGCTTTAGTCCTTGATTCTTGGCAATTAGTATCTGGGATCCTAATCTCACTCATCACTCATTGGTGGAGCCCTCAGCTGCTTAGCTAATAGCCTAACTATCCATCACTCCTTGGGTCATATTTATTATGCTGTTCACTGAAACAGCAAAAAAAAAAAGTTGTGTAAATAAATGGCGATGGTGTGTGTGTAATTTTACGTAATTCGAATGACAGATTTGACCCGGTTATTTTACACTACGGCAGAAGTCACTTAAGAAAAAAGTGTACAAAAATGTTATACCATTTTTTAAACACAAAGGGTGGTGATGTGTTGTGTATTAATCCATCTTTTTTGTTTTTTATATAAAGTGAGTAGCCTATCATTGGTTTGACTATGTCCTAATAGAAACTCTTTCTGTTTGCTCAAGTAAGGAGACTGACAAAATGAGCCTGAGCAGGTGTGTGCTTAGCTTATATATTATAACATATTGCCACCTAGTTGCTAGACCTGGGATAATTAAGGGTCAGGCTTTGACGCAGGAGATTAAATGGAGACTAGCTCATGCATAACTAAGGGGCCCTTAAGTGGCCAAATTTAAGGGCATTGCTATATAAATGGGGAATACATTTATCGGTCCCCTACACTATAATATGGCACATAACAAAGGATGTGAAACTCTGTAATCTTCAGATATTATGATATGCAGTGCCTCGCAGTCTTCAAGAGTAGCTTTTGAATTCTGCTGGCAATCTTAGCTCACAACACAAGTTTAACATCCTACTTCTGGCAAGTACAAAACACAGAGAAATTGTCAATGCCTTAAGCTATGGTAAAGAAATTAGCATAATTAGTATAAGAGCTGGATTTAAACGGTGGCAGGACATGAGATTATGTAAATATTCACCCACAAACTATCACATTTCTTTTGCTAAATGCAAATGTATTAATTTCATTTGAGGCTACAACACAGACACGAATACCTGTATTGAAACTAAATGGAGAATTCTGCTTATATGATGTAATCTGCATTCATTTTAATGTAACATAATGCTGATACCAAAAAATCTAACACATGAAGGTTGTAATAAGGTTACATTTAAAAGCACCACAAAGCTGAGCAAAAATGCAAAAGGGAGACTATTTAAATGTTTACGTTCTTTCCCATTTTCAAGAAGAGAATTTTTAAACCTGATGGTTTAAAATCAGTATAATGGAGAGGTATGACTTACTTGACTTCATGTTGCTAACTGATATGAAGAAATTACAAATGACAAGTAAATTATTAATCTTCTGTAAGTCTTCTATACAGAAGAAGCTGTAGTTGTACTGGGACTGAGTTGTCAATAGTGATGGGCGAATTTATTCGCCAGCTGCATATTTGTGGCAAATGTCCACGTTTCACGGCCGGCTAATAAATTTGCGAAATGTCCTGGAAAATTCACAGGTAGAAATACACCGGCGTCAAAAAGAGTTTGATACCAACTACCATTTTTGGCGCTGGAGAACATTTTGATGCAGGTGACAATTTCCTGTGTGCCCATTGAATAAAGTGTGGTAAATTGTTACCAGCGACCATTTTGAAACATCCAATTTCGTGAATTTTTTGCCGTTTCGCGTCAAATTCATCCATCACTGGTTGTAAATAGTCACTCAAAAGCATCAGGATTTTCCCTGCTTCACCTTTTTGGCTTTGATCATCTCTTGTCATCAATACCTATTCTTGGCATCTGGCCTTAGAGAAAACACACAAAAAAAAACATTATTATCCAGACAAGCATTACAGTTTCAATTTAGAGAACAGTATTTTCCCACTGGTATTTTAATTGCCAATTAATATGCAATTCTCATAGATCAGACAGCACATTCAAGGTCCATTATTACACAACTGAAATACGTGGTTAAAAAAAAAAGTATCGCTTGCAAGGTCATATTTCAGGTTTACTAATGGTAAACGATCTTCATGCTACACTTCTGGACACTGCCACGCAAGCAGATTTAAAGATGAAGCTTCATTGGGATTCTGAGAGGATGCCATAGGCCATCTAAAAGAATGTCACTTCCCCTTGGCCATTACAGTGCTTTAGGCAATAAAGGTAAATCTGACAGAGATTAATCTGGATTCTAAAAAACTGTTTTCTGTTAGCTAAGCAAAGCCAAGTATTTACCTTGGAGAGGATTTCACCTTTTCAGAGCTTAGTCTCTTAAAATGCATAATCTGGACAATGAAGACTTTAATTCTACCTACTTTTTTGACTCCAACAATTCATAAGCCTTATTCAGAGTCCCTAAAGATGTGGTTGGATCACTAATTTTTATTCCGAAGATATATATTATGTACATACTGTATATAGCTCTACAAAATTCTGTTCCATTAAATATAGTAGATAAATATATATTAAATATCTGCAAAATGTTCTTTTTGTGTTCATCCCTTGCCCTAGTTGTCACTTTGTAATCAATTTGATCCAACTAGCAATTAGCCCCTTTGAAAGCACACCTGTCCAATATTTTGTTCCAAAAGTCAAGCATATTAAAATGATGTTGGTACTCTCTTTGTTGCTATAAGAGCCATAGTGTTTTCTACAGGATTATATGACTTGCTTCCATTTAGACTCAAGAATCTGTCTGTTGGATTATCAGGCCTGGCTCATAGTCAGCATTCCAATTCTTCCCAGTATGTTTAGTTGGATTAAGGTCTTGGCTCCGTTCCAGTCAAGTACTCTTATTTCCATCTTACCAGACAAATTATGCACAGACCTCACTTACGGCATGGTGGGAGGGGGCTTTATAATGCCTTTTTTTGACACCGAGCAGACGTATCAAGGATATCATTGTATTCGGAATTTATTCAACCCAGAGGATGAAAAAGTCTGAAGATTAAAATACGGCATCTCAGGCCTGCCAAGGTTGCATATACCGTAAGTCAATGGGATAAGTTCCATTGATTTTTTTTTAAGTGCGCTGGTTTTCGTACAATACACCGATGTTTTATGAGTATTTGGGTGAAAAATCAGAAAAATTCCACGTTTTCACAAAAGAAATTAAAAAAAATTATGAAAATAGTTTTTTCCCACAAAGCAAATTTTCGGGAAAATGCAATAATAAATAAGCGTAAAAAACCCAAGTGGAAATGCTCGGAGTTTGTAGCACCAAATGCTGAGATAAATGTACAGTCTGATAAATAACTCCCTTAGCATTATGTCCTCCCAGGCACTACATCAGAAGCACGATTCATTCGCAATGACCTTTAAACCACTCCAGGTGACATTTGACTTTGTACATGGCGATGTTAGGCTTAGGTGTGAGTGTTCTTCATTCTTCCAACAATTAGCTCTCATGTATAATGTAATAATGTATAATGTAATAATGTATTAATGTAATAATGTATTACCAGGGCAAGTCAGGATCTTGACAGTGAGTTGTACTTGACAGAATAGGAGGCAAACCATCCATTGCACATAGTTATGCCCTGTCTTAGAATTGGACAAGAAAAATAAAAGTTAGTATTATTTTTAATGAAACATATTTATAATTCAAGCGTTGAATGCTACTGATGAAAATGTTTCATACATTTATTTCATTGGTCAATGAAGCACCTATATCTGTTGCCATTTAATTGTTCTATATACTATCACTTGCCATATTGCACAAGTTTTTCTACACAAAAGAAAATCCTCATCAGAGTACTGTATTTACAGATTTTACTTTGGCAATAGCGTCCCTTTAAAAACATTTAGCCACCTCATTTATTTTACACCGTAGTGATAGTGGTATGGATACTTGCACAATCAAAGTACAAAATAAATACACAGTCATTACAGCAGACTAGTAATAGTGATATAACCTCTTCTTTCTATGTCTCTCTTCCATTCCTTTTCAATCCAGTCACTCTCTTTGCTGTGTGCAGAAAGACAGAGCTGCAGGCAGTTAATTTGGAGTCGGTGGTCTGTGACAAGCAGTTAGGATAATAGTTTATTGGCAGTGGATGCTGTGATGGATCTCAGTGCAGTGATAGAGCTTCATCATTGAACAGGAGAGGCACTGATCTCACATTATTTTGTGCCCTTCACACTGAGGACTTCCAGCCACAGGGAACACAACTGATTTAGCAAGAGCTGATGTAGCATTTAGTTCTTACTAATTTTGGAACATTTTCTGGAATTATCTTGACATTTTAGTGTTTGCCCTGCCAAATCCATTGACTTGCCTGTTCTGTGTTTAACGTGGATACAGAATCAAAGGTGCTCTTACTGATTGGGCTTTTTGTTTGAAAAAGAATATTTAATAATATTTAAAAATAATATTTACTTTGGGACATGTCATAAATCAGTGTCTGAATCATGGTGACTAAAAAGCCATGCTGCACAACCAAATTGCTTTTAGCGCTAATTTAGTGATTATAACATGGTCTTCTTCGATATTATATAAATAAATGACTAGAATGCTTAAAAAATGCACATTAAGGGATTGTCTTCAACACTGTAACTGGGACTGATTGTTTTAATAAGGTAAATGCACTGTATTAAATAGCAAAATATATCTTTGTATTGTAACGCTTTTTTGGGCTAGGCAAAGCACAAATGATTAAAGTGTCCAGCTAGTGATGTTGAGCATGGGTTACACTGCCACCTACACAGCAGGGCAAGGCCTTCACCAAGTGGAAACTATCCCAAAGGAAGTAGTATAACTACAATACACAGGCAACTGTACAATAAAAGATGGAATGGATGCCAGGAGGTTCTTGGTGAAACAAAAATGTAGTTTTATTGTAACAAGTACAATGTCCCCAGGTTTTACTCAAGTATGATGAAGTAGGGAAATAGCAGATGATTATACAGCATTAGATGGTATCATGGAGGACAGTTCACACAATACAACAAGATGATTATTACTCCATGATTCCTAATAGTCAAGGGTACATCAATTCCTCACAAGGCCGATGTTGCCAGTGTGGGGATCGGGAGCATCAGTGTAGAAATCAGGCAGTCCTCTGCTAACCTAGGTCCCTATCACAATGAAGTCCTTGCACTAAAGTCAACACAAGGGAAGCCTTGTGGGAAGCTACTCCCTGCTATCACTCCTCATTGGAACTGGTCATGCTGCTTATGCTATCTGTCTTTCTTTCATAGAGAGACTATAACCATACTAATCTGCACTAGCTAGTCCTCGTTTATGGGGTTACCTGGTCCCTGACTTAAATCACTAAAGCATGGAGGTCCTTTTAGGGCATATGGCTTACTGGTGCCTTGGTGATCCACAGGCTCAATTGAACAACCAGCTTCTAGGACACCAGCAGCCAAAGAGGAAGAGGCCACTCCCTGCACACACTATATAACGCAGTGTTACAGGAAATGGTCATTACACTCTTTGGCCAATAATTAGTGGTGTACTAAAGGAACTGTTACAGGAATTATACCCAATAACAAAAGAGATAATGAAAGGTGGGAATTTAACCCTGTAGGTGCTGTAAAACCTGTAGGTCCCTACAGTATATTCAGAGAAACAGCAAAACCTCTTGATTAAAAAAAGGAAGGTTATCACTGCCATTTGTTATGAAAAATGTACATATTAGCTTGGTCATGTGGAACATTTACTCAGAGGCCAGCAAAGTATGCAAAAAAATTGAAACTGAAAATGACATTGCTGAGAAGGGTAAAAAAATATCCTAAGTTATTATTTCAATATATAAATAGGAAAAATTAAGCATACCAACATGGCATTTTATTTTATGTGAAACGAATTCTGCCAAGCAAATCTATAGAAATATTAGCCTTGAACATTTTATATGTACTTTGATAGAGAGCTGACTGAAAGATAGTTTGCAGTGAATGGCAATACACTGTATGTTTGTTAATTGGATCATTTTAGTTGCATACCTGTCCTTGTTTTATTACATTTTCATAAAGAACCTTGAGTTTGGATTTAAGTACTGTCTGTAATAGTTGATGATGCTATATTATTCAAAACAATAGGTGCCTTTGCAGAGTGATTTCCATTAATTGAAGGACTGGGCAGCAAATTGGCAAATGAGGGTCAATGTTTACAATTGGAAGGTTATGCATTCAGGCAAAAACAATGTGAATGCAATTGTTTGTATGCTTTTGAGGGCACATGAAATTGATTTACAAATACATCAGAGGTGGGAATATTTTTTACAATGAACAATAGGCAAGGGACTACCTCTCTATAGCAAAGACAATGCATTTTTACATGAAGCAGCTTAATTGTTTCTTTACTGGGTGGGTGGTAAAGTTGTGGAATGCTGTCTTTGGAGTGGAGTTATTTATGTATAGGTTTATGAATGCAACTGTATGTGTGCATGGATATACACATACACCATCTGAAATAGAGAACCTATGCACCCATATTAATATATTTTGAGACATTTTATGTAATAACAGCTACCAAAAATTCCTCCCTTTTAAACAAAGCATGCAATTGTTTATCCATATTTTACAGTATATTTAAGATAAGCAGATTTTTTCGCCAGGTTTAAGAGTGAAAAAGGCACCCAAAGACACCAATTTTCAGTGAAGAGAATTTGGTCAGATTCACCCATCTCTAATTCACAGTGATCTTTGTGATCTATGTTTTTTGTGCTAACAGAACATATTTCATTCCACCATTAGTGCCAATTTTTAAAAATTCTATTTTTTAAAAATGATTACATTTTTCTGTAATAATGAAATTGTACCTTGTACACGATACTAACTAAGATGCATAAATCCATATTGGTGACATAATAATCCTATTGGGTTTTTTATATATATGATTATATACATGAAGTATAAATGATTAGTTTGCAGATGTAAGGTACTGTATGTTGATCCAGATTGATGAAAGATTCCTTTTCCAGAAAAGACCAGGTCCCATGAATTCCAGATGCTAGATGCTATACCTTTATTTTGATAGAAGCCTTTCTTATTTTACAGAATAAAATCAATACAGATACCCATTGTTCATTTGTGACAAAAAAAAACACTGCATATAAATTAGTAAAGCACATTTGTTATGGATGATTAAATACAGGGCAAATGTCAGCTGTGAAACTTTAAAAGGGAAAAACAGGAGGGGAAAAATTATAATTGACATTTACAAGGAAAAAAATGAATGCCAATTTTCATTATAATGTTTATTATTTTAAATAATCACATGGTTCATTGCTTCTAATTTCTCTTGTTAATTATTGAACTCTTCTAGTTCACCTACATCCTCAAGGTTTTTATGGCTCTTAGGTCTGCAGGGGTTAAACACACCAGAAATGATGACTATGTCAAGCAGGTAATGAGAAAAATGAAATATCTATAAGAAATCCCTGGTGATACAAGAAGGGCGTTGTGATGAGTGATGGGGAAGGAGGAAGGGGATTCATTTCTGGGAAAAAAAGAGGTAGTAGAAATTGGCGTTGTCTGCGTGTAATTATTTCTGTGCATTGGACAGGCTTATTAACTTGGGCAGAAAATTAAATGGATTAATTAGAAAAACTCATTGGCATTGATGAGCAGCTGTAAAGGGATGAATTTGTGTGTGTGTGTTAACCTGTCTATAACCACAACATCTCCATTAACTATAGCTTCAAACTGGTTAATCCCTTCCATATTTTTATGTAATGAGCATTTACTGAAAATGCACCGTTTGGCTTCCTAGCCAAAACATTTCTGCGAATGTGATCTGATTAAATAATGCAATGCTTATGAATAAGTATTGTTAAACACAACAGAGCGCACATTGGGTATTACTGCTCTATCAGATGTCTCTGCTGCACTACACACATGCTAACAAAGCAAAATCACAAAATCTATAGAAAGGATTCATGGCTAAACATGGGAAATGAGGTGAATAGGAAGGCTGAGAAACAGGCAAGGAAAGGACATTTGCAAGTGAATTGGACAATAGAAAATGTGAAGTTTAGGGTAAAAGCAGTAAATGAGAAGTGTAGAAAGGGTAGAGAAGGTTAGTATGGATTTCCTGATTTGTAGCAACTTTTTCATTTGGTCTTTATGTATAGAGATTTATATTGATTATAGTTTTATAGTAAAAAATGTATCTTCCTCTTCTGCCTTTTCCAGCTTCCATTTGATTAATGAAATTATTACTTATTCTCTTATTTATCTTTAAGTCTTCCATTCAAACCAACACCTTGTTACTAGGGTAAATTGAACAGAGCTTTTGAAAAAAAATGGAGAGGTTAATTTAAAGGAGAACTTACAGATGCAGCCACTTGGATTTGAGTGTTAAATGTGTCATGACTCAGGATTCATTGAAGAAACTGTGTTGTATAAAGTTATCTTAACTCATTTAATGTATTTAACCTTTTCATTAGCATACCAAAGGACCATTGTTCACAATGATGAAGACTTAATTGAATAGGATGCTGTGACTCAATTTTCTGTGTTTCTGTGTTAAACCCAGTGGGATATCTAGGTTTAGTTATTCTGTGTCAAACACACTATCCAAAGTGGCTTCATAATAATGAAAAAATTTAATAAAACTGTAATAGTCATTCATGACTGACAAAAATGATGGTCAATGTCCTTATTTTTTGTAATTTATATGAATAGTTATTACAGAATTTGGGCATACTGACATCAACCAGAATTATGTAAATCTACTTGTTCTTATATTTTGTCAGTTATAAAGTTATCAGTTTATTTTAATGAGTGTAAAGTTCCTGAGCCACTTAAGCATAAGAAGTCTTCAGCACCAAATGCAAATCTTTGCAAAAGTCTTTTGATATTGTTGAAGTGTGAATCAAATCCTTAAAAAACAGTTATCTAGCAAATATCCTTTATGGTACAGTAAAACACAAATTAAAAGGAACAACAATAAGGTCTCCATATGTAAAATAGTATCATGACATTGAAGAGTTATTCTCTCAGTGAATTGTATGTCTGGCTGTTACCCATGCAAATGTATTTCAACTGTAATAAAATAAAGTGTTTTCTCCACACACAGTGAAAGACTTTTAGGTCTGTTATTTTCAGTGCAATATATTACACAAGCAATTTAACCATCTACAGACATTTTAGAAAGCCGCTTCCTACAATAGTTCCACAAAGAATTTGTGCTCCAGTTATTTCTGTTTGAAATATTTGTTCTTAACCTGTCCAGCCATTTTTGCTCTTGTGTCCCTTGCATGTCACACAAAAAAGAATACCTGGATTACCAAGTCAGGAATTGCAGAATCACAAGGCAATGACAGGGTTAAGAATAGAGAATAAGGCAGGTTAAAAGAGAGAAATTATGGGGGTTGTTTTTTTTTTAGATTTAGGAGGAAGGGAGGAATCATAAGGGGTAATAGAAGAATGCAGTGGAATGAAATACTTTTTTTTTAACTTGAGCAATTCCCATCCCCCAAGGATTGACACTGTGAGGGGATGAAGGTTGGTAGGAGGTAGGGTTAGTAACAACTCACAGAGGTAGGAGGAACTTCAATGGGGGGGGGGAGCTAGTGATAGGGTTGTAAACTTAAGAAGAAGATTCATGTCTAGGAGTGACAGTAGAATGGCCTCTAACTTTGTATTCTAACACTTTAAGGCCTTCAGCAGCTAATGAAGGTTACAGGAAGTTATTTTGTAAGTCTTACTATTACCTGATGGTTAATGTTCTTACATTTTGATTAAGTCAATATACCTGATAATAACCTGCAGTCTTTTCACCCTGAAAGAATGAATGTGGTTGGTAATTCATTTCATTTTATGCTTTGTACTTGTACTGTATATCAAGACTTGACTTTTAGATCCAAGCAATTTTAATATAACTTACAGATAAAATTATATATGGCAAGCGTTTTCAGAACTGTTGATCTTTTTCACAAGATGAATCACCAAAGCTCTTTGTTATGATTAGAATAGTAGAACACAGATAAGTGTCAGAAGTAAGTAAATGCAATAAAAGGTTATGCATAGCACAAGTGACAAAGTGACACTTGATGGCAGAAAAAAAAAGTAAGAAAGGGCAAGTCTCATGGACCTGTGGCCTGATACAGTAGACAGACAATAAGACCATATTATCATCTAAGTAATTTATCAGAAACTGCAATTGAAATAAGGAACTTTGAATGACTGTGATCGGAATGACTGTAAAATGACTGCAATGATGAACTTGCTTAGGAGATTGCTGTAAATAAGTTTTATTTCAAAATGGCCATACGTGTTCAGATATTTCAATGGTTTTAGAAAGAACTGCCTGAACATTTTCCAGTGTTCTGTGTCTCTTATACACAAGATTGGATTGTTTTCTAATGTCCAAACAGAAGTGAAAGGAGCAAAGAGTCCTCTAGAGACCCCCTGTAAACTTTTACTTTGACTCAAGGAAAAAAGAAGCATTTTAGTGGGATCACAGTGGATCTGCCCCTTTGGGTCTTGGTACCCCTTTATAACTTTAACTATAACTTTGGTCTCACTCGCAATAGAAATTCCAGCTAATGTTTAGACTGTAAATATTACAGTTATAAACATTTTTCTATTCTCTGCACAGAAAATGTCATTACCAGAATTGCACCTTTCGAATATGAAAACTAGTGATGGGCGAATCTCCAGTGATTCGCTTCGCCTAAAGATTCGGCGAAAAATTCGCGAAACGAGTCACGGGACGCTTTTGACGTCGCGTCAAAAACTACGTTTTTTTGGGGCGAAATTTCGCTGGTGATTCGCGAATTTATTCGCCGCAAATTCGACCATGGCGAATAAATTCGCCCATCACTAATGAAAACTCCTTTATCAATGCAATAAGGGACATTTATGAAAGAAATGCAGTAAGCAAAGTGCAATATCAGTCACAATTTGCCATGTTCTATACCCTCAATGCAGAATCTGTACCTATAATTTCAGTGTAATTGTTGGCTATATTTGTTGCAATTACTATCAATATTTCTAAAGGTGTACAATTGTGACTTTATGTTTATATGAATTTGACAAAATTGCTTTGAAAATTCCCAAAGTCTGGATTGCACTATTTCCATTAAAATCACAACTTTCACCTGATGAACTGCTTCTATTGACAATGCCTGCTCTGGAAACCCTTGCACCCCCACACACTGCTGCTTGCACCTCCCCAACCTACTCTCTGCTGTTGCTCTGTTGTCAACTACCAAGTCGCTCTCACTGGAGAGTGGGCAGGTGGGAGATCCAATCTTCTACCCAGTCTCCATTGCATATGCAGCAAGTGGGTGGCTTGCCGCCCCCCAAAATTTGCTGTCATATTCCCGGGCCTTTGCAGCCTGTCCACAAATCCCAGCCTGGTTAAGAGTTGCATTCACATTTTATTCAGGCTGAACAGGTGGTATGTTTTCTTTCTACATGTCCCTTAAAACTGTTGCTATATGAGGTGTGCACACACAGCATTAAATGATGCAAGAACGACATAGAATAAACATCTTTCGTTGAGAAGATTTTATATCTAGGACTTAGCCTACTTGCTGTACCTACATATACAACTGGCTTGAACCTTTTGACTTGTTTGCTAAGTCCAATATCTGGTTCCATGAAGTAACATATTTCATTTGCTTCAAACATTAAACATTTTTATAGGCAGAGATTTATAGTCATGAAACTGACTTGCATTAATTTGACCTATTTAGTAAGTTGGGTTATCTGCTTTCGACTTCCTGCTTCGGAATCTGGGCTCTTCTCTTTTCAGCTATTAATGAGATGTATGTCTGTTAGTGTGAAGTTTACTCTTGCTTGAAATTGTGACATTTTTAAATATTTATGAAGTTGGTATATTTAAACAGGGAATCATTTGACCTTTTACAAAACAAAGTATTTTAAGAATATATTTTACAGCAATAAATATGTATTTGCCCGTTTCTGGGACACAGTGTCTCTTCTTGCATTGATTCTGGCTATTGAGCTACTAATTTAAAAATAAAAAAAAAATCAGATGGGGGACATTTGCTCTGGTATGGGATCTTGTGAAAGGATCTCATGAATGAAGTACTGAAACTAGATTATAGTTGTATTGTGTATTTTAGCTTTATGTAGAAGTTGAAATATTTGCATATAAATAATTATATATTATTATATGTATCATGAATATAGGTAAGCTTCCAATGCCTTATACCAGGGCAGTTTGACAATGGATTCATGTTGATATCAGTAGAGTGCTGGCTTCTAAACCTTTAATGCAGACCATTGTCCAAGTGACTTTAGATAGTGGCCAGTCAGTACAGTAGGAAAAATAATTCACTGCTGCTCTTAGGCCCCCTAAGGAATGTAAAAAAGAATGTTACAATGGAAAAAAAGGAAAATGGCAGGAAGTCTGTCATATGCTTTACATTATGGACAGTGGTACATAAGGAATGAAGAGGAAATTGGGAAATAATGACATAGACAGTGGAATATAGAATCATATGTCATGTAGGCAGGTGTTAAAGGCAATAGAAGATACATAAAAAAATGAATCACACCTGGGAAAGGGCACTGATGCCTTTTCTGCTCATTGTGATAATTGTGATAGTACAGTTTTTTTCTACAATTTCTGTTTAATTCATGGCGTTTATTGTGATGTTACTTTCATAAAAGTATATTAATTACATGGAAAATTTTGTACATGTGTGTGTATTACAAGTGGTAACAATTTTTGAAGTAATTTCCTAGAGATTACACATTTAAAAAACAAATTTGGTTACAGCAACTCAAACATTCAGGACCAACTCAAGAACAACACTTTGGAAGTCATGTTGCTTTACACTTGCATAATGGACTGCAGACACTAACCCAACTTCCGTCGCTAGAAGTTCAAGCTATGGGGATAGCAAGATTTTTTTAGACTGGAGATCTGGAAGGTGGTGCCCCTGAGCTCAGCTGTGCTTCCTCTACACCGATATGCACTTTGGAAAAAATAATATAAATGCAAGTTATACACTAAATGGCAGTATGTTGGGAGTGAGAAGGATCTTGGGGTTTTTATAGATAACAAGTTGTCTAATTCTGAGCAAATAATAAAGCAAATAGGATTCTGTATTGCATAAAAAAGGGCATAAACTCAAGGGATGAAAACATAATTATAACTCTTTATAGATCCCTAGTAAGACCTCATCTGGAGTATGCAGTGCAGTTTTGGACTCCAATCCTTAGGAGGGATGTAAATGAGTTGGAGAGAGTGCAGGGACGCGCAAATAAACTGGTTAGATGGATGGAAGACTTAAATTATAAGGGTAGACTGTCGAGGTTGGGGTTGTTTTCTCTGGAAAAAAGGCGCTTGCGAGGGACATGATTACACTTTACACATACATTAGAAGACATTATAAACAAATAGCAGGGGACCTCCGCACCAGAGGCCACCCCTTCAGACTAGAAGAAAAGGACTTTCATTTGAAGCAGCGTAGGTGGTTCTTCACAGTCAGGACTGTGATGTTGTGGAATGCACTGCTGGGTGATGTTGTGATGGCTGATTCTGTTGATGCTTTTAAAAGGGGCTTGGATGATTTTTTGGACAGACATAATATCAAAGGCTATTTTGATACTAAACTCTACAGTTAGTATAGCTATGGGCATATATGGTTTGTGTGAAAGAGTATAGGGGTGTGTGTGTATGCTGGGTTTTAATTTGGAGGGGTTGAACTTGATGGACTTTGTCTTTTTTCAACCCAATTTAACTATGTAACTATGTGAGCAAACTCTTGGGGGTAACTAACTATGCAGAGATCCATTACTCAGAAAGCCCCAGGTCCTGAGCATTCTGGATAACAGGTCCCATACCTGTATAGATTATAAAGTGCATATTTGTGTTTAAATGTGGTTTGATATTCAGCCACCTCCCCCTCCATTCTTACACGGTACACTTGGCATTTAAAGGCTTATAGTTTCACTCATAGAAATATATTGTATTTCTTCTGCAGTAAATGTATCAATAAAGTCTTCTCAATCTGTAGCTGAACTACATTCTTTGTCTCCTGGAGCTCAAGTTTTGTAACAGTTCAGCAGTAGGCAACACAACATGTATGTAGAACAGGTACCGCACGTCCAACCTGCCATTCCCAGCTCTCAGTAGTCAAAGGTTGTAAAGCTATGTCTGCTCTTTTAATATAATGCTTCTTCTAAAACCTTAACTTTTGTTACATTGAATGGAAATCATTGCCATGTTCATTTTATTAGCAGTGCACCCTCTATGTTTCCTTCATTTGATTGATACAAAATTAAATCCAAGCCTTTTTTTAAACATTTTTTCAATTAAATCTTTTATCTGCAGTCAATTTGTCCAACATTCTGGCTAATAAGCTAATGAGCTAACAAACTGCCTGCTGGCCAGATAGAGGTGTCATTTATTAACAAAGAATACTCTCAGAGGAGAATCAATGCACGGGCTTAGAACGGCTGCAGTATGCCTTCCAGCTGTGTCCTTACACTCTCAAAACCCAAAGAAAGCCACAAATCTGCCTCTTGGGTACCAGTCTGGGAGGAGTCACATCAGAAACAAGTCATGGAAAAACACAGCAGGATTCTATGTGACTTCATGCTGCTGATCATACTGCAAATCAGAATAATTTCGAATTAAAGATTAAGGAAATACTTGTTACTTCACCTTTACTTTATTCAAAAAGTAAATTTTTAATTATTTGCAATGGTTAATGATAAATGTATGAACATCATCATTTCTAGCACTAAAAACTGCTGTTCCTTAAATGGTGTGCACACAGAACCAAACTACTTGCACCTGTTTCACTATGGATGTGTTCCAAAACACACCGGCACTCATGGCAGATTCAACCAGGGAAAACCCTTGCCCTTGGATGTGACATAGGAGGGCCATGGGCATTTTCTCATAAAGGGTTATTTTGCACCTCACAATAGTAGGTATATTGGGTGCTTTGGTGGTAGGTGTAAGGAAACTTAGGCACAATTTAATGAACACACGTTTACAGGCACAATCCTATTTTATAAGAATGGGTCTTACTTCACACAAGGCAAATATGTATTCAAGTAGCTTGTTTAATAAAGAGTATAGCAGTATGCAAAATTAGGAACTGCTTTGATTTTTTTAAGTGAAGCAGTTAAAATGTTTTTGTATTTCACGTAAATAGTGTGAGATTTCACACATGCCCAGATTCTGACATTTTAAAGCAATAATACACAGTTCATAAAAATACAGGAAAAGCATTACAATTATACCACCAGAGAATATTTTTCTCCCTATGCTCCAAAGTATTGACTTATAATTATTATTAGCACAAGGCAAGCCATCTCTTACAAGCTCCCATGGAGCTGTAATGTACACTTAATTCAGGATTATATTGCTTTCTGATTAGGAAATATACATGCTCATTTGCAGCCGAGTGTGTGTTGCAGCAGCCCAGTGTGCTTGTCTTCTCTGCTCACAAAAAAACCTCTTCCCAGCCAACAGCTAATTGACAAAACACAGGCGATCAATGCTATATAGAAAGCAATTAAGAGCTGTGCCAAGTTTTGCTAGGATGAGAGAGCTGATACATCTGTAATGGCAATGGGAGGCTTCCTGGAATCAAGGCCAGGGGCAGGTGAGAAGCAGTAAAAAGGAGAGCAAAGTCAGACCCCACGTTCCCTTCAGGGTTGGCCTTCTCAGGGGGATGCTTGTTCTGCTAATTGGGTTTTTCTGTTCCTAAAGAAAACTGAACTGTGATGTTTAGACAAATCATATGGAGATCTTAATTCCATTTTGTTTTCTTTCTTTTCTAATTTACACAGCAAGTTTAATGATTTACTTAAACAGAAAGCTAGGACACGAGAATGTCCCAAACTGTTAGCTGTGTTCATAAGATCCTCAGGTGTAGTTATCATTATAGATTTGTAAGATATTGTGGCAGCCTGCTAGAAGGTGGGAAATGCCACTTAATTAACATTTAAGGCGAATGTGAGATGTTGCTAATTTATGGACTTATTTTAAGGGTTACATGTATTAGTCTTTATGTAGTCCCTTTGGAACAAGACCGGAGGGTTCTGGGCATTTTTTAAAGTTAAAGCATATGAGAATGCAAGGCTGCTAATGACTTAAACAAAATATTAGATGCATCCCTCAAATACAGTAGCTTGAGGTTTCAAGTTTAAATCTAAACATGTTTTTAATATTTTTTTCTTGCCATTTTATTATTTTTCAACTGTATTGAGTGTTATTCTCAGGGGATTTATCTTTGATGTATTAAGGAAATTAGGAATTTATAACCCAACCTCAACATAATGAACTGGGGGACCCAAAAAAAATATCCAGGGAGCACAATACCGGGCAAAGAAGTGTAAACTAACCATATACACTGCCCTGCTATGCGTACACAATTGGTAGCGAAAAGGTCACAGAAAACCATAAAAAAATAAATAAAATGTAGCTTCTATTTACCTCTTAAAAACCATTATGAGACATGGACACAGTGAAATCTTTGCTTAAGTTTCATGGCATAATCCCTCAAAAAGTGTATGCCTGTTTCCCTACAGGCTATATATTTGTGTTTGTTTGATGGTTTTTAAAAAGGTAAATAAAATCTATACATTTTCTAATGCTTTGGTGCTTTTTGAACCTTTCATTTTGGTTCATACTCATATACTTATTCTAATGATGACGAAGGTTTAAAAACTACATTTGTAGAAAAGAAACCAGTGGAAATTTCCACAGAATAGCATGATCAATTCCCTTTAAACCTTTTTTTATGCTAGGATTGAGAAATTTAATGAAAACAAAACATTTAGGGCAATGTCCTTCAGGTCTGCTTTATTAATATATATCAATAACAACACATAGTTTTACAATACTTCTTTTTGGAAATAAATGTGCTATTATTTTACAGTGTTACTCTCTGTGCTATTTCCAGTTCCATTATGGATGTTCTAATGAACCAGAACCCACACTCTGTAATTCACATGGGGGGTCCTCTCATGATACAAATATCTGATTTTACATATATGGAGCAAAAAGGGCCTCAGGGGAGTGCTTGGAAATGCAAGGAGAAATGTAAGGAGGAGCATACTGGTGAAAGCCTTTTTACATTATTGATACAGTTTTATCTTTCACTGAGAAACCTTTTGGGAGCTGTTGTAGGGGTTGGCAAAGTAAAGCAGCAGATGAGAAGCAGCTACTGAAGTCTACACACTTGGCAGCAGCATTCAAGATAAATTGCCATGAAAGCAAAGGGCATTAAAGATGCGAAATGAGTGAATAAATTTGAAGAGCGCTGATGTCTTATGTTAAATAAGGTCAAAATGTTTTCTAAGTTTAAGCAGCAAAAGTTTGAGGTTCATGAAATATGGAGACATGGATGAAGATTAACAATAAGCAGTCTTAGAAGCGTAATGTAATTGTAGCTCGCAAGGCTGTTTTTATGATACTATGGGGCATATTTATTATATTGTGTAAAACAAAATCCACCCAAAAATAGTTTAAACAACTGTGTAAAATAAATGGTGAGTTTATCAGGCTGTGTGTTATTTTAAGTCATGTGAATGCCAGATTTGATGCCCTTATTTGACATTGCTTCCAGCAGATGTCACTCATCACTCGAAAAAACACGTGAACATTTTGTGACGTTTTTTACACGGCAAAGCCTGGTTCTGGTTATGTATGATGTATTAGCCCACTGTTTTTTTACATGGTGAAGCCTAGTGATGTGTGGTGTATTATGCCACTGTTTTTTTACACTGCTTAAAAAATATGCTCCATGACTTTATTTAGTTGATTGCAGAATTCTAATAACTATAAATACCTGTATCTTGTACTGAGCTTCTGAGTATTTATGCACAGACCTTTATGCCACAGCTTTGGTTGCAGAGAAAATATTCACAAAACAGTTTGCAAATTGCAAATTTAAATTGCTGACAACACTATGTTCAGACACAACAGCCTTGGCAGCGGTCACACTCCTGCAAACACCCATCTCATTTGCGAGCTATTTGCGAAAATCTGTTCGCAATGCAAATTTGTAAAGAACAGATGGGCACATCAGTGCAATATTTTAGCATTCAAACTTTAGAAATAACCCCCCTTGTGTTTCTCCTCTTTAACTTTACAGGGCAGTGGGCTGAATTTTAATAGCTCAATTTATTTTGATATTAACATGACAAGGGAACTCCTCAATTTGACCCTTCACCTTGAGCCATCCCTCTGAACCCCACTGTTACATACCTTAATGAAACCAGGAGACAGGGATGGGTGTAAAATGGTCACAGCATTTATTTAAATTTTATCAGATAAATAGAACCTTGCCAGCTGAACCCAAAGCAATATTCTAAAGCCAGAATTTAACAAGAGATCGCTACTATGCTGTGCCACCAACATGAGAGTAATTCATCTGCAGTGTCTTGATGATAGGAAATCCAAGCATGCTGCTCCCTAGCACAGTAGCGTTTGTAGTTAAAAACTACAAATCTGTTGGGACAGAAGCTGCATTTAATGAGTATAAACACTGTAATA
>CM044444.1:55443902-55458577 GCA_024363595.1 Xenopus borealis
AAAAAAAAGGTTGAACTTGATGGACGTGAGTCTTTTTTCAGCCTAACTTACTATGTATCAATCAATCCACTGTGTAGTCACAGGAGAGAACCTCCTTTCTCTCTCTTCTAAACCTGTGCAGTACTCTGGAAAGGTCCTACCGCTGCTGTGACAACTAAAATATAATATGATATGTGCACTGTTATGATCCAGAGGAAAGCAAAAAAAACCCAGCCTGAAACTAGCACCAATTATGCTTTAAGAGGGGAAAAAGTCCTTCCTGACCCCAATGGCAATAAAAAACATTCCCTGGATCAAGCATTTCACATTCATTTAACATAAATGAATACATTACAGGCTCACACAATTATAATGTGTAAAGGTACAGAAACCACAATATAACAGTGCTTTCAGGAAAACATCCATATTCCGTTATTAATAGATAACATGAGAACATAAAGAAGAAAACTCCTGACTAGTGATGGGCGAATTTATTCGCCAGGGCCGAATTTGCGGCGAATTCCCGCGATTCGCCGCTGGCGAATAAATTCGCGAATCACCTGCGAAATTTCGCCTGGCGAAAATTCGCCAAAAAAACGAGTCGCGCGTCGTTTGTGACGCGACGCGCGTCAAACGCGTCCCGCGACTCGTTTCGTCAATTTTTCACCGATTCGCGAATTTCTCTAGAAATTCGCGAATTTTTCGGCAAAGCGAATCACGGGAGATTCGCCCATCACTACTCCTGACAATTCACAAAATTTGCTTAATGGGTGAGGGTGGGTGACATGTTTCTACCTGCTCAGAAGATAAGGAAGTGAACTGCTTCTTCCCCTTACATCACATCCCTTTCTTACTCTGCCCCCGGGCCCGGCCATCTCCTGCTTTAACTCATTCCTTCTCACCTAAACACAGTTACATGTGATTCTGCGCATCTCTAATGTAGACTAATGTCATCTGGCTGGTGGTCATTCAGATCCCTTGCAATGCAGTCCCTGCACTTATAGCTCCAGGGCTTTCCTTTATTACATTGTGTTTTCATAACGTGCATGAACCATTTGTATTTGTACATACATTTCTAATGAATCTGTTAAGAACACATATATATCCACGGTATGAAATGATTTACAGAGGAACTATACCATAGTGCTAAAGGTATGTTTAAACTCTGGGATATTTTTTTTCTTTAAATCACACCTTAAACCACACCATTAAAAAAGTCTTCAATTGAAGTTTATTTGTACATTTTAAATTTTGTGCCAAGAGCTGTTATTTAATGCTTCATCTACACCAGCATGGAATATTTTGAATGAAAATCTGCAGTGATAAATGCCTTGATCTGAATGTTTCCCAGTTTCCCTCTTGTCAATGGACCTCCCCTTTATGAACACAAAAGAATAATTTTCTAATTTATCCAAAGGTAAACTATATGGTCTAGTTTCATTTAGAAAATACATGGATGCTCAGAATTCTGCTACAAGCTGTACACAACTTAGAAACAACAGAAAGACAATGAATTTACTTTTCCCCATTGATTTCAAATGTTGGGGAAAATCAGGCCACATAGCAAAGTGCTATTACCAAAGAACAACAGCAGGGACAGTGCTAAACAGAACAAATGGACCTAGAATAAAATTATATAGATTTTACCAAATACGTAGTGTAACCTGCTGGAAATAGTTTGACTATTTCCCCCTTTATGCATACTTTCAAACCCTGTGATGATCAGCTTATGGCCAGCTTATTAGACCAGATAGTAACTAAAAAGCTCAAATAACTGGGTCAAGATTGCACAAGGCAAATTATATTTCCTTTGCTCATTTTTAACAGTTCTTGGAACCAATATTAAGTGACTTACCCACCAATGTGAAAAGTGCACATTTTATAGTTTGCACAAGGGCAAAGTGTATGCAATAAAATATTCCACATAAGTACGTTCGTTGATTTGCTTGACAAACTCAAGGACTGAAGCAGCATTAATTTCCTTATGCCTTTTCAAGTTGCTTCCCTGCAAGTTTCCATCCACCCCTAGAATTGATTGATGGAGCTCACTCAGCTCATCTCTCATATGGCTAAACTTCAGAAGTTACGTTCACTGGCACGTTAAACAGTCATTTATGTTGCTGTCTCGGTCTAAAGACCCAAATGAACGAGTGTGTCTTTTTTAGCTAACCAACAAATGAAACGTTAATGAAATAAAATCCGACTTCAGCAAATAATGCTAGTATGTAACAAGGTTTAATAGGTTGATGGATCCTAGGGGGTAGTATATTTAATTGTGCATGTGCTTATGTATTTAACTGGGATCACCATGTGTTGTTTAAATGTGTGATGTGATGAAGTATGGTTAATTAAAGGTTAGTTCACTATCTCTTCAAAATAAATAGAAATCAGCTTTTGGCAGACCTTGACTGGTTTTATGATTTTATTTCATTTTAAAAGGCTGCTATTTGTGAATAAGCTACTGCATTAAACAAATACTGTAGATAAATGCTTAGGCCAGCACAGAGAAGAAAACTTCATGATGCAATGCTATGGCCATTGGTTTGAATTTGGAATGATAGAGTTCCAAAACAGAACTGCCAGATTGATTTTTAATTCCCACTATATTCCAAAATGGTTTCTAGGTGGTGGGCAATGCATCAGCTATCAGTAAACATACATCAAGATTATAATATTTCAGCCTATGATGCTGGATCCCCACAACCTTCCTGGACATTCCCTATATTCTTTCTGCAGCCTGGATTGTGGTTGGGGTTGAGGTCAGGAAACAGCACAGTAGTCTTAGGGGTATATTTATCAAAGAGTGAAGTTAAGAGTGAAGTTCTGCTGCTCTCCATTAATTTCTATGGGAATTTTTAAAGGCGTATTTATCAAAGGGCGAACTTTCACTTCACCCATTGAGGAATACGCCTTTCAAAATCCCATAGAAATGAATGGAGAGTGGCGGAATTTCACTCTAGTGGCGGAACTTCACTCTTTAATAAATTTCCCCCTTAATGGGAAGTAGGTCGGCATCGCACACTAGGGCAAAAAAGATTAAGTGCAAACCAGGAACCTTCAAAAAAGTATTTTTAAAACATATTATTTATTACAAAAATTTAAAAAGCAGGCAAATGTTTCAGTCTCCTAAAACTGTTATCAAGACCATAACTGTTTTACATACATAGGATTAAATAGACAAGGAATTGTTGTAAAATTGTTTAAATCTATTACTTAAATAAATGTTGCTAGTTATAGAAGTATCTAAATAAAATGTCACAAAAATATCGCCTGGCTGAACAATTTACCTCTGTTTTAGGAAACATTTAGTTTGTTTATCCAAAACACTGTAGAAAGATATTGGACAGGTTATCCCATCTCCTAAAGCTGGCCATAGACGCAAAGATCAAATCGTACGATTGATTTTATTTCTATAATAACATTGTCTTTGAATGTTATATTTAATTTTGCCATAAAAGTATTTGCCTGATGCATTTACATTACCTTTCTTATTCCTGTGTTCCTATATAAGGGGGCTGCCATTTTTGTGCAGAGTCTGTTAGTATTAAAAACTCTAACTGACAAGTTAAGAAGAGACAGTCAGGTTGGCAAAACAGTCAGGTTTAAGAACTTCAAGTAACAACTACTTAAAAAAGGAGAACTGTCAGCAAAATATTATCAACATGACCTATAGGTAACTTTTAATTTAGATTAATAAATTTTAGTGTCCGAATGTCTGATCAGTTTTACCCACATATGACATACCACATGGACACAAGATAATATATATCATGTGATTTGTGTTGGTGCCTTATTGCAAATCTTTTGCCTGTTTGAGGATGTAGAAAACTTTGCCCTGGAGTCAAGTATCGACATGAAGTATAGTCGGGGAATTGGAAACATCATAGTTTGTCACTTGTCAACCAAGTCTGTTTTTTTGTGGAATAGCACTGGATTGGATCATTTTTAACTAACAAGTCACGTAAATTAGTGCCTCTCTTATAACAGACCGTAGGAGAACCTGGGACTATTTGAGACAACTCTCTATCTGCCTGTATAATATTCCACTCACAAATTTTCCAAAGTTTCTTGTATGTGAATTGTACTTAGTGCTAAACACTAAGCTCGGCTCTCTCACTCTCAATATAGATGTGCCCTGGTGATGTGCTTTAGCTTTATCCAAAGCATCAGCCAACACTCTCATTGGGGTAACCCCTCTCTTAAAATCGGTTCCACATATTCATAATTTGCTTATCGCAAATGGGTTGGACCAAATTATTTCTTAACACTCTACAGAATTGGGAGATAGGCAAAGATTTTTTCATAGCATGGCATTATTTTCATGGCATTAGGGTGGCAGCTTGCATGATGTAAAAGAACATTTTTGTCCATAGGTTTACGATAAAGAGAATAGTCCAGACCGGAACCATTTAAGGTCAAAACCAGGTCCAAAAAAGTAAAGTGTACTGGGCTATCACTCATGTTTAGTTCATTGACCATTTCAACAGATTGTAATTCAGTGCCATGCCAAACCATGACCAGGTCATCAATATAACGACGGAAAAAAAGGAGCATGGCCCTAAATCTCAGTAGAATATATTGCTGTTCAAATTGATGCATATACAGATTGGCATAGGAGTGTGCCATGGCCGCACCCATAGCTGAGCCAAGTATAAGTATAAGTGCAAGTATAAATCATGTTCAAAGCAGAAATAATTAAGAGAGAGTGACAATTCAAGTAGTTTAATTATAAAAGTGATAGGAGGACCATTATAGGGGCTGAACTCCTCCAGTGATTTTTGTACTGCTGCAATACCAGCATTTTTTTATTTTTTTTTATTTCTCAAAACAAAAAAGGTGTGTTTATTCAAGTGTGTTTCAGCCAACGTGACGTTTCATTCCCCACTGGGACCTTTCTCAAGGCAAACAAACCCTAAACAACATGTGATATATATAGGGCCAATCATGCTTATGCAATTAAGGAATGATGTCCCATTCAAGGTATTAAAGTGATTGGTGCAAGATCTGAAGGTGACCATGTGCATATAATTTCATATCAATTAGTAAAATGACCAGTGAAAAATAGTACATTCTTAAAACCAATCAAAATAAGCGAATGCTTATCATAAGAATACTCTATTAAAATTACTATGTAAAAATTAATTACCATTTAAAACCAATTCCATACATCATCATTTAACCATGCAGCTGGGTGAAAATCGAGAAGCAGAGTGCCACCCATCATTAACACTATATATATATATATATATATATATATAGTAACGTAACTGGAGGGGGTGCAGAACGTGCAGCCGGGTCACCCCGGCCATACAAGATTATGGGACCCAGAAATCGTCCTCTCCTGCAGAAATCGTCTGTGCACGATCTGCCGGAGGGCCTGAGAGGGGTGCGGTCCCTGGCCCAGTTGCAACCCCCCGCTCCCCCGGTAGTTCTGCCACTATATATGAGGTATATATATTAGGTATCAAATAGCCTTCAATGTTTAGTGCTCAGATATTTGCTCATACTATTCATTTTATTTTATTCTCTCAAATATCTTCTGCATGTATTACACAGTAATATAAACCATTAACATGGGTTGTTGTTAGTATTTTTCTTAAGATAAGCTCCTGAGAGCAGACATTTGACTGGTGCAAACATTGAGCTGTGTTAGACTTTGTACGGTATTTCATGCCTGTATTGGCTGCTAAATGACTGTAGGACAAATCTTAATTCCAATTGTTTCTGTTTGGAAAGAGAAAAAATACTCAAAATCATTAAGTTAAAGATTTATTATTTCCTTCATGCCTAGCAACACTGAGTTTCATCTTTCAATTCCCACAGTACATTACTGTATTGAATAGCCACACACAAGAAAACTATTTAAAACACAACAAAATGTAATAAAAAAAACTCCACCAGATATTGCACATCTACTATCATCACCCTGAGGGCTGTTCGTTCAACACCAGCTAAAGGTTCCCGGGTAGAATATATTTGGCTTAGATACAATTGGAGACATTTATACAGTAAATGCCCTAGACTCAAATTGCATCTAATGGAGGCTTATTTATTATAGATTTGATTTTAGAAGCTGTTGAAACCACAACTTACAAACTATAAAAACTCAACTGCCGTTGTATTTAGTAAAAGGTCCTATTAAAAAAAGTACAAACAAAAATAGCGCTGAACAATCCGAAAAAAATATGAATACCTTGAAAACCTCTAAAACTTTGAGTTTTTAAGACAATTTGTAGCAAAAACATCACAAAACCTTTAAAAGGTGCACAATGCAGCTATTAGCATCATGCATTCATCTGAATGACATGCAAGGTTAGGGAGGGGTACTGGAAAGGTTGGACATACTGTGCACTTCCTCTATCCTGTTCCGAGTGTCAGATTTAAACCTGGTGTGTCCCTAGGCCACTGAAACCCCCGACCCCACACTAACCCCTGTGCACACACCCCTACCCACTTGCACCCTCTTGTTCACACCTGACCCACTTGTAACCACCCCCAATGTACACATCCCAACCTGCTCCCACCTGCACACCCTGATCCACTCTCATCCATCCTCTCTCTTTGCACACAGTATGACTTGTTGCACCCTTTCACTCCCACCATCTCCATGCACACACCCCAACCCGCTCCCACACACATCTCATGTTCTCTCACTGACCTTACCTGTTCCCTGCTGCTGCTACTGCAGTTGCCCTGGCCAGAGTTCCAAATTAAAATTCAGCCAGTGGGTGGCATGCTGGCCCCAGACCCTTGCTGCCCTAGGCCCGGGTCTTTGTGTCCTGGTCACAGATCCGGACCTGCCCACTCCTCATGAATCTAGTATAGTCAAATGCACTTTGGTGTGCAAGGATCTGCACCCATGCACGCTAAAGGTGGGCACAGGGTATATGTGCTCTGTGGACCCTCTTGTCCATTTTACCGTATCTTTCAATGAAAATGCATTTCATACTTTTTTAACTGTATTTTCCTTATACAGTTACAATTTTCCTGTTAGGTTAACCAATTTAATTCTCTTAGAGAGTAGTGAATATATCTTGGCACACGTCACTGTCACACTCATATAGTGTTTAATTAACTTTTAATAAATAATGTTTTTGAATTGCCCACTTAGTAACCTAGCTGCCTTCCCTAATGGATGCATACTTCTCTATAAAGGGTTTTATCCCTGCATGAGAAATGGCTTTGCTTAAATCTAAATTGCTCCTCTTTACATTAATTCTACATATATTAATGAACAGTCTCCCTAATTCCCCTTTTGTAATTGCAGTATTCGTGTTCAAAGAATGTAAAGTTGCCTGAAGCCTAGTTACAATCGTTGCTGTTGTAATAGATAATTCCCTCCTTTCCAATGCCACTAATGCAGGTGGCTAGTTCCATATTTCCTTCTTTTATGACTTTTAAGTTTAAAGTTTTAAAGAGTTTATTTACTCAACCTGTAGTTTCTTATAATATCCCCAAGAAAACATATTAGTTAAATTGTATTTTATAAGCTTCACCATATTTTGCACCTTGCAGTGTGGAACTTTTTTTTATGAAGCCAATGTGGATGAAATACAAAGCTCTAATAAGTTACTGTAAACACAAATATGAAGATGTTGCTGGTGCTCATTTCCTAGCTGAACATATCCTAGAAGTAAACATAATTCTAGAATTTAGCATCAACCTACATTTCAGGTAGATATATATATAATTTATGCTAGCACAAAGGCACCACCAATCTTCAGTGTCAAACTGTAGCATATTGTACAAAGACTGTAATCAGTACAACAATGCATGTACAACTGATAGTTAGCCGCTTAAATTGTTATGAAACTGTATCAGATGAAACGTTCCTTAATCCCTATTTGCTTAGAAACCAGTGCAGTAAACAAGCCAACCACTATCAGATGGCAAATTAAGAAGTAGTTTTAAAAATAAAACAATTATAATGCAATACTATTACTGGATATAACTTATATACTTCAGTTTGAGAACAATGCAATAGTGAACCCTTCTTAGACTGTGACTCTTATAGTGACAGATGGGAGCTGCATGGCAAGACAAACACTAGTAACATCCTACTGACCTACTGAAAAGTAGATTTTTTTTTACTGAATCTTTTTTAATGAAAATAGGCCTTTTTATAAAAAGGGGTTCTTATGTCCTTTATAGAGTGGCGTGTTATAATTAAGCCACCCAGTCAGCTAAAACATTCCTTAAAATCCTCAACATCTTGTAAGACAAAAATAAATATTTTTACTTACCCTTAAGAGCAATTAATACATTATTATAATTGCAGCTTAATATTATAAATAATTTTAATAATATAAAATACTATATACTCTTTGTCACCTTGGAGTTACGTACCTAAAAACTTATATGGCTAGAAAATGCCACATATTGTATAATTAACTTATTGCACCAGTCTAAAGTTCAGCTTCTCAATAACAGCAATGGTCCGGGACTTCAAACTTGTCACATGGGGTTACCATCTTGGAAAGTTTCAGTGACACTCACATGCTCAGTGGGCTCTGAGCAGCTGTTGAGAAGCTAAGCTTAGGGGTCTTCATAAATCATCAAGCAGAAAATGAGTTGGTCTGTATATACTGTAAGCTGATGCTACAGGACTAATTATTAAATTCTGATGCTAGTTGTACTGGTTTCTGAGCTGCCATGAAGTAATTATATGTATTATTCAGCGCTACGCAACAAGTTGGCGCTATAGAAATACATGTTAATAATAATAATTATTCTGCTTTATATTGTGACATTTTTATTCTATGTGTACTGTATATTGTGAGTGGGTCCCTAAGCTCAGTAAGTGACAGCAGCACAGAGCATGTGCAGTGAATCAGAAGAAAAGAAGATGGGGAGCTACTGGGGCATCTTTGGAGAAAACAATACGTAGGCCAAACAAGCCGGCATTTATAAGAAAGAATTAGAGAACACATTCTTAATATTAACAATAAAGAGTCACTGACACCAGTTGCTAGACACTTTGAAGAATGCAACAACAGAACTTATTCATTTCTAAAAGTCATAGGTATAGATAGAGTAGCATAAGAGGTGGAAATATCCATTCTAAAAATAGAAACAAAGTGGATTTTCCACTTAAGGACTAGGCAGCCTTTTGGTCTAAACTTTGACTTTGATGTTTCTTGCTACACATAGTAGTCAGTGCCCCTTCTCCTTCCCTTTTTATTCACACATTGTATCTGTATAAGACTACAACAATGTGGATTTTCCAAATTCAGTTAACCCATGTTAGCCTTGGAAGTGTACTTGAAGAATTCTTTTGAATTTGTATGTTCCCCTTTAAATGCTATATTCTTCAGCACCGCCCATTTGTTCTCCATTGGCTACTTTTCTTTTAAATAGTGTGATTGTTATGTATAATGTTATGCCTATGATTAAGTGTCTCTTGGACACAAAACGCGTCAGGGTTCTTAAATTTTGGAAATAAATGTAAGCTTTTTAACCTTTTACAACCTCACTGTGGCTTGACTATATCGTGGGTTCCAAGCTTGTGCCAGCCTCTTTGCAAGTTCCATCTTTGGAAACACAGATATTCACTGCTAAAGGGATGTGTTTGTCTTGGGCTGGTACAGAAGCCCAAAACATAATGTACAACATCTTCAGTCTGCATCTTTAGTTAAGCTTCAGTTCTCCTTTAACACCTGGTCCATCAAGATTTATACATCCCTATGGTTTTTTCCTATTCAAAATCCTAATTATGTTAACTCCACATTATAAATCAACTATCCTGAGCTGCAATACTAAACAATGAATATAAACGTACATTGCCCTTTTTAACGCCTCCACTAGATAAATTCATAGTAGAACCTTCTGGCCTTATTATTGAATCATTTTTGCCTGTTCATTAAGTATAACATTAATATGCTGAAATGAGGAGTACATATATACTCTGTAAGTTTTTTAAGCCTTATGCTAATTTTAGGTAGACCCACAACTTGCATCCATAATTTACTTATACTGAATCAGATAAATAATGCTTTTAATAATAAAGGCTATATTTGAATGTTTAAAGGGGTAGTTCACTTTTATCTTTTAGAATAATCTAGACAGCAGCAGTAATTTACTGTTTTTCATTGTTCTGCAATTTTAGGTTTGGTCTTTTAACTGCTGCCTGACTACTAGGGCTTCATGACCCTTTGAAAGTCAGTATGGAAAATTGGTAATAGAGGGCATGAAAACAATGACAAACAGTTAAAAATCAAAATAATAATACAATTAAACCCCCACAGTTAATCAATTTTTTAGTTGTTGGGGTCAGTGATCCTGCCAGCCAGATCAGGTTTCTCCAAAAACGCATAACAGGAATGCTAATGAGTTAAACCCATTAAGAATAAATAATGAAGGTTAGATTGAAAGTTGCTAAGAATACTGCAGGTCCTTCTATTACGTACTATTTATATTAAAATGTACATCGCAATGCTTCCTAATTAGTTATATGCATATGATTATAACTAAATACAAAGTCTATTTATCTGGCAAACCTTTGCTCCAAAAAAAACCACACACATGCATATTATTATTCAGTTGAATGCTCACCTAACACCATTATTTATAACTGCATATGTAACTGCATAACTGCAACCATTCTCTGAACTATATGGGGATACATTATTATCTAGAGTTTGCCTAGGAAAATAGTTTTTGTCCCCAGGAGTAAAGGTTTTGCCAAATCAACTTTTGAAAGTCCCATGGAGAAGAGTTTCCTCTTGAATGATCATTGCACAGCTAAAGTTGGTTATATGGTTACACATAAGATGTAGTGAAAACTAAAAGGTGGAAGATAAAATTGGTTATAGGGTTGCACATAAGATGTAGTTAAAACAAAACACATGTCCATCCAGATGAACCAGTTGCATAAATCATTGCTCCTTAACTTCTAGATAATATAGGAAAGAGGCAAAAAATGATTTCCATTCTTAAAGATGAAACTGGGTCAGTTTACATCCAGTCCATAAACATCCTTCTACTTTTTCATTTAGTGAAATAGGCATCAACTCAATTTGTTTAACTGTATCTACTGTTTTGGAGAAACCATTTACAGTATCAGGGCATTAGCAAATATGTACTACTACATTTGTAGTTAATTTAGCCTTAAGAGCATTAGTGTAGTTGGCCACTAATCCTAATGTTGGGGGTTAGGCATGACTTGCATTCAAGTTCAAATTCATTGCACATATATTTATTTGTGTTGAGGCCAGGGCTCTGTGTAAATCAATTTCTTCCACTTACATTTTAGCAAACATTTATAATTCCAGAGGATTTTCCCCTGCTGAAGAGTCCAATAGTAGTAACCTCCACCACTCCTACTCACTCTTGGCATTACACATGGTGATGTTAAGTTTGTCTGATAAATAGTGATGGGCGAATCTACCCAGTTTCGCTTTGCCGAAAAATTTGCGAATTTCCATCGAAATTTGCGAATTGGCGAAAAAATTCACGAAACGAGTCGCGGAACGTTTTTGACACGCGATGCATGACTCTTTTTTTAAGCGAATTTTCGCTGGCGTTTCGTGAATTTATTCGCCAGCGGCGAATCGCGGGAATTCACCGCGAATTGGCCCTTGGCGAATAAATTCACCCATCACTACTGATAAACCTTAAAGGGATACTGTCATGGGAAAAATATATATATATATTTTTTTTTTCAAATAAAAATCAGTTAATAGTGCTGCTCCAGCAGAATTATGCACTGAAATCTATTTCTCAAAAGAGCAAACAGATTTTTTTATATTTAATTTTGAAATCTGACATGGGGCTAGACATATTGTCAGTTTCCCAGTTGCCCCAAGTCATGTAGCTTGTGCTCTGATTAACTTCAGTCACTCTTTACTGCTGTACTGCAAGTTGGAGTGATATCACCCCCTCCCTTTCCCCCCAGCAGCCTAACAACAGAAAATTGGAAGGTAACTGGATAACAGCTCCCTAACACAAGATAATAGCTGCTTGGTAGATCTAAGAACATAACTCAATAGTAAAAACCCATGTCCTACTGAGACTCTTTCAGTTACATTGAGGAAAAATAGCAACATGCAAGAAAGCAGTTCCATCCTAAAGTGCTGGCACAAGTCACATCACCAGGGGTCGCTGGTAAATTGACAAAATGTCTAGCCCCATGTCAGATTTAAAAATTGAATCTCTTTTGAGAATTGGATTTCAGTGCAGAATTCTGCTGGAGTAGCACTGTTAACTGATGGGTTTTGAAAAAAACATGTTTTCCCATGACAGTATCCCTTTAAAAGTCCCACTTTCTCATGAATAGTTCTAGTGATGGCATTGCTTCTGAAACAGGTCATGTTATTTTAGATGAAGTACTGTATCTAGATAAAATACACATACATAACAAACATATACATATCTTAGATTAGATTTTTTGACCACCATCCAAAATTTTGACAGCCTTCATGAGGCTAATAAGAATATATTCAGGAGCTTTTTTATTTGTCTGTATGTTTATTTCAATGTAACTGGTCATCATCTTTGATTTGCATCTCTGTACATCCAGCACCTACTGTATATTGGCTAGTAAAATTGTATACAAGAAAAATTAGGCTCTCACACACCCTTTTTCTGAAGATCGTGTAAAGATGTCTGGTGCTCAGTGGTAGAGGTACGGACACCTCTACCACCTCTACAAGCATGCTTGACAAAGGGGCCTGACCCCGAAAAGTTGCACTGCACCTCCACATTAAATGTGCAAGGAGATCCCTTGCTTGCATCAGTTCTGTGTGCCGTGGCTATCTTTTGTTTCTAATAAAATTGTACCATTTGAAGCTAGCAGGTGCTGTTTTTGCTAAAAAGGAACAATTGAATATCTGTCCTCTATATTGACTACACTGTTTCAGATTTTCAGTCTTTTTGTCATTCTATCTAATCACCTGGTCAACACTAAAAAGCATTTAAATGGGGAAACTGTTTCCATGGAAACTGTGTACCCTCCTTGACTGTAACTGTGTAGGTCACTTACATGTTTAAAGGAAAAAAAGTGAAATGGTGCATAAATGTCAAAGATTAATATTATAATGTGGAATTACATCTGTTCTCTGGAACTACTGTATGGGAAGCTGAACAACTTTCTACAGCAGATTAAGCAATTTTAAAATGAGTATGTATTGTGTTTTAGGTTCTTTCTAAAAAAAACACGCAAGCATGAGCTTGTTCTGGATTGAATCAGGATTTACTGGACTTGATGATAAAGAAGTAGCCCTTTTTTCTAAGGGGTGATTTCCATGTACAGAGTTAAGTGTCTCTTATGCCATATTTTGCAGTTAAAATGACGAGAACTTTACATCATCCTGCTATATACACTGCTGCAGGACTGGACTGAGAATTAAAATAGGCCCTGGCATTTCAGGGGTACACAAGAGGCCCATCAGCCCACATAGAGGCCCAAACAGCCCCCACCAGCCCACTAAACACTGACTTTCTATGGGACCTCATAGCAGCCCCTCTGGCATTTGCCCTAACCCACAAATGGCCAGTCCGGGCCTGCACTGCTGTCCCTCATATTCTTAATACATTTTTAAATGAGCCCCATGGCATGAGAACTTTAGATCTTTACAAAGCACACCTTGATTAAAGTAAATTTTCAATAAAGGTGGCCATAGACAGGGAGATTGTCTTGTTTGGCAATATCGCCAAACGAGCGGATCTCTCCCCGATGTGCCCACATTGAGGTGGTTGATATCGGGGTGATCCGATCGTGGGTCCTAGGGCCCAACGATCGGATCATAATGGAGGCGATACGGACAGTCAGATTGCAGGACCACATACACTCAGAGATGCTCCCGCGATCCAACTGAGTTTTTTAAACTGCCCGATCTAGATCTAGCCATCTTTTGGCCAGACATCGATCGGGGAAGCTCGTCGGATGGCCCCACACACGGGCCAATAAGCTGCCGACTCGGTCTGTCAGCAGCTTTTATCGGCCCGTGTATGGAGGCCTTAACTGTCATTTCAAATAGACAGCAAATAGGAACATGAAAGTCTGTCTGCTGTGATTACTTCTGCTTCAAAAGATATCAGTGCTGAGATTAACTGGCCCCTGCAGTGTTTACACATCAGATTCAGACAGTAAATGCTTGTATTGATCACACCTGTAACACCTCTATTGTTCACACCCCTAAAGCCATGTACTGTTCATATCTGTAAAGTGCTGTATAGTTGTTAGCATTTGGAAATTCTTGTTAGGGACCCCTAAGGTGTTTATGTGTTGGGGGTCCTGTGTTATCCACTGTGGAGGAAGAGGAGGTGGATTTGAGGGTATGTTTTAAAATGACATAAAAATTTCACATATGAGTAATTAAAGATATCCCTGCAGTGAGCTCATTTGTTTTTTTGGTGTTTGACCACCATTAATGTGGCCATATCTTCTGGTAACATGGGTGTGGTTTAAAGTGGGTGTAGCTTTGAAACAGGGATTGGCAACATTGGCTTCCATTACTCCTCCACCACCTAGGCCAGCAAAATTCCAGCCATTGTTACCCCAAAAGTTGGACAGCACTAATTTAGACTATTTGACCAAATGTAAGTTATTCCCATGTATTTTTATTGTATTCATGTTGCTTCTATTAAAAAATATTCAGATTCAGGTTGATCTATCTAATCTATAACTATCTATTGTAGCATGGTTGGGAAAATCATAGAGGCAAAGTATATTCCTCCCAGAATCCTCTATGAAGCAG
>CM044444.1:55493485-55503787 GCA_024363595.1 Xenopus borealis
ACATACTATATAAGATTATCTACATAGCAATACACAGATTCTTCAGTCTATACAGATTTCAGTCAGTAGATAACGTCTTGATTAATTTTCTAGATGTTAGCTACCCTTTTAGATCACCAAATCCCCTCCACTTCTGCTTTCAATTCTATAATGAATCTGTTATAGATTTAATTAATGTCTTTAAGGCAACTACTAAAATCCCTCCTTAAATTTCCCCTGACATGCAATGAAAATGTGTCTCTTGATTTCAATTTACTTACTAAATCACACATAGAAATATAGCAACTAGTGCCATTAACCTAATAAATGCTAGATGGTTCTTCAAAGCAATCAGGCACAATCTCATTGAACAAAGCTAAAAATCTTTACATAATCTGCTCAGAAAGGTTTGGGCTATAATAATGATATAAGAACAAAGACCCTTGCACCATTTCTTGCTGCAACTGTAAAGAAAGCCAAGGTGAAGTGTCAGATTCCACATTAAATTCAGTCCTTTTGCAGATGCAGTTAATTAACTTTAGAAGGTAGGAAGATTTGTTCCAGTTAGCAGGATATTTTCAGTGCACAATGGCTTCATTTCTAAGTACAGTCTGAAATGCTGTGCACTACGACCAAATGCACTTTTTCAACTGTAGTTATTGTGGGAGCTTAAAGTCCACAACTCCTGGTATTTGGTTACTGTTGTGTTTTGGTAGCCGAGGATGAGCAGAATATAACAGTGCTTTATTAGCAGGCACATACAGCCATTACACAACAGTAACATAAACTTTTAAGCAGTCCAGAAGGTACCATGTATACACAGTATTACTCATGTGCACAGGGACACCTATAGGCACCTTGCACAAACACCACAGTTACCCTAATCTAGATGCATCTTGGTAAAATAAGCTGTCCTCTATAATTAGCAATTACAACAACAACAAATTTAGGCATAATGAAATGGTTTAATCACAGATGGCATACAGCACTTCTAAGCATTACTTTTGGTAATCATTAGGCTATACTGTATTCTAGCTAGCCGAATGTGTTTTTTTCTGCTATAGTTCATATGTAGCAAGAGACAGTTTTTCGAAGTCCCCATGGTGTATGCCATCTTTTTTCATCCGTGTGCTTGTTTTACCAAGTAACCCATTGGGAAGCAATGGTTTTACATGACCTAGATGCTTCTTATTCTCTTGATGTTATAAGAAAAACCTAAGTATACATATATGCTGTATGCACTTAGACAAGTAGGGCGCTGCACCCAGAGTTTTTATTCTCTTGATGTTGTAAGAAAAAGTCTAAGAACAGTATTTACTGTATATACAGTATGCACTTGGCCAAGTAGGGCTCTGACTGTATACGCTATGTGTTTGAAAGCGGAGCAGGTATGAATCAGATTACCTGATACACTGACTTGTCAGCACCTGTGCTGCTTGCCTCTGCAACTTAGTCTCCTCTTGAAGCACACTTCTAATTGCAGCTTATATGAACTGGATACTTTCACAAATACTTCCTGACCCTTCAGTGGTTAATAATAAGGGGGTGGGTATTCATGAGATGAATTTAAATCTTCTGGAACAAACTGGGACTATGGACTATGTAAACCATTAAGATTTTTTCTTCCTACACATTTTTGTTTTTTTTCTTAATTTTTTTGCTTAAATTTACATTTAAGTTTAATGTGGGGTTCTGTATATATTAACATGTGGTGTTATGCACTGATTTGTGGTCAATCTTTACTGGTTACAATTTTCATATATTTTTTATATAATCTTTTAGTAATGGTTGTTTGGGGTATTTTATTATTTTATTATTTAAATAGAGGATTAGTGATTGCCTAGCAATTTAATTACTAGCACTATGTATATTCTATTTCACTCGCATTTAAAATCTGAGGGTTATAATACTGACATGTCCACAAGCACTCCGCTGGTGTTGTTCATGCACAAATGCACATACTGTAGGTACTTTTAACATAAGTCCATAGATCTAGAGTTAATACCTTTTATCTAGGGATACCCACAGCATGAGGGCAATGAAGTTCTTACCAACAGGGGAGAGCTACATATATGTTTCTGTTTTGAACTGAAGGCTAAACTAGATTGAACACATTATATAAGGGTGTGGGGTTGTACTCTTAACACAGACCTGAAATCGTATCTCAAACTTTTATACTATTTGTAACACAATTATTAAAATGAACAGCTCTGGCTAAAAAGCAACAAAGGGCCATTGAAGGCAGCTAAATGTTACATAGTATTGGTTTTAATCATTTTAATTATGTACAGTATGTTGTAGGAGAGGTGTAGTTCAACTATCTGTGCTAGCTAGTTGGCAACAGTTATATACTGAATGAATGTAAAGTTGTATAGGGTTAATGTTAACTTGTTCATGTGTACTGATGACTATGCTGACACGTCCTTTCCAATCTGACTAATTTTCCCGCCATTCTGTGTATATAATGCATTCCTGTAATGCCTGTCAGTACTTTGAGAAAGGCCTCTGAAGAGGTCGAAACGTCAGTCTCCCATGTGAATAAATAACTTTTTATTTTTTTCTAAGACCTGAGAGTGCGGACCTTACTTGTATGCTATATATATATATATATATATATAGTCCCAAAGGTGCACACCATTTACAGGATAGAGTACCTGGGTGCCCAAGCCAGCAGGGTAAATGTATAGGTGAAGAATGGCGGCACTCACAGGCTTTTCAAGCAAAATAAAGAAAAACTTTTTATTTAACTCGACGTTTCGATCCCTCACAGGGATCTTTCTCAAGAGTATACAAACATGCAACCAGAGACCCAGAGATATGGAATGAGGTCCCTATTTGGGACAGGGACCTCATTCCATATCTGTATTGAAACACCTTAAGCTCTTAAGTATTTATTTTCACTGTTTAATTTATACTAATTATACCCCTGTTTTTGTGTGTTTAGTAGATTGAAAGCGACATATATAGATAGATTAGATACAATATATGATAGCTAGCTAGATAGATAGACAGATAGATAGACCCACCATCAGTTGTACAGATGATTGATTTAAGACTGTTATGAACATAATCTGTGAGAATGTCACAACATATAGAAAAGGATCCATTCTGCATCCACTAAACTGTTGTATACATCAAGTACCTTTTGGCTAACAGAAACATATAGCATGTAAAAGAGGAACCCTAATAACAACCCTTATAATAACTATCACAATTGTATAAATAAATAGAAGAGTGACAGCATGGGATCCTCAAAGCAACTCTCAAAATATCTGAAAACAAAGATTGCTCAGTATCATGGTTTAGGGGAAGGCTAGTAAAAGCTACCTCAGAGGTTTAAATTGCAGAGGTGTAAATTGTCAGAGGTGTAAACTGTCAGTTTCATTTTAAATACCTTATTGCATTCAAATGCTGTCCGTTTCAACTTTAAGGAATGTAATCAGAAAATGAAAGGCCACAGGCACAGTTGCTGTAAAACCCAGGTCTGGCAGACCAAGAAAATACAGGAGCGGCATATGTGGAGGATTGTGAGAATGGTTACAGACAATGCAAAGATCACCTCCAAAGACCTGCAAGAACATCTTCAGATGGTGTCTCTGTACATCATTCTAAAATTCAGCACAATTTTCGCAAAGAATATCTGTATGACAGGGTGATGAGAAAGAAGCCCTTTCTGCACTCATGCCACAAACAGAGTTGTTTGCGGTATACAAAAGCTCATTTAGACCAGCCACAGTCATTTTGGAACAAAGTGCTTTGGACTGATGAAGTTGAAGTTACTCCTATTACAACAAGACAATGACCCTAAACACACTTTCAAATCTACAATGCAGTACTGCAATATTTTTGAATGACCATCACTGTCCCTGACTTGAATATCATCGAAAATCTATGAGATGATTTGAAGCAGGCTGTCCACGCT
The DNA here is from genome assembly GCA_024363595.1 of Xenopus borealis. Taxonomy (NCBI): domain Eukaryota; kingdom Metazoa; phylum Chordata; class Amphibia; order Anura; family Pipidae; genus Xenopus; species Xenopus borealis. The sequence goes on from CM044444.1 coordinate 55,497,387, forward strand.
CAGCCATCAAATTTAATTGAACTGGAAAGATTTGGTATGGATGAATGGTCAAAATTAGACACTCATCAAAGGCTATAGGAGGCGTCTAGAGGCTGTCATATTTGCAAAAGGAGGCTCAACTAAGTATTAATGTAATATCGCTGTTGGGGTGCCCAAATGTATGCACCTGTCTAATTTTGTTATTGCATATTTTCTGTTACAATAAACTTTGTCACTGCTGAAATACTACTGTTTCCATAATGCATGATATATTAAAAGGAAGTTTCTACTTTGAAAGCTCAGCCAATGATAAAACTCCAAAGAATCCGTTAGCTAATGTTTAAGGTGCGCTTAAAACTATGTCTAAATCACATAAAAAAATGCTCTTAAAATTAATGTCATACATAGCCATTGATAATGATAATATTTACAGCAATAGTTGTTGCTTGTTGCATTTTCCTTTATAAGGTCAATAACATAATTATTCACTTATAATTCACTATGTCTGTTATTTTCTCCTTGAAATACCAAATCAATGGGCCATAGGCCTGCTGTGATCCCTGAATAAACATGTCATTAAATGATTAAAGAGACAGACCTAATGATCACAAGCCCTTAAGTCCCTTCAGTCTCCATGACATCGAGAGACAGATTAATGCTGAGCCTCTCATTTTCTTGTGACATCTTGAAACCATCAGTATTGATGTATGTAGTAAGTATGGATGGTTTTTTGGTATTGCAATGGACCACATTTTCCTCTTAGATTGCATCCTTTATTAGTATTCTTAATATGGATCATGAGAAAACACAATAGTGGTCTGATGGTGCAGTAGAGCAGAGATATTTCAAATTTAAAGACTTGGATCAGTTAGTGCATGGTTATTAGTGGTGCAAACCCAGCTGACCTATTTTCTTTTTCTAATTGTTTCAGAATATCTTATGTCATTCTGTAAAGATGAACAGTTTTGAAGCAGTACAATACTATGACAATACTATGAATTTGTGCCAGCATGGTTTTATGCGTACTAGATCTTGCCAGACTAACTTAATTTAGGTAAGCAGGGACCTCGATTCTGGGATGGCTGTGGATTTGATTTACTTAGACTTCGCTAAAGCATTTGATGCAGTGCCACACAGCAGGTTACTGGTTAAATTAAGATATGTTGGCCTGGAACATAGTATTTGTAGCTGGATAGAGAACTGGCTATAAGATAGACTTCAAAGAGTGGTGCTAAATGGAACATTTTCTAATTGGATCAGTGTTGTTAGTGTGGTACCGCAGGGCTCTGTAATGGGTCCCTTGCTTTTCCACTTTTTTTTTAATTACCTGGATGTGGGCATTGAAAGTACGGTTTCTATTTTTGCAGATGATACGAAATTGTGCAGAACTATAGGTTCCATGCAGGATGTTGCTACTTTGCAGAGTGATTTGTCTAAGTTGGGAAACTGGGCAGCAAACTGGAAAATTAGGTTCAGTGTTGATAAATGCAAGGTTATGCACTTTGGCAAAAATAACATAAATGCAAGTTATACACTAAATGGCAGTGTGTTGGGGGTTTCCTTAAGTGAGAAGGATCTGTCTGGTTATGGTTACAGTCTACCCTCATAATTTAAGTCTTCCATCCTGTTAACCAGTTTAGTTGCACGTCTCTGCACTTTCTCCAGCTCATTTACATCCCTCCTAAGGACTGGAATCCAAAACTGCACTGCATATTCCAGATGAGGTTTTACTAGGGATCTATAAAGAGGTATAATTATGTTTTCATCCCTTGAGTTTTTGCCCTTTTTATGCAGGACAGAACCCTATTTGCTTTAGTAGCTACAGTGTCATTCATTTAGTAGCTACAGAGATAAGGTCAGCTCAGTAAGCAGGAAGAAGGGGAAACAAGCTGCTGATAACACAGAAACCAGAGCAGACTTGCAGCAGGTAAGGTACATTAATCTGGGGGGGCTGTTTAGAGCAAAATTACAGATAGAAAAAAGTTTACTTGTTCTTTAAGAAGTGGTATAGTTTGAATGTATTTGCATATTTATAAATCACAGATAGTCAAAATAAAATTTCCAGTTTGATTAAAATTTCACAAGCAAATCTGCTGAATTATTTAATAATGCTAGTATACTTGTGTTCAATCATTATATTCATGTTTACACTATATTACTTGGGCATATTGTGCTAATAGATTTTGATTGAATAGATCTCTTGATCATACAAAAGTACTGTATTTATGCTTGCTGAATTTGGGTTACTATCATGAATTCAAATGATTTTCCAATTGAAATGCAAATGTAAAAAAAAAACACGCTGAGATATTACCCACAATAAATTATGCTGTTAAAGGAAAACTGTAACCCCCCACCCCGAACAATGTAGGTCTCTATAAAAAGATATTGCATAAACCAACTCATATGTAAAACCTTGCTTCATGTAAATAAACCATTTTCATAAAAATATACTTTTTTAGTAGTATGTGCCATTGGGTAATCATAAATAGAAAATAGCCATTTTAAAAAATAAGGACAGCCTCCTGGTATCGTATGATTCAACGGTGCACACAAACATATCAAACAAACTATAAAGTTAGGTCACATAAGCCAATTGACAGACAGAGTTCTGTCTTTTGCTTCCACACTTCTGTTACACCTGTTACAGTTAAAGTTTAAATATTTCTGACCAGGTGATCTCTGAGGCAGCACACAGACCATCACAAAATGGTGGTTCAAGGAAAGAGATGTAAAAGGGCAATATTTACTTAAATATATATATACCAGGTTGGTAAGATTCTGTAATATGTCACTTAATGTGATATAAACTACCTGTTGCTCAAGTATTAATTTTCAGGGTATAGTTTCCCTTTATCAACCTTGATTAAGCTTGGGTATATAATACACAAGCAATGTATTAGAACCATACTAAACATTCTTAATGTAAATATTATACAGAGAGTTTCAGTTTTGATATTGTATATGTTGGCATACATTTTGTCCATAAAAATAACAACACTGTTTATTTTAGTACCAATTATCCCAGCCAGCACCCTCAGGACTATTGTGCTCTGGTCATTTGTAACCCGATAGGGACACTGTATTCCAGAATGCAAGAGTCTATGATATTGATCCATTTTACTGGATAAATATGTATGTTGAGTATTAATGCCGAGTATTAATACCCATGACTGTTCATAGATATTGTTAGTAGGGTCAATCAATTCCTATATGCCTATATTGTTAAAAAGTGCCATTCCTAGTGGTTAAGATATGATTTTCTTTTCAGCACCTATTTTAGGGCAGAGACTTGGGGGCAGATTTATCAATGGTCGAATTTTGAATTGAAAAAAATAGGAAAAAATATGATCGATAGATTAATCGTTCAAATCAATCGATTCAAACGATTTTTTCCATTAATCAAAATTAAGGAAACCCAATTCGGCAGCTTGGATCTGGCGAACTAGGTGGTCGAATAAAATTTTAAAGGGGAAGTACTTTGACAATCGAATAGTCGAATATTCAAATAAAATATTCGAATTATTCGAATTTGAATATTTGATATCGAATTTGCCTAATTTGCATATTCGAAGATTCAAATTCAAATCTTTTTGAAATTCGATCGAACTTCGAATTCTTCATGTGAATTTAGTAAATCTGCCCTTTGATGATTGAATCCCTCTATTTCCATTAATGCAGAAGTTTGGTCACTAAAAAAAACCCTTCCTTTTCTATGTAATGGGTTGCTTATGGTTGCCATGATACTATGTACATTGATACTGACATTAACATTGGTGTAGGTAGGGTGTTGCTCAATCATGCTGGGTGTTGATCCAGCGTAATAACACTGGTGTAATAATGCCAGCATAATCATGCTGGCGTATGTGACGTCACGAATGCGGAAATTTGGTAAGCGAGCAAAAACAGAGGTTTTCGGGTCTAATTGAATGGGGTATTTATATTGTGGCTAGCTTGGTGACACATCAGAATTCCCCTTGACAAAGACTATAGTGCCGAAATGTTGGGGTATTCTCATCATTGGCAAGTGTATCTGCTACCTTTGGTTTGTCCCTTTTTGCCTTGTTCTTGTAACTTGGTGGTATGTATATATTTGTGCTGCTGCAGCTGTATACGATATACCAACTGTTTTGATGTACTGTATATTTGTTTGCTATATTCTATATGAAAGTATTATTTTTTTTCATTGAGTGTGCATCGCCTTTTCATTTCCGTAAAAAAAAAAAACTTGTATTGAAATTTGCAAATTAACAGCTTTGTGTCATAGCTGTTCAACAGCATAAGAAATAAATGTGGTGTGTTTTTCTGTTGTAAGTCTAAAGTTTTAAACCATTAGACCACCAGGGTGAGTTCTTACACTTTGTACACCAATGATTTTAGTTTTTGTTCTAAGCAATGTGAATGCTTCATACCATGATGGATTTGGTGGAGCTGTCAACCACATCTAGAAGTAACCAATAGCAACCAGAGCATTTAAAAAGAGAGGTTCATACTGTACTACTATTCTTCTTGATTTTCCCATGAAGGTGTAGCTGTTTTTTGAACACTCCCTTTGTTTTCAGCTACATATCGATATATGACAGAGCTTTAAATAAACCTCTAAATAAAAAAATCAGTAAAAAAAAAATGTAAAAATCATTAACCAGAGCATAACTGGGCTTGTTATCGTTAGCAGTTGAGTTTTTTTCCACATAGAAAAGAGCAATGACTGCCTCTTTAGACTTGAATTTTCATGTAAATCATCTTCACTGTGAGGCCATTTTAGTTGGAATGGCATACCAAGAGATTGTTATGATTGCAGAATATCTACCTTAATTTCTTATTGGACAGGCTAAATATCCAGAGCTAATGTAATCTTTACATGTATGATGTTATCTATTGCTGCCTCCTGGTTTCAAAAAGGTGTATGCATATGTACAAAAGACAAGATCTTATTCCTCCATGCTTTGATGCAGAATCAAATAGGCAGCCCTTCAGTTTCAGTCTCCAGTCTCAGTGCAGGTATTAGAACTGTTGTCCAGAATGTTTGGATCCTGATGTTTCTGGATAAGGGGTATTTCCATAATCTTGTGCATGTGGTTGTACCAATATTTTTGTAGTTCATTTGGGTTGAAAAGTTTAACCCTTCCAAATTATCCCTAGTACAAATACAGTATATACGCACATACATATACAGGTGCATGCATATAAATATAAATAGATATACACATACTTAAGTTGTATATACAGTATTTATTGAATCTTCCATCACAACATCACCTAGTAGGTATTCCACAACCTCACTGCTATGGCTGCCACCTGGAAGATATTTGACCAGCTAGGGCTGGAATTAGGAATTTGCCAACAATGTAATTGCCAGTATATGTATAAAGTGTATTGAGAGACAAAATTATGATTTTATCCATTGAGACAACACCCTTTAAAATGCAATAGTGCCTTTATTTCACTATAAAATACACTGACCAGCACTGCCTAAAGTAGTACAGTCTGTCATCCACAAAAAGCCAATCCTCAATTAAGCTCCAATCTTCTTCACTTTATTAAAGTGTTCATTTATAGACATAGCTGCAAAGTACAAAAACTGATGCAAATCATCATGTTTTTAACAGTAGCTTTAAATTAGTATACCCCAAGGTTACATTGAATAAAGTGTTGTGAACAGCCTTATCCAACTTTTTGTGATTATCATAGATTTGTACAGTCTGACAAATTCATACTTCTAGATTTGTGACCAATGCCATATAATTTGCTACAAAGGTACATTTTTTAACAAAAGTTATTGTACATGTTTAGTATCAGCATGCCCTTTCTGGGATAGTAAAAAATCTCCTTTAAAACAATCAATTAAAACAATTATATGAACAATGAGGCAAACTGTTCCTATTTGCAGGAAACCTTGCTTCGTGGACCTCTCAGGACCCCAAGGCAGATTTTATAAACATATAGCCTACATATTTACCTCTCTTATATGCCTTACACAGGTTTTTTTAATGCTTCCACTCCTTCAAAATTATAATTAAGAGCATTAATTTGTGATGATTAATCCAGAAATGTGACTATTCAAGGAAGAATATTTACTTTCAATGCATTATTAGTGTCCCACCATGTATGGGGTGTGAGTGTTCCCTTGGAAACTTTTTCAATCCCTGTTTTTGTGTATGTAATAGGGATGCCAGATAACCTGGGCTACCCTATTCTTAGAACAACTGGGCAACAATAAATAAACTGAGACTTAAGTCTTAAAATAACCTGGATAGAAGAACTTAAAATGAAGCAAGGTGTTGTGATCAGTAGGTTTAACAAATAAATAGGAAAAATCTTCTGTTTCCTCATAGATATAAGTACCTAGGAACAAATAACACATCTCCATAGTAATGGTAATATTGTCCAAGGACACATTCATTTCCTGAGTTTATTGACCA
>CM044444.1:55505824-55525023 GCA_024363595.1 Xenopus borealis
GTATATTCAATAAAATAAATTAAACGCAACCACTGGCAGACCTGTTGCAAGTTTGTATAATATAAAATTAAGTGCTGAAACAAGTAATTCCTCTATCAGTTCCAGTAAACGCTAATCTTAAAAAAATTATAACTCCAATGGGTCCATTTACTAACATTTAATGAAATGTATAGGTATATGCACTTATACACACACATACTACTCTCTCTCTTTTGTCAGGAAATGTCTTTTGAATTTTTAGAGGTTTTTCAAAATTTTTTGAGCATTGTTTGGCTTTTTTTTCATTTGCACTTTTTATATTTGGTTCTTTTAATAAAGTCTATGACAATTGATTTTGTGAGTTTAGTTGTGGTTTCAAAAAATTGACTTTTAATAAATAAGCCTCCACGTGTTCTATACCATTTAAGTGTAAATAAAACATTTTTTATGTGGGTATAATTTGCTTTGTTATTATACCCTTCTCAAAAATAAATTGAGAAAGAGACAAGTACCTAAAGTAAAAAAGTAAATAAAAGTAAACAAAAAAGTAAATACAAAAATGTATATTCTTATGTATGTCTATTGTCCTTCTAAGGCAAAACTTTGGTATAAAATACATGTAATTTTTTTGGAAGTCTTTCTTCTATATTTTGGTTGCTAGAATTTATAACATTATTACAAAATGATACAGAGGAGAGAGGGAGAAAGAGAGCTACATAAAGATATTTAAATCACAGGATGCTTGTTAGTTTGCATGACCATCGTGCTCAGCAATGAAATCTTCTGTCTTAATTATAATGATACTGACACTATGTGATGCCCAGGACCAAATTTTCTGGGGATTGCACTTTTTTTTGCAAAATATGCTGCTAGCATATGCTACACTGCTGGGATAGCAAGTGGAAGTTTCTGAGGTTGACATACAAGTTATTTTAAAATTGTGTTATCATATTGCCAAAACAACAGGATGCTATTTTAATCTAGTAAAATTTTCCATAGATTCTGTGAACATTTCAGTGAAATAAAACAAAAACCATTCTCTCACCTCTGTCAGCATTATCTAACAAATCACTAATTTAACATATTTCCATGTACAGTTTAGTTGGGGCAGACAATTGTAATCACAGTACAACTGTGACATTATTCTACCATTCCAACATAGATGTGCTAACGTATTGCAGACACAGCAAGAAATCCAACTTGCAAAAATACAGCTCATACAATTTCACTAATTATTTATTGGCCTATCTCCACTCTGACATTTGTTATTTTTATAACACTAGAAGTGTGGCTGTTGGCATGGATTGTTCATCTCTACAAAGTTTCAAAATTCTGAGTAATAAGCAATGAAATACACTGACATTTCTGAGTAGTCAAGAAGGCCTCACAGTTAAACCCTTAGCTCCCCAGCTAATTTAAATAATACTTCTGCAATATCCTTCTTCTGTAAAGATAAAATAATTGATTGTAAAGAAGGGATTGATATAATAAAATATGAAGACATAGTTCAAAAAATGTTCTGTCTTTTAAATATGTTATTTATGTTACATATATTAAAATTTATTATATATTTGTTTGCAATTCATAGTCATGATGGATTGTGAAGACCAAACCCCATTAATCTTTTAAATAGCCATTTTCACATACTGTATACACACATAAATGTGCAATGCAGGGATGCTCTAGTCTAACCAAAAGACCCTTGTCCCAACTGCCACAGGTTGCTGGAAATAATAGTTAGCTAGTTTATAAGACTGCCATATAAAAGCAAGTTTATGTACTACATACCAAAGATGTAAAAAAAAAAAAAATGGAAAAAGGTAAAATGTCCTTTCAAATTCTGTCTTCCTCATTTATACTTCTTCATTGCCATCATCAAAAAAGAAATATGTAATCACATCCTCTTCCATTCCTTTCAACAAAGTGAATGATTGAGTATCCTATGTTTATATGTAATCTGATTTAGATCTTCCATCTCAAACAATGTTTCCCCCTCTCTTAAATATTAAATTAGCTTTCTAATTTCCATCTGGATTTTTGTTTTGCTACTTTTTTGTGTCTTGTCTTAGAAAATTAAGATGATGCTTTGATTTTTATTACCATATCTTTGGGGATGACACCTACATTAGTTTATAATCCTTTGATATTTATCTATAACTTTTGTTTCCAACACCTCCCTGTATCTCCGTATGAAGTTAATCATCATCTAGGAATTTTACACTTGGTCCCTTCTGAGTTTTTTTCAGTAGTTTTCAATATAGTGCCTATATAATTACAGTCTCTCTCAATATGCTAGTGCAAGACTAATTTACAGTACCATACTCTATAATGCTATATAATTATAATACTATAATGCATCACTACACCAGACCAGATATATTGCCCCCATTATAATTGACCCTTGTAGTCAGCCTGGGCCTTTATTATATTTATCAGGCATGTATTTTCTTGAACCTAAGAATAAAAAACCTGACGTGACAGTCCTCTTGTTATTTGAATATTACAGGATGAATTACAGACACATTAAAAAAAAAACAGGAACATGTTCATTGTGTTTTTACCCAACTATATTTACTTCGGCTTCAGCTATACCAAGAATGCTGGGATCTAACAGTTACCCAGAAGGATACTTTCTTTTCTCACGTGTATTGGACACTGATTTTGCTATAATATCCACTAATTTTTAATCACCACTATAAAATAATGGAACAGAAATATGAGTATTAGCCAAACAAGAGTAACAAGTACAATTTAACGAGATTAGAAATGTGATGCTGAACCAAAATAATGTACATAGACGCTACACTCCCAATGTGCCTACTTATCTAATAGTAAAACATTCCATTTTCCTATTATATATTTGCAGATATTTGCTGTAATCTAGAAAACAGTAATAGCCCTAGGGTTGTAGCGTCTCTAGCCAGAGGAGAGAAGTTTTGTTTAAATATTACAAATTCTGGATTTTGGAAGTTTAGGAAGAGAGATTAAGTTATACCCTATTTTTGCTCTACTTGATTTAGTTGATGGTGATATAGGTTTCATAAATCTAGACGTTTATAAAGATAAGGCTCTACTAAATCTTATTAAATCTTTTCACTAATGCCACAAGAAAACCTATCTCTATCTATTGGATTAGGAAGGAGGTTCCTACTTTAAAGGAGATTCTGTCCTCATTGAGCCAGTTATGTTTGTAGGAACCTTTACATTTTGACTATAGGAATGATAACCCCTCAGATTCTTTTTATCATCTCTGGGCTAAATATTTAGACTTATTTGATTGGTCAAAGAAGAGGTTACTGTTCAATTTAGGGCTTATTTAACATTTGTACAAATAAGGTTAATTTATTTAAATTAAATAATTCCAGGATACACTTGGAATAATTCTTATTTTTATTTATTTTTTTTTTGTTGTGTTCTGAGTGTTATTTTATGTTATTTTGTGCTATTTCCAATTTCAGAATTTATAATTCATGCTTAAACTTTGAAGTAATTTGTTCTTTACTTTGAATGATGTAACTTATGTCATATGGGGGCAAATTCACTTAGCGGCAAAAAAACGCTAGCGTTGCCTTCGCTAACGTTCGCCGCACTTCCCCAGGCGAATTTTCGCCAGAGCTACGCTAATTCACTAAAGTGCGAAGTTAAGCTCAGGTCGGCAAATGGTAGTATAGTTGCGCTAGTGTTACTTTGAAATTCTCGCTGTATGCAAATTAGGCATCGCTAGCATAAAGTATAATAGAAGTATATGTTACAGCCACTACATTACACTACACAAGCCTAGGAAACCTTTAATAAATAAAATGAAGTTGTCCTATTGCCCTAAACATGTGTCCCCTTTATAGTTGAGTTGCCATATGTTAGGAAATGTAGGGGGGAAGGAGGGTAAACCCCCAAAAACATTTTGCTATTTTTCAGACTATACAGACTACAAAAGGTAAGACGTCAGCGTTTTTTTTGGGACTCCTATCTATATATATGCGAGGTCTGACCTGGCGAAGTAACGTCTAGCGTAAGTGGTAACGTTCAGTAAAATGGTCATCTTAGTGAATTAGCGCAATTACAATCCTCCATCAGTGTGCAACTTCACCTGTCATTAGGGTGCGAAGTTGCGCTAGTCTATCTACTTCGCTAGCGAAAATTCACCAGAGTCGGTGTTAGTAAATTTGCGAAGTTACGAAAAGACGTCACGCTGGCCAATTTTCTCTAGCGTTAGCCACGTCGCCCTTTAGTGAATTTGCCCCATGGAATCTTTACACTTGTACTGTAATCTCTCATACTTGTTTATGAAAGAGGGAAGCAAAAACAATTGTATCCACCTGTCTGTAACTTTTTTCTGATATTTTGATGATCTCCACAGGATTAATACAGGTGTTGCTGTTGTTATAGATGCCTTGCTTGTGCACATTAGAGTGACCGTAAACACACAGAAGAACACTGTTGTCTCCTAAAAAATTAATTAAAAACCTTATAGAAGGCCATTTATTGAATAAAGCAAATAAACTCTTTTTAAAACAAACACCATTTTTAAAACTCTGACCTTTAAAAGTGGCCCAACATTAGTACTGATTTAATGTGATAACCAGTAATTGAATTAGAATTGTTTAAAAAGTCTCAAGACCATAGTACAAGATATTAAGGGGCAGATTTACTAATGGGTCGAATTGTCGCTGACTTTTAGCCCTTGAATTCAACTGGTGAATAGTTGGCGAATAAATATTCGTCAAAATCGAATAAAAGATTGGCCGGTTTTGAGTGCGTTTTCGACTATTCACCAGAATAGTGCAATCGTACGATTCTATGAAAAGTCGCCGAAAAAACGTTTGAATATTAGCCAAAATTGGATGAATCGAACGTTCGAAGCATTCGATCATACAATTGAAATTCAGCAAAAGACTTCCCATAGGCTTCTATTGCAATTCAGTAGGTTCAATCTGGCGAAGTAGGCAGTAGAATAAAAATTTAAAGGGCAAGTTCTTCGACTGGCGAATAGTCGAACAATCGAATATATATTTATTCGATCTATTCTATAATCGATAGTCAAAAATACTTAATTTGCATATTCGAATAGTCGCACAATCGAATAGAGACTATTCAAGCGAATTTTCGAATCCTTCACACGAATTTAGTAAATCTGCCCCACAGTCTTGAAATTCTTAATTGCCATTGTTCATGACCATTCAGCATCACATATGGTAAAGAGCATATTCTTGGTTCTAGATTCTTTGGCAGACATCAAATTCAGCTTCTAATACCTAAGTATACATTCTCATCCCCATTGTACTCCATTTAAACTCACCTGAACTTCCCATTTTATTCTCTATTTTCCTTTAAACTAGATAATTGTAAAGCAACTTACTTTTATAGGTGTGTTGCCAATGATAAATCTATTTCAGATGCCTCCACCACTCACATCTTTCAAGATAAATATATGAGTAAAGGTCAATCTGCCAACACACCATCTCTATAAGAGAGAAATGTAGAAATGACAAACATCAGAGGTTAACACATTAACAATAAGCACATATGAACTGTTGACTTAGATGGACAACTCTTGTGCTCACATGTTGCTAACCATACCTTCCAAAAATGACACGATCAGCACCTCACAACATGCATACACGTTCATGTATCCCCTCAATCTTCCTGACTCAATCATCTTATAAAAGAAAATTGATTTGTTTCAGCTGAACTGTAGAGAATGGAGTAGTCACAAAAATGTTTGTATTTGAGTAGGTACCATTTATTTTCTGGTCTACAGAAGTCACAATCAAAGGCATTTAAAGATGAATCATCCAGATTTTACTTTGGCATGTGTTGTTTCTATTAAGTTTTGCAACCATGTTATCAAACCTTTGATGTTATCAATTAACTCAATATTTAATATCACCAACTGGATCAATATACAGTACTAACTATGGACCCATAAAGCACACCTTCTCATTTTACTAAACTTACAAAATCTTTTAATATATGTCTGCCTTTACCTTAGACTTATAATTTAAATTTATTTAACTGGCAAAATATGAATTCACATTTTTAACAAATTTTTTTTTCTAAAGAAAAACAAAACTCTTTGAAGATATTCTGTACTTCACAGTCATGCTTTATATACTGGCATTACAAATAGTTTTGCAACAATGTAACTTTCTTTTGTTTCCTAAAAATTGAAAAACATTCCGTCAGGAGAATGTTGTTGATAATAGGTGATAAACTGCACATTAATGCCTAGAAATTGCAGTTTTCAGATGGTGTTCCCTTGGGATAACAGGGCCTGTTTGTGAACCTAATAGAATTTCAAGTCAAACTTGCTTTGGACCCCTCCCCGTCTGTCTCTAAACTAAAGGGAGGGGTGTGTGACAGACCCTGCTTACACTCTAGTTCTCTGTTTGCGCATCACAGGGTATTATTAGCTCACTTTTGTGAACAACAGAAACCCTCTACAAGCTGACCAAGCGACCGATTGTCGCATCTCACACTTTTCTGATTAACTAAGAGGAAATTGCAGCTTGCTGGCAGCCTGCTGAGAGGGATAATAACATAAGCGCCTGCTCTGGAGTAAAGTGGGTTCTTTCAACCACAACAGGCAGGCAGATTCAACGTACAACCCTCCCACACCTAAAGCTTTTTCCTCTTTCATTCCTTCTCACTGAGCACCTCTTTTCTTTCTAATTTTCTTTTTCTTCTGTAATGTACTCTTTGCCTAGACATGGTTATTGACAGCAATGTACTGTATGTGTATTGACAAATGATTTTCTGGTCACATTCTGATTCATAATATATAATGTGAATGTTTCTCATTGCTGTGCATCACCAGCACCTCTCCCCTGTTTTCTCTTGCCTTCATTGTAATCTTGCTCTCTGTGTGCTTCTTTGCTGCATTGTTGTGTACCACTTCCCAGTTTTCTATTTTCAGATCTGGTCTATTCTGTTCAATCCTCTTTTCTCCTCTCTGCATTTTTGAGTTCCTTCGCTTGCTTTCCTAAATCTGTATGGGCTTCTCCTTTCTTTTCATTGCCTGTGGAGTTTGTATTGCTGCTTAGTGTCTTTCAGCTCAGAAGCACACTCCTCCCTCTTTATTCAAAGATGGTTATGTCCATCCTTCTATTACTTTCCTCTCTGCATGGGATTTTATTTTAGCCTCCAATGTTGGCATGGAGTCAAGTAAGAATCATTTTCTGTCTATTCACCTCCTCCGATGTTTTATATTCTTACCGGTGTTTGCTTTTTTTTTGGTGATACAGAATTAATCTCTGCTTTGTCTCAGTAGCAATAAATACAAATGCTTCTTTTGCTCTAAAATAAAAAAAAAAATTGAACTACTTCTCTGTTGACTGGCATAAGCCTTCTAAAACAACAAAATTCTCATGTTTTCTTTCAATTCAAGTGCAACAAATTACCACAGCAGTTCTAATATTTCACACTATACAATTGCAGAGCAAAAAAAGAAAAAGAAAATAGCTGAAGAGCACAAAAATAGCATCATTCCTTCCCTTGTGCCTTTTTGTGACTTCAACAGCTGCCTATGCATAATTTAGAATGAATGAAACACCTTATGACATTTAGAGGCACGTTTATAAAGGGCCAAATTTTAAATTCATAGGAGTTTTTTAAAACTCCCATGAACTCGAAATTCAACCAATCAACATTTATTATAAAAATCTAATTTTCTAAACTCAGGTGAATAGGGTTGACCCACAAAACTCAAACTGAATTCAATTTGAGTTTTAAAAACTCAATTTGAGCTATTTTCTCCGACAAAAACTCGAATGTCGAGAAGGCTGCAAACATAGCCAAATTGATCAAATGTCGGGGAGGCTGCAAACATAGCCAAATTGATCTCTGGACCTCTGGATTTATACAATCAGTGAGCAAGTTTTAGGTAGCGAATAGTCAAATTCAAACTCTTAAAGGGCCAGAGTATGATAAATCTAGTTGAATTTGACAGTTTTGGCCATAAATAAACACAAAAATTCAACCCTTGGTAAATCTGCACTGCATCTGAAACTGAAGATCAGTTGTTTCTGTCTATATTATCCTTTTATAACTTTTTCAGTTTGCTATGTGAGTGTGGGATTGACTGGATGAGCAATATTCTACTGCATGTTGTGCTGCAGAATTATTTTTTCCAGAGTGGTACAACTGTACATATGCACCTAATGGTAGTTACATATTCCATTTACCTGTGGGTACAAGGTATTCATTGTAGCATTGTGCTTATTTCACTTCCCAGCCTTTAATTTAAAACATATTGTACAAGCAGCAAAAACAAGAACACGCTGTCCAGGATATTAAATCATTCATTACAAACCATTGATTTAAAAAGATGATTAATAACTAAATTTTTTGCAGATGGCTTTTCAACACCATTGCTACTTACCATAATCGTTATATACAGTGGTTTAGTTAACTGAAAGTATATTAATTAACTAATTCTGGGTGACCCAATTTTGTACAACTAAAGTGAAAAGTATGTATAGGTAGACCTGTTATCCAGAATGCCTGGGACTTGGGGTATTCTGTAATTTGGATCTACATACTTCATATGTACTAGAAAATCATGTAAACAGTACATACACTCAATTGGTTTTGATTCCATTAAGGATTAATTATATTTTAGTCGGGATTGTTTTATTATTACAGAGAATATTTTTTTTAAATTTGGATTATTTCCAAATAGTGGATAATGAGTTTGCGGATGATGGCTCCCATACCTGTATATGCTTTGTGTTCTTTATAACCATCTTTTTGATATATTATTAAAATTGGTATTTTCCTCTTTCTAGAAAAATTCGGAACATAATAAATAACCCATGAGGTGTCAGTATCTGAGCGTGCCCATTGCCTAGAATTCTATACTCTAACACAACTGTAGCGTCAAAATTGATTTGCAATTTAGACAGTCCTCTATAGCAAAAGCCATATTATTAATTCAAAATTTTGGTTCTTTATAAAATCCCCAGGATGAAGACAACAGACAAAACTCCTCCTGATGCAGCTTAAGCAAAGAGAAATATTATAACATTGTCAAATTAGCCAAAATTCATCAAAAGTATGAGATGGCATCCAATGTGGGGAGAAAATCTGAAATGAAACATTAATATAGTACAATGCAGAACTGTTGTCTGTTGAAAATTCAAGCTGTTAAGAGCATGAAAAGATAGAGAGAGGTAAACAGAGACATAAGAAATCAAAATGGGCTCATTAAGCCTGTCAGGATAATCTCAATAGAACATTCCTCAGAAAAGCGAAAGAGAGTATATATCAAGCTCTGTGCCGGTCTGTTTCCCAAGTCAATGCTACAATGTGACACTGCTGGGAGGGTTTCATCTTTGTACACTTTAGATACATAATGACAAAGAGGAAACATTAAAGAAACACATCTGGTTTGTAGACAGAATGCATATTCTGCTTTGTACTTTATAGAATCAACTGGATACCTCAGATTGTCAGGCTTGTGAATCCATCTTGTTTCACTCATGCAGAGTCAAATAAAGGAGCAGTAATGTAAAAAAAAAATTCACATTTACCATTTATGTACATTTAGCACCAACACATAAGCTATTTCTTGTCAAAATATGTAATGCCATGAAAATAGCAGCCCAATAGCAACCCCTATAATAGTAAAGCAATATGCTGGTGGTGACTGTGTTCTTGATAAATCAGATTTACAAGGATAGAAAGAAAATGTTTTTGGATTTGTAGGAATTAATCTGAAAACAGTGAAGGGTGAATGCTGTTTGGATGCAGTTTTTTTTTCTTTGATAATCACTATGACTGCTGAGGAACCAGCCTTCATTTTGACACCACACTGCTCACAAAGCAAAAAAAGATGAACCATGGCACAATGTGTCACATAATTGATTTATATTTTAAAAAAGGACTGTTAAATTTTAAATTTTTTAAACTTTTTAAGAGTTTAATGACATTGTGGGCCATAGTAAAGCACATTTCAAATGTCTAGACAGTTTGTTCTATCTGTTTCTAGAAAGTAAAGTTTTTGGATGACTTCTATGAAAAGTTCAGATTCAACTTGGGTGCATGAACATTTTCTTCAGGCTCCCAAGAGTTTTCCATGTCAGGAAAAACTTTCAATTTAAAAAAGTATTGTAGTCAATTGCCATGAATTCTTCAGTCCATAATATTTTCTACCTCAAACCCTTCAACCTTCTTGACAAGAAGTACACAAATGTGTGCCAGTGTAATGACCATAAAATGGATGCAAAGCGGCATAAAAACTGCTTGAATCTTCATAGAAACTTGCAAACTTAGTTCAAAAGTAACGGCATTAATAATCATTTTAACAAAGAAGGGACCCAAAAATATTGAAGAAAGCTTCTTAGAAGGGCTGGCAAGGTGAAGACCTTTTTATCACCAATCTGGAATTCTGGATCTTTACCACATATCTGATCAGCATTATTTGAAATGTTGTCACATCTGTAGAATGGTGGAAGCACTTCTGGGTAGATAGCAGGAAACATAATTTGATGGAATCCTTTTATGAATATGAGAAAATGTGTATTTGATCAAGTAGTGAAAAATAGTGAATCAACAGATATATGGTAGAAGTATTTGGCAAGCAGTAAGTAGGAGAAATGAAGATCATTTGTCCTGTGGATAAGATGAAAATGCTGTGATATACTGTTTCAAGGTTTGGTTTGTCTTTTTGATATGCCCATTGCTTTAAAGGTGGTAAGCAGATAATTTGGCTAAAGAATCTCCTCTAAGATCCAATTTGGAAAAGATAGCAAGGCGAGTCTTTGCAAAAGTTCTGGAATCAGGGGGGAGGACATCAATTTGTAATTCAAAATTGTATTCAAAAGAATGAAAAAATTAAACTAGCATGTGTGCTGATGCATGGATCAAAGCACAAGTTGATGCATGCATTGCTGGATGGCACATGCACTAACTAGTAACCTGGAGGTAGGCCTTAACATTGGTGTACTACTGTAAAATGTTGGGCTTTTATTGCAGCTTTCTTGCAGCAGCCTAACTTATTTAAATTGGACACAGACATTTCGAGAATACTTTCTACAGATACTATTGTTTTGTACAATCAAATTTTGAAATAAGCATTTATAAAATGACTCAAAAGCTGGCAGTCTGTGGACCCTTTCAGCCAAGCTACCACTTTTTCCTATCCCATACTAGCTAAACATATCACATATCACCTACAGTATTTCAAACATCTACTTTATATTAAAGCGGACCTGTCACCCAGACATAAAAAGCTGTATAATAAAAGTCCTTTTAAAATTGAAGCATCTATACCCGTTATAAATTAATTTAAATATCTCAGCTGTCAATTATGTTTTGCCTGCCCCACCTCTATGACTTAGGCATTTTCTATTCTGCATTTCATAGATATCACTACAGTCCCTACATTAGTAATTGTATTCACTGTGGGTGCCTAACATATTGGCACCCACCGAGGGAATTTGATTCCAAGTCCATTTTTTCTTCTACTGTATAAATGACACTTCTTAAGTGTGGAGAGCACCCCCTCCCCGAGGTGCAGGAATAGGGGTCATAGAGGTGGCCTGAGGGAGCAGACCCAGAAGTCTAAAAACCTCACAGAAGTGGCTATAAAAAAGGGCATGCACAATGCCTTGTATGACAAATATGTGACGCATTGTGCATCTTCTTTGCACTAGCCCCAATGACCCCTTCATTACCAGTTATGAAGATGGTATACAGACATTTCACTTCAATACTGATTTTTTTTCCTTTATCTTTCAAAGTAAGGGAAACGTTTTTTTTTTGGCCTTTTCAAACATACACAATTGTTAGCCTGCCAGTGAAGAAGGATATCTGAATTACCATCTTTTGAAACCAGTCTATCAGAGAAACCTGAGAACATGTTACAATTCAATTTTAGATTGTTACGCCAGGGAAAATGTCTGATAGAGTGCTATTCTAGAACAATAATCCTGGTATCAACAGGACAATGCAAGAAATGCTCAAAAATTGATAATTTTTTGGACTTTGATATAAGCATGATTTTGAAAACATTTCAAGTTAACAAATCTAGCCATGTTTGTAAGACCTGATTTGTAATTTTTTTTCTTAGATAACTTTTATGTTATAATTCTTATAGTTACATAGTTAAATTGGGTTGAAAAATGACAAAGTCCATCAAGTTCAACCCCTCCAAATGAAAACCCAGCATCTACACACACACCCCTCCATACCTTCACATAAATTATATATGGCCATATACTAACTATAGAGTTTAGTATCACAACAGCCTTTGAAACTATGTCTGTCCAAGAAATCCTCCAAGCCCCTCTTAAAAGCATTAACAGAATCAGCCATCACAACATCACCCAGCAGTGCATTCCACAACCTCACTGTCCTCACTGTGAAGAACGACCTACACTGCTTCAAATGAAAGTCCTTTTCTTCTAGTCTGAAGGGTTGGCCTCTGGTGCGGTGATCCTCTTTACAGGTAAAAAGTTCCCTTGCTATTTGTCTATAATGTCCTCTAATGTATTTGTAAAGTGTAATCATTTCACCTCGCAACTGCTTTTTTTCCAGAGAAAACAACCCCAACCTGGACAGTCTACCCTCCTAATTTACATTTTCCATCCCTCTAACCAGTTTAGTTGCATGTCTCTGCACTCTCTCCAGCTCATTTATATCCTTCTTAAGGACTGGAGTCCAAAACTGCACTGCAAACTCCAGATGAGACCTTACTAGGGATCTATAAAGTGGCATAATTAAGTTTTCATCCCTTGAGTTTATGCCCTTTTTTATGCAAGACAGAACTTTATTTTCTTTAGTAGCTACAGAATGACACTGCCCAGAATTAGACAACTTGTTATCTATAAAAAACCCAAGATCCTTCTCATTTAAGGAACTCCCAACACACTGCCATTTAGTGTATAACTTGCATTTATGTTATTTTTGCCAAAATGCATAACCTTGCATTTATCAACATCGAACCTCATCTTCCATTTTGCTGCCCAGTTTCCCAACTTAGGCAAATCACTCTGCAAAGTGGCAGGTTCCTGCATGAAACCTATAGTTCTGCACAATTTAGTATCATCTGCAAAAAATAGAAACAGTGCTTTCAATGCCCACCTCCAGGTCAATAATAAAGAAGTTTAAAAGCAAGGAACCAAGTATAGAGCCCTGTGGTACCCCACTAACAACACTGGTCCAATTAGAAAATGTTCCATTTACCCCCACTCTTTGTAGTCTAGCCTTTAGCCAGGCCAACATTCCTTAATTTAGCCAATAACCTTCTGTGTGGCACTGTATCAAATGCTTTAGCAAAGTCACATCCACTGCCATCCTAGAATCAAGGTCCCTGCTTACCTTCTCATAAAAAGAAATTAAGTTGGTCTGGCAAGAAAACTAATAGTATTGTTATTTGCTATGAAGTCCAGTATCTTATCCTTTATTAACCCTTCTAAAAGCTTTCCAACTTCTGATGTCAGCATTGTACATTCTTGTATAGTTCTATAAAAAAGATCTCCCAACACAGTACAGTCTTTTATGCAAAGGGCCAGTCCCGGACTGGCAATCTGTCTTCTCGGGTAAATTCCCGAAAGGCCGCTCCACTTACTTGTGAAATAGGCAGCTCTACTTACTTGCGAAATGGGCCGGGCAGGGGTAGAGAGAACAGCGCACAGCCTCTGCTCCTCTTTATTTTCATACACCCAGATATCCATGCTGCAATTAATACCTGAAATGGGATTACTTGATTATATGGCTTCAAGGAAAAGCTGAAACCTTTTAAAAATTGGTTCAAGAAAACCTAAAACCTTAAATGTGGGGCAGTAAACTTTATGGGGGTCTGGAGCTATGCCTTAAGTATTGCCCTAAACCAATAGCAGCCTTAATCCACCACTATTCTTTTAAGTGTCTGGAAACTTAAACTAATGGAGAGCTATGCAGCTGCAACTTTGAAGTTTAAATCAGTTACAGTATTATGTCATTTTGATTAACATTGCAATTATCAATTTCCAGTGGCATTTCTGGGGGGTTAACAGTAATGGCAACGCCATTAGTTCAAGCACCATTAGTTCAAGCACCATATAAACTTCGCAGCAGAGCTACATTTGCACAGTGTCAGGGTTTTTGCTCTGTTAAAAAAATCTCCCATATTAAGAAAACCTAATTTAATTATCTGAGCAGTGTGTGCAGACAATAAGATATGCGTCTGCAGGATTGAGCAAGTAGAATTTAAACTCCAGGTATATCAATGACAGTAACCATGATGGAAATTCGTTATTTCCAGGAAACGCTCTTGTAGCAGAAAAAAAATCTAGATGAGATCATGTAATCCCATGGATATGTGAGTACATTCATCGCTATTTATAGAGTCATAGAATACTTACGTGGTTTGGGTATACTGCTGGTGTATACAACATAAATACAGGACTATTTTATTTAAGAAAAGATAGTGATAAAGAGAAAAAAAATCAAACATTTGGGTAATAGTGACCATACAATAACCAAACGCACTGGGAAATCAAAGATTCTAAGGGCTGATTTATCAAAAGTCGAATCTTACAGTTTTTTCAACTCAAATTAACTCAAATGACTTTGAAACTTGAATAGTATTTTTATGTAAGTGAAAAACTTGACCGTCTAAAACTCGATTGAATATTACTGACCGGAAAACACAAAACAATCTTACAATTTGAATCTTAATAAATCTGCTGCTAAATTTCAGCAAAGTAGATTTTCAGCACCATAAATTTAGTATTTCAGTGCATAGATTGGGAAGTTAGGTTTTCTTATGGGTTTATTTATCAAACATTTAATTTGTAAGGTTTGTGAAAAAACTAAATGTTTGCTTATTTATAAAAATCAGAATATAAAAAATGAGATTGAATACAATTGTGAAATAGTTGAATACCTAAATTTTTCAGTTCACTTCTTTGATGGAATGGATTGAGCAATGGCTGGGCAATGCCAGGAGCGCATACAGAGCACTCTACTGGCTGGCCCCCTGGGGGTCACTGGGACATGCACAGTGTTTAAATGCTCTTATTCCAGTTCCCTGGTCCTCAGTCATGGGAATGGTATACTTCTTTATAGCAGACTTTTTTTGATTCTCTCTGCTTCTCACCAGCTTTCACTGTACCCTTTTTATCATGGGATATGTTTACAGGTTTATTTACAAATCACTTTGGAGAGTGGACCTTGGAAAGGTTTTCCTGCATGAGTTGGGGTTTTTACAGTTTTGATAAACTTGGGCCTTGCTTAACATGTGATTATTTGAGCAGGAATAAACTTGGGGGCAGATTTACTATTGGTCGAATTTCGAATTAAAAAAAATTAGAAATTCGACCATGGGAATAGTTAGGGAATTAAAATCCTTTGAATTCGAAGGATTTTACTGCAATTAGATTGGTCGAACAATCAAATTTTTATAATTTGATCAAAATTCGGCAAAGCCACTTCGGCAGATTGAAACTGGCAAACTAGGCAGTCGAATGACTGTGGGGGGTTTAATGTTGGGGTTAATTAATTTTCTTTTTACCTTTCTCTCGCTCTCTCTTTCTCTCTCTTCTTTCTTTATTTGACTTTCTTTCTTTTTGTTCTTCTTTCTTTCTATGATGCCTATGTTACCTCAGTACTTAAAGTGAGTAAACATGCAGATTGCTGTGAATTATATGGTCCCATTCCTTACTTAACTCAAATGTGAGGATATTTGCTAAAGCTTTGGCCAACAGGCTTAAGGCTCTATGTCCTCTAAAGCTATTGATATCAATATACTGTGGCTATTTACCAACTTGACTATCTAGCATGATAAGGTAGGGAGGAGAATAGTGGTGTTCCTGGACACAGCCAAGTCAGTATTTTTTTTATATATATGCCCTTCTCAATGATAACGCTGACACTATTTCACAGCTGGTGGTAGTAACATCATTTAAATATCTGGGAACAACAATTCACATTAGCCTTGATAGGTATGAATAGTTAAATTTAAGTCCTGTGGTCCAGGCACTAAACAATAAAGTTGCAATTAAGCAAGAGCTGACACTTTCCCTCCCTGGCAGTATAAATATTTTTAAAATATTTTTAAAATATATATATTTTTTTATATGTACTGCATAATTTCCCCACCGCTCCCTGGGTACAGTGGTTTGCTTGAATCCACAGTTAAAGAGACAGTAACACCAAAAAATGAAAGTGTTTTAAAGTAAAGAAAATAACATGTAGTGTTGCCCTGCACTGTTAAAACAGATCTGTTTGCTTCAGAAACACTACTATAGTTCATATAAACATGCTTCTAAGTAGCAATGGTGGAAATCGAAAAACAGCTATATTGCACAGGATAAGTAATGGATAACAGATAACATTATGTTCTACAAAGCTTATCTGCTATCTGCTGTGTAACTTGAGCCTTTTCTCCTTTGAATGGCTACACAGCAGATTATTTATTTAAACAATAGCAGTGCTCCTGAAGCAAACACTGCAGTTTTACCAGTGCAGGGCAACACTGCATTGTATTTTTATTACTTTAAAACAATTTCATTTTTGATGTTACTGGTCCTTTAAACTTTAAATTACTTCAGGCACCAGCCTCTGGAGGACGTCTGACTCTGCCTGATCTCAAACTGTACTTTCTTGCTGCTGAATTAGTATATGATCCCTGGTGGCTAGTCCCCAAAGCAAATAATCCACCAGTGGTCCTAGAAGCTGCTATGATGGGTTCTTTTGAAGCTCTCGCAAATCTACTACTTCTGCTATGACAATGGTCATAGGCATTTTGCAAGTCTCAGAAGTTCGTTTGGGGCTCTTCAGATATGTGGTCTCCTAAGACACCCTTATGGTATAAAAATAACAATCTATTTTATACCATACCGGATAGCTCTAGATGGATCCAGCTGGGAATAAAAACTCTGGAAGATATTATTTCTGAGGAATAATGCAAAAGTTGTGATTAGTGATGGGTAAATCTATCCCGTTTCGCTTTGGTGAAAAATTAGCGAATTTCCAGCAAAATTCACGAATTGGCAAAAAACTATGCGCTTCTAGTTTTTTTTTTTACACCAACGAATTTTCGCCAGGCGGATTTTCGCTGTCATTTTGTGAATCACGGGGAATTCACCCATCACTATTTGTGATGTATTACGATAAGAATTCCACCCCCCCGAGAGGCTATGGTATCTTGACTAAACCTTTGTCCTGGCTATTCATTATGCTATCTATATCATGCCTGGTGCCCTTAAGAAAACTTGGATGAAGTGGGATATCTCTTTGCTTGATGATGAAATGTGGAAGGCCAATCTCAAGTTGGTCCCAAAGCTCTGAGGGATCATTATGTACAAATAAAGTTCTTAAACAAGGCATATTTAACCCCCTATCATTTAGCAAAAACTATGATGTGTCTGATCAGTGTCCTAAATGCCGAAATGAGGTGGGTTCTCTGAGCTCTGCCTGGTCGGATTAACAAGAACCTACAGCTCTGGTCCTATTCCAGAATGTGCTACCTGAAGTTGCTATATTATTGTTATGACCTGTATGTAGAGAAGCCTGTATACTGCCCGGAAAACTGCTAGGTGAGCAAGAGAGTCCCACTCACCCTGGTTTTTACTGATGCCCTTTTGGCGAACCAGACTTTCTGCTGCGGAAATAGGTTACAGAAGGGTTAATCAGCAGGCTTAGTCAGAACTGGCAGTGGTCATTGGGGGGCGGCAGGATTTGTAGTTTAAGCCAGGCAAAGGGTCAAAGGCTGGAGTCAAGATTCATAATCTTAGGCAGGAAAAGGTTCAAAGTCAAGGATCAGAGTCAAAACAACAGGCAAGGGTCAAAACCAGTAAGGATAGTCGAATAAACACTTCAGCAAGTTCAGGGGAGCTGAAGACAAGCTTGAGCAATGAATACAAACAGATATTTGCCTTTTATTTCTAAATTTGGTGCCAAGAGTGACTTCAGCGTGTCCACCAATGCCCCCATGCATTTTGCATGTTCCCAGGCACGTCATTGTGCATGCAAACATCCAGTGCTAGGGAGACTCTCCAGGAGCCGTCTCACTTAAAGGTAAGGGCATGCGCCCTACAATTGCCCTACAATGCCCCCCTACAATTTTGGCAGAAATTGTTGAACCCTTTCCTCCGACATTAGAAACTCACTTACTTGGTACGAGACTGCCCAGATAAATTTGAAGCCATATGGGGTACTTGGCTGGATTCACAAAAATTTTTTAATGTATTTGAGTTCTATTATGGTCTAATTGGTACCCTTGCCTAATTCTCTTTTCTTTCTTTATTCTCTTCTTTCCTCCATCTCTTCATATTCTTCCTTTTATTGTAGATTCTAACGGTCTTTGAAATTTTGAAAAATAAAATCTTATACAAAAAGTGCTAAGGATTATCCTATGTGGCTTAAGTCGTAAGTAGTAATAAAATGAAGAGGAACGAAGAGAAAAGCATTTATAAAAGCAACAGAAGGGACAGAACCTTCTTTTAAAGCATATACTGTAAACAGGGCCAGATTTACATAGCGGGCGCCCCTTGGCCCACTGCCATTCGTCGTCCCCATACTCTGCCCTTTATTCGCAAATTTTCATCATCAGACCCGGAACATTGGGGATTGGCACATGGGAAATTTAAAAAGCTATTGTATCTCTT
This sequence comes from Xenopus borealis, assembly GCA_024363595.1. Lineage (NCBI taxonomy): Eukaryota > Metazoa > Chordata > Amphibia > Anura > Pipidae > Xenopus > Xenopus borealis. The sequence continues at coordinate 55,524,394 of CM044444.1, forward strand.
GCATATCCCCAGTGTTTCTGAACCATTGTGGGTGTGGCTGGGCAACATGCGGCCCCCTAAAATTCTGTCATCCTAGGCCCGGGCCTAGGTGGCATTTCCACAAATCTGAGCCTGACTGCAAATATTACAAGTGTTTTAAAGCAGCAATCAAGAAGGCAAAATATCAATAATGAGCTGGTTGCCTCACAGTAAAAATACAAAGGGTTGAAATATGTGGGTCGAGAAAGGAAAGCCCTGAAGCTAACAGCGCAGGGGCTGCATGAAAAGGGATCAGAATGATCAGCATCCAGATTATACTGGTCTAAGTTAGAGATGGGTAGAATCACATGTATCTTAAGGTAAGAAGTGAGTTAAGGCAGGAGATGGTCAGGCCCAGGGGCGCAGAAAGTGAAACATCCCATCGTGAAACATCCCATCCACTATCCACCTTTTTCATATTTTGCAAAATGTCAGGAGTTTTCTTCTTTATGTTTTCATATTATATATTCATTACTAAAAATGGATGTTTTCCTGCATTGTGCATTGTGGATTCTGTATCATTATATAATATAAATGTGAGTCTGAATTGTATTAATTCATGTTAAATGAATGTTAAATGCTTGGTCCAGGTAATGTCTCCTATATATATAT
>CM044444.1:55525033-55554691 GCA_024363595.1 Xenopus borealis
TATATATATATATATATATATATACAGTATATATATATACACACACACAAAGGAAGAAAAACTGCACTCACGATAAGGTAGTCCAGCTTGCCTGGGTGTAGTCCTTAGAGAAAGCAATCTACATGGTTGAAGAAGTCCGCACTCACAGGACTTAAAGTATTTTGAGAACTTTATTCCATTCAGCGATTAGTCTGACGTTTCGGCTGATACAACAGCCGAAACGTCAGACTGAGAAAGGCTGTTGTATCAGCCGAAACGTCAGACTGAGAAAGGCTGTTGTATCAGCCGAAACGTCAGACTAATCACTGAATGGAATAAATTTCTTAAAATACTTTAAGTCCTGTGAGTGCGGACTTCTTCAACTACGTATATGTATATATTTACATACATAATCATAGATGGAGCCGAAATATAAAGGGCAGTTTCACTAAAGCGCTGATTCGTCAGCGTGACGTCAATTCGTAACTTTGCAAATTCACTAACACCGACTCCGGCAAATTTTCACTAGCGAAGTAGATAGACTAGCACAAGTTCACACCATAACACCAGGCGAACTTGCACACTTACAAAGGATTGTAATTACACTAATTCACTAAGATGAACATTTTACTGAATGTTAACACTTACGCTAGACGTTACTTCTCCAGGTCAGACCTGGCGAAGTTCAATATAATAGATAGGAGTTTGAAAAAAAAATGGAAATTTTTTTCTAAGTCCCAAAAAAACGCTGGTGTATTTTACCTTTTTAGGGTGATAGTCTGAAAAAGAGCAACATTTTTTGGGGGTTACCCTCCTCCCCCCCCTACATTTCCTAACATATGGCAACTCAACTATACAGAGGGCACATGTTTAAGGCAATAGGACAAATTTTTTTTTTTTATCAAAGGTTTCCTGGGCTTGTGTTTGGAATGTAGTGAATGTAAAATGTATACTTATATTATACTTTGAATTTCGCGCCATATGCAAATTAGGCATCTCTAGCATAAATGCGCTTTGCCTGGCGAAGTAACACTAATGCAACTACGCTACCAATCGCCGACCTGAGCGTAACTTAGCACTTTAGTGAATATGTGTAGCACTGGCGAATATTCGCCTTGCGAAGTGCAGCGAACGTTAGCGTAGGCAATGCTAGCACATTTTCGCCGCTTAGTGAATTTGCCCCAAAGTGTTTTATTCACAATGCATCTCCAACGTTTCGGCCCCCATTGGGGCCTTTATCAAGGGTAAGGTGCATATAAAAAAAAAAACTCATATGAGAGTAAGTGCATTCATTTGTATATTATATAGTGAATAAAGTACCTCCTCTTGTAAAATATAAGGATATTATAAGTTACCGAGGAGTTTCATGACCATATATATTTTCTACAGGTCATGGAACTCCGAGGTAACTTCTAATATCCTCATATTTTGCAACTGAGGGTACTTTATTCATTATAATACACAAGTTTCAGTGAGTCATGTGACAGAAATGACATCAGAACTCACCGTTTATAACTGATGACATCAGAACTCACCGTTTATAAGGATATAATTTACAAGATATTTACGGCTTTTGTGTATTATAAAGGTATTAACTACTACTATAATATACAAATGAATGCACTTACTCTCATATGAGTTTTTTTTTTGGCTATGACCTCATGGATTGGCGCCAATTTTGAATGTATTTAACATTCACTCTGGTATATGCACCTTATCCTTGATAAAGGCCCCAATGGGGGCCGAAACATTGGAGATGTATTGTGAATAAAACACTTTATATTTTTTCACTGAGAATTGAGAGTGCAGGTCCATCTATAATTGTGTATTATAAACCCTTGACCAATGCACCAGAAGGTAAATACAAAATCCGGAAGGATTGTACAGACATCCAAATATATATACAGTATATACAAAAAAATATATATATGTATATATATACTGTATATATATATGTATATATACAGTACATACATACAAACACACAGTCTCTTCTTACAGTAATGGAAGGAAAGAAAAAATGCAATGCTGGCTAACCTTGTATGCAGAGATTGCTGGTTATTATAGTTTTACTGCTTCATTAGTGTACCTCATACATGGCATAGTCCCCTATGGCGGAGAATGTGTTGAGCAAAGGTAAATTTTCTCTAATGTGATTTTTCAAAGCAGCCTGTCCCAGTATATTAACTTTGGTCTCTGTTTTGAATAGTCAATTTCATGGTGAAATGAGTTCTTAATAATATATTTAGCACCCAAGAGAAGTTCCATACCATCTGGAAAGGACTGCAGGATTATGGGAGAGGAAACGCATCCTATCGCTCATGCTTTGTATTTAGTGGACTGCTCAAAGGATTGCGCTAGGTAGTTAGGGGATTAAAATACAATAAGGGACATGGGTAATGCAAATTAAATTAAGGCCTCAAAGGTTTTAATGGAAACTCAATTCTACAAAAACTCTGCCTGTGTAAGTTTCTCTGGGAATATAAACTGTATAGCACAGAGCTCTGATCCTTTTCTCCATCTCCAATACGTGTAATGTTTTTGTTAAACTCTTTTATTAATGCATGTATTCTTCTGGTAAATTTTATGGTCACAAGGTATGGGATCCCACAGATGGTCATGGTAACCTTCTGCTCTTCCTCTATGAAGTAATCCCAAACACCCTCAGCACCTCATACAGAGAGAGCTACATTCTGGGGAAAGAGTTGCACATCTGTACACAACACATACATTTAATTTGGCTAGAGGTGCAGTGTAAACTAAGAAGTCCTCTGCTCCTTGGTGAATGAATCCTGTCAAAGAATGAGTCCTGCATGAGTGAATGGAGCTGCAAGGGACGCAACTATTTGGTTCTTATCACTCCTGCTCTTGTGCCCTTCATAAATGGACCCTGTGATCTTGTATATGCCACCAATTCTGTATTAGAATTTTCTATGCCAAGCTTCAATTTGATTTGTAATCTTGATATATCTGCATTTAATGCTAATCTCGGAGACCAAAGAACTCAAGTCTAATGTTTGGACCAGAGCCCTATGGGATTTCTAGTATCCTTATGTTCTTATCATGAGTGCCCTGCATACCGCAATGACTGCTCAGCACTCTTTAAATAGCCCCGTTTATCTTCATGAGACTCAGCCACCAAATTACGTTTAGAGCTCTTCAAATGGGAATTCATTATGTTTGCATTTCTGCTCTTTTGTTAGTGGTTTAGATACTACAGTGTTTAATAAAAATAAAGCAAGTAGTGAATGGCTGAAAGAACTGATTCATTGCCAATAAGACAATAAGACATTAATGAATTGGATTCCATTGCTGACGGAGAAGGGGGTTTACAGTATGATGAATTTCTTCTATGAAAGAAATATGAACTCTTCACCAACAGTAATTGTAAACAGACAAATATTGACGTTGTTGTTAATTATATAAACAGTTTGCAACATCATATGTATAAACATTTGTGCTCTTGAATTTGGAGATATTTGCATTGACTCTGTCTGAGGACAACCATTACCAGCAGGTTGTCCCAACAGGCAAATAATATTTGAAATATATTGTCCATGTATAGACTATAAATGGCCAATTTATTGTCTATACATTTGTTCTTCACAAATAACATTTCACTGTAGGATTTGTTTTGGTTTTAAGTGAAACAAACATATTATTAAAATGATGATTAGTAGATGGTCAGATGAAACCAAGATGAGAAAAACGGATAGTCAATCATTGTTATCATTTATTTTAAAGATTTTTTTTAGTATGAAATCTAAAAAACAACAATTTAGGGTTTAGATAATGATTTCCTGTTTGGATTAAAGCAGAAATATTGTAAAAGCATGATTTACTGTACAAGAAAGAACATCTCAATGGATTCAAAGTGAATATTTAGAGACTTGTTTCAAATAATTGTATTCTTGATGCAGTGTGATGATATATGAATTGTGGTTGCTTACAAAGTAAAGTAAACAAATTAGACAAATACAATGACCTTCTCTATCTTGGCATAATCTACACCACAAGGTTCACTTTCTGAAGAGTTTTAGACTCATAGGAAGAAAATGTGTCAAGCCTTACTGCAAAATAAAAGTTATCTAACTTATGTATAGGGATATATATTAACATTTTTAACATTACTACATACAGTAACTTTTGAGTGCTCTTTTTGCATATGCTTTGCCTTCATTTATTTAGTTATACTCTTTGACACACTGAAAAATGTGAGATAAGCGTACACAATTGTAGGCTGTGGAATGTTTGTCTACATGGTTTAATTTAATTTAATAGTTAGGTCTTTGCTGTGAAACCTTTATTTGCAGCTGCTAGCAGGAATAAGCAAAATATTTTGCTGTGATATAAAATGCCCATAGACTAATACATAGCTTCAGAAATTGTGTGGTGTGAAAAAAATTACTTGACAAAGTACTCATGTCCCACTGTTTTGTCGTTTCGCAAATTTTCAGTAAAGCAAAATTGGCCAGATTTGGGTGCTCTTATGTAGCTCCACTAATGAAATACAGTTATTGTCTCTTTAACATCATTAAAATATTTTGTACAGCAATAGTTTTCTATTATGTGATTGCATGCATCTTGTTTTATAATTATTACTACAGTAGAAAGGTTAACATTCAGCAGTCAATGACAACTTAAAAACATTTAAATTTTATCACTCACACTGACAAACACACATCACTTGCAAACTCACCATTCAAAATTCCCAGGCACACCATCACATCTTTGCATCTCACAAACACTAATAAATAACGTATACAACTGTATTCAATCCAATATGCACACTTACCCCCCCCCAACAAATATAACAGCTTTTTTTTTTGGTGGGGGGGTTGGGCGAGTTGTGAACTTGGTGCCCCCCAAGCACCCTAGTAAGGCACCACCTATTTTGATGCCAGGATTTTTATATAAATGTTTGAAATTTAACAATCAAATTACAGACCCAAGAGTGGTATATACAGTGCATTTTACAATTATCGGTATCAATTGAGGACAACAAGGATAGTATAATGTACTTCAGAGATAGTGTCATATATTTTGCAGACCGAATTTTGGTCTGGCTATATAAGAGCAGCTTGTATTTTGATGTTTAAATAACACATTCACATCTTCAAAAAATATACCCTACCATCATGTAGGGTATACATCTTTGCACTTCTGGAAATAGACACAATTTTCGCACTTAACACCTTGGGGCAGATTTACTAAAGGGAGAAGTGGCTAATGTTAGTGTTAATTTCCTAATGTTACCGCCTAAGGAGATTTTGCCGATTTACTAACGGGCACAGGTGTCACTTCACTAGCGAAGGAGATAGACGATAGCGATGTTTTGCACTCTAACACCAGGCAAATTTTGGCTCTGGCGAATGGACGTAACTCTATCGCCAGACTTGCCTTTGCCAGCTCTGCCCTGGTGAAGTGCATTGGAGTGCATAGAACATCCTCAATCTTCAGTTACTTACATATTCATTTTTGAGTGGAATATCTTCAAAGTACAAAAAACGCTGGCGTCTTTTAATTTTTTCAGGTTGTTAGGCTGCCAAAGTCATAAAAAATGTTTTGGGTACCTAGTTTTCTCCATACATTTTTAACCATATGGCACATTATTTAACTGTGGGCTTATATGTAGGGCATTAAAACAACTCTATTGACTTTATTAAGGTTCCCTTGGCATGTCTAGTTATCAGTGTAAATTTTATGTATTAGATGCACAATGTAACATAAATAGCTCCATTCCTCTTTAAATTTACAGCTGTATGCAAATTAGCCTGAGCACAAGAAAACTAGTGAAGTTGCACTAGGCAGAATTGAACACTAGCACATCTTTGCTTTGATTTGCTCTCTCTGCCGAAGTAACGCTAGCAAAAATATGCTAGTGTTCGTCACCTGGGACATAACTTCGCTACTTAGTAAATTAGTAGTCTGAGCAAATGTTTGCCTGGCGAAGTGTTACGATAGCTGCTAAGCCGTCGCTGTCGAAATTGCGCTCTTTAGTAAATTTGCCCCTAGACGCAAATTACAGTGAGCACAGTAGACTGTGAACAAAAACATGGTATGCACTTCTTTCATTATTATTTTCAGGCAGGTACAGGTTAATGATATTTGCAATTTGATGCACATAATATTTTCTTGGCTGCCTCCAATGTCATGATACTTGGTATTAGATGATTTATGCCTTGCTGATGGGAAGAGAAAATATTACCATGCAGCAAATGATTTTTGCTCTGCAATTTTTTTTCAGCAAGGGACTGAACGTTTTCCTTTAAAAATGAGAAACATTTTAAAAATCTTTCATTACATTACCATTTAGACATGAATCGGTTTCCATTTTTTCCTAAATGTTTCATAACACCATATTTTATAGTTTAATGCTTCTCTTTAAATATAAATATACTTGCTCACATATTCCAAATTCAGAGACATCGATTAAGATGAAAGAAGCGTTTTATAACAAACCTCTTTTCCCTTCATTACAATTCTAATATATGTTGCTAAGTGGCGCAGCTCTATTAAGAAATTACATTTACTCTTTATGATGGTGATAAACTTTTACCTTATAATGGACAGTTTATATACAAGGCAGCGGAGGGAAAACCAGATGGGTCATAAATCTTATATTTCTCTAGGTCATACATCCCTTCTCATTAAGGAAACAGATGTCTTCGGCGATTTTTCAGTTCTTTTTTTTTTATCTGAGTTTGTCTGGCCAATTCTTCTGTGAATATAATGATCTAGAGTTTAAATATCCCTATGTGTATAATTTGATTCACTGATGCACTATATTATAATATTTGACTATTTTCATCTCAGAATCACCTATATTTAATATTAACAAAAAATTATTATGATAATAATAAACTCTGCTGGCATCCAGAACTGAGAAACACTGAATCAGAAGGCTCCATTCACTAATAGGTCCCTTAGCTTTCGTATTGATAAAGGAATCTGTTTCTTTTGCTGCAGCATCAAACAGCCTTCTAATTAATTAATTATTCCCAATGAGAGAGTGGGTTTTAAGCTTTTTAGCTCCTTTTTTGTGGTCATGGGGTCCATGGCAGGGTGAACTGTTAGGATTTAGAATGTAGACATCCACAATCTATTCCTCTTTGAAGCTTGTTCATCTGATTTTTATCTGCCTGGGTTAGGCTATTGTTTGGTTATAGCACAGGTTTAAAACATCATGGCATATATAACAAATGACAGGTTTTAAAAATAAATATTAACTAGGGGGGCCTGGCTTGGCCACAAGCTAAATGTAAAACAGGAGCTTCGATAAAGGATTGTCTCAAACCACCACACGACAAGCTTTAAGACATGGGCAGACACTCCAAAAGTAAACCAGAGAAGGAGAGGCAACTGACAGAGAGACAGGGACAAATATATTGCACCAATAGTTAGACAAGGGGAAAGAGAACGGCTTCGGTCCCTAAATCAACTGCACAAACAAGTGAAATGCAGAAGGGAGACACATCAGATGCAGAAAGCAACACAGAAGTGGACTGGCAAACATATATGAAATCTCTTCCGAAAAAGCTGGATATTAAAGAACTGTTCCACGAAGCGATGTCCAGTATAAAAACGGAACTGCAAGAAATAAAGCATGACTTGGCAGTACTGGTGTCCAGAACAGACACGCTGGAAAACAACCAAGGTAAACTTTTACATAACCAGAAACTCTTAAAGAACATTATTTTAATGCAAGAAACACAGCTGGAGGACATGCAAAAACACATAGACGACATAGAGAATAGAAGCAGGAGCAACAATATAAGGGTCCGGGGCATTCCAGAATCAACCACAAGAGAAGAAATAGACTCTGTGCTGCAACAAATATTTAATAGTATATTAAACAAAGACACACAAGAAAATATTAAACCAATATTAAACCCAAACCAAAAGACGTCCCAACTGATGTCCCTAGAGACATTATTTGCTGTATGCATGACTTCAAAACAAAAGAAGAGGTTCTTTATAAAGCCAGATCAGTCTCTAAATTAACCTATGTGGAAAACAAGACAAAACTTTTTCAGGATTTTTCCCGACTCATGCTGATTAAAAGGAAACACTTTAGACCTCTCCTAGAGCTTCTCAAATCTAACAACATGCAATACAGATGGGGATTTCCATTTGCACTAGAAGTGCAAAAGAATGGCGGACAACATGTGCTCAAATCACTCACAGATACCAGAGAATTCTTCACGTCTCTACATCTGGAAGAAATTCCACTGCCTGGATGTGATGACCAGAAAGCTCAAATTTTACTCCTACAAGAAACACACTATCCCAAGATAAGCTCAAAATAATATTCTCAAATCTATACGAGTAATATCCCAGAAAAGAAGTCACTGGGTGTGATGATTTTAATACATAAAGATATGCCCTTTAAATGTTTAGAAACACTAAAGGACAAAACGGGCTGATACATACTAGTAAAAGGAGAAATAGCAACAACAAAGATAACTATTGGGTCAATATACCTCCCAAATTCGGCTCAATATAAAGGGGCAGATTTACTAAATTCACATGAAGGATTAGAAGTTAGATCGAATTTTCAAAAAGATTCAAATTCGAATTTTCTAATGTTTTTAAAGACCACTTCGACCAGTGAATTTTGAATATTCAATTGAATGATTCTAATAAAAATCTATTCGAAATATCGACTATTAGACAAAGTACTTACCCTTTAAATTTTTATTCGCCAGATCAAAACCACCGAATTGGGTTTCATTATTTCTGATGGAATAAAAAAATTCGATAAAATGGTTAAAATCGTTCATACTTTTACTATTCGATCTTTCGACCAATCGAATTGTTGTAAAATCCTTCAAATTCGATATTCGAATTCAAAGGATTTTACTTCCCACAGTATTCCCATCTATTCCCATGGAAGAATTCGAGGGTTGGACTCATCAGCCTGGAAGCTGCGCATGGGACATACTTGGATATTCCAACATGACAATGATCCAAAACACAAGGCAAAGTCGAGCTGTCATTAGCTACAGCAAAATAAAGTGAAGGTTCTGGAGTAGCCATCTCAGTCTCCTGACCTCAATATCATTCAGCCCCTCTGGGGAGGCCTCAAATATGCAGTTCATGCAAGACAGACCAAGAATTTAAAGGAACTAGAGGCTTTTTCCAGGAAGAATGGGCAGCATTACCGTCTGAGAAGATAAAGAGTCTCATCCACAACTACCACAAAAGTCTTCAAGCTGTTACTGATGTTAAAGGGGGCAATACACAGTATTAAGAACTAGGGTATGTAAATTTTTGATCAGGGTCATTTGGGTAGTTTGTGTAGTGATTTTAGTTGTTTGAAAATAAATGGCTTCAGCCAACCACTAACCATGAGTGAAAGAAAAGTTTGTGTGCGATCATTCAAGTTCTCTGAAAAATGGTTGAGAAATTAAAAATTCTGTCAGGGTATGTAAACGTATGAACAACTGTATCCTTCAAAATATTATGGTGTTCCCAATCCTATTTATTACTAGCTAAACTGAACTTAGATTTTAGTAATTTTGGATGATTTGTTTGCTAAAACTAACAGCAGTATGGAAACGTTATTTTGTTGTTGGGACAGCTGAAATGACAATTTTAAACTTCCTTCAGTTATGTATTCATACAAATCTTCAAATTCTAGAGGAATTTGGTTGGCTGTACTATACGCAAAATAAACCTGGGCAGTATGCCAATGAAGGAAGAAACCATTCAAACCTGGCTGGCTATTTGCCCTTTGAATTAGGACTATGGCTGTGCATAGGAACATTGATAGAAGATTTTGGATCATGTAATGCTGGAAACCCATACGGCACTAATCAGTTAATGTTAACCTTATCAGGAGCAGTCCCAATTCTTTTGTAATTATTTTATTTTTTGCTGAGCTCCATGGCTCTGTGTAGCTATGAGATATTAAGCCTGCCTTTTGGAACACAGGGCAGAAAATATAATGCAGGCTAAAAATACAACATGTCTATGACTAATACCTTCTTCCCTTTGAAACAGGGAACATGAGAAGAGAAAATCTGACATGTAATATACATGAATGTGCATCCTAAATTTCAAATTCAAATTGTAAAACTCCAAATCATTAGAATGTCATTGTATTTTATCATCATTTTCATGATCGTGTGCCCATAAATCTATGAGCGTTTAAACTTTTGGATGTTAATGTGTATCCACCCATGGATTAGTCTATGGCATGCACTCATGACTAATTTATACAGTGGCACAATATAAATATATACATATATATGCATACTACTGTCTGTCTATAATAAAACATTTAAATAGAGTATAAATAGAGTATAAGGATTTAGGTTTGACCTTGGTTTTATGTATGTGAAAACCTGTCCAAATAATTAATTTTCATATAGTTGCATAGAGCATCTCTTTAAACACCAATCTACTGTTATCCATTCATAATAGTGAAATATGATAACACAGATCCAGTTCATAAAAATAAAAATTATGCAGCACTGTGTGGATGACAGGTCCTGAAAATGATAGAGTGTTCAACATTGTTTTGTTTTCCTCCCTAGGGTTAGCTCAGCACATGGGTGTAAGCAAAAAGAAATGTGAATTAGATCAAGACAAATAAAATAATCTAAGGTCTTCCTTGTCAGATCCTCTAAACCTTCTAAACTATATTTTATTTTCCCTTCTTATGCATGCAGCGTATGTGGATTTTTCCTATTTTTCCTATTTGCTTTAAAAGCTTTAAAGGAGACAATTTGAAATTGGTTTTCATTTTTTATTGTTTGTCGTTTTATAGTTATTTAGCTTTTTATTCAGCAGCTCTCTAGTTTGCAGTGTCAGCAATTTGGTTTCTATGATACAAATTACCCTAGCAACCCTGCATTGATTTAAATAAGAGACTGGAATATGAATAGGAGAGGGACTGGATAGAATAAGTAATAAAAAGTGTCAATAACAATACATTTGTAACCTTGCAGAGCATTTGTTTTTAGATTTTGTCAGTGACCCCCATTTGAAAGCTACAAAGAAACAGAAGAAACTTGCAAATCATGAAAAACCTATGAAAAATAAATAATGACGACCAATTGAAAAGTTTTAGAATTGGCCCTTCTACAATATACTAAATGTTAACTTGAAGGTGAACCACCCCTTTAAGAAGGGGTTGGATGGCTTTTTAGCAAGGGAGTCAATACAGGGTTATGGAAGATAGCTCATAGTACAAGTTGATCCAGGGTCTAGTCCAATTGCCATCTTGGAGCCAGGAAGGAATTTTTACCCCTCTGAGGCAAATTGGAGAGGCTTCAGATGGGTTTTGTTGCCTTCCTCTGGATCAACTAGCAGTTAGGCAGGTAAAAAAAAAAAGAGGTCGAATTTGATGAACGTGTGACTTTTTTCAACCTAACTTACTATGTTACTATGAATTTCGAAGTAATTGGAGTTCCAAAAAAATCCAAATACTGTGAAATTCGACCCTTGATATACCTGCCCCTAAGTACCTTGAAACAAAGCTTACTTTTTTAAACTTGTTTCCATCATTAATAGTTGATCACTGGAAGATTTGTAAAATACAAGGGAACTCCTCATGGGACTACATTTGTTCAAAATGGTTTTACAGACACAGTACATTTCTTTGTTGAAATGACATTGATTTAACAATTCTTTACTGTTTCTGACAAATGTATTCAGCCTGGTCAGTCTGTTGGATCTTTTTCTTAAAATAAAATTCCTTTAGAGTGACTGAATTTTATTCATCATCTCTGCTATTTATATAAGCTACTCCAGGAGGGACTAGTCATATATGGATTGAGCTTATTCCTCAGTGAAACATATTTAATTTGATTTAGTTATGATTTAATATTTGTACTGTAAATGTGGAGTTTATTAAGAAAACTGTAGTAATATCTGTATTTACATAACTAATACATACACCTTTAATTGCAGCTCTGCTAAATTCTCTGATTTTTAAATACTTTTTAAAATTACCGAGATGCGAAATGTTAACTGAAAAAACAGCCAGCTGAAAAAATGATGCAATAGGTATAAAGCAATATACTGTAAAAATAATTATGCTGAACATATATGAGTGATTTATTTCACTTTGTGATTTTATAAATGTTTAATTCATTGAGAGAGAGAGAGGCTATTCTGCACAGAAAGTTTTATAAATCTGTATGGTGGCAGCTGAATTATCTTGAACATTTTTGAAAAAGTGCAACCAGCTGAACAATTTAAAAAAACCGTAGGACAGAACTACAGAATCTCTTCATTAAGAAGTTGTAGAACACCCCAAAATATTTAAGGGTAAATTTACTAAATGGCAGAGTGGCCATCACTAGTGACAATTCGCTAGAAATCTCATCCACAGAGGCAGAGCCAATTTGCTAAGAGGAGTGGACAACAATTCACTAGCAAAATAGACCATCGCCAGCCCTTTTGCCAGGAGAAGTGAGGTGGATTGATTCAGTGGTGAAAATTCACCCCAGTGTTTGAACACGGTAACCCTTTACTATTACAGTCCCTACATGTACAGGTTCCCTTTAACACAAAATAAGACCTAGATATATATATATATATATGCTATACAGTATATAAGTGTAAAGCAATAGCAAGCCCTATTTTTCATGTATTTACAATATTTTTTTGTTGTGATCCCACCAATTTATAATAGGTGGTTTTCCCTGTCCTCTGTGAATGTTATTATTAATGAAATTAAGAGGTTTAAAATACTAGTTGTGTGCCATGGTTCTAGGTGTAAATAGTCAAGTCCAATAGCAGTGCACTTAAACTATCATTAATATAACATTAATGCTGCAAAACGTAACCCTTGTCATTAACACAGTAAATAAATATTGTCATTCAAATTAAAACTGAAACGTGCTTATATGCTTGAAGAATATGTTAACACATTTTCCTGATTTTACATTTTCCCAAATTTTACAGATTTTTCCTGGTTCCCTGAAAAACATAAAATGGGGGTTCTGTTGTATACCAGCAAAAACGACATATGCCATTTAGTGTAACAGCCAGTGTTTCATTTGGCACATCTAGAATACTGCAAACCTTGGTGGTTTGTAAATGAAGAAAATAGATGATAATGTAAGTTTCAGACTGTCCATCTATGCTGGCTGCCTCACAGTTCAGAACCTTGGAGAGTGCCCAATGTCTACGAATAACTGAAGACTGTACAAAGTGAAAGAATGCAGGATCAATTATTGATTGAAAGTCCTTAATCCCTCCCACTTTGATTTAGTAAAAATATTGCTGCCAACCTTGATGCTATAACAAAGACATGGAATATTGGATATCAAAATTAAGCATATGAAGCAAAACACTGGTCTGGTAACACATTGTTGTTAATGTATCACCTTCATTAATATTAACCTCACAGCTTTGTTGCAAGATTTCTTGTAGCTGATGTATATTTAGGGGCAGATTTACTAAAGGTCGAATTTTGAATGCTAAAAAATTCGAAATTCGACCTGGGAATAGTTGGGGAAAAGTGGCGAACTAAAAAAATTTGAATTCAAATTTTTTTAGCGCAATTCGATTGATCGAAACTAATCAAAAAGGTAAAATTTGATCGATCAATCAAATATTCGAATCAAATTCGATTCGAATTTTCGAACGATTTTTAAAGATCGATCGAATTTTTCCAATTCGATCTTAGGGAATGATCCCCATCTCGGTAGCTTTGTTCTGGTGAACTAGGGGGTTCAATAAAATTCAACCATCAAATAGTCGAATATTCAAATAAAATAATATTTGAATCATTCGAATTCGAATATTCGATGGTCGAATTTGCCTAATTTGCATATTCGTAATTTGAATTTGAATTTTTTTGAAAATTCAATCGAATATTCGAATCCTTCATGTGAATACATGTGAATTTAGTATTGTTTCATTTGTAAAAAGTGCAATGTTGTGCAATGGTCTAAAATTTAAAGGGCCTGTGTTTTAATATGAATTGTATGACATTTAACTGCTCCACGAACATATGCCCACTCAGAAATCATGGCTGCACTGAAATGATTTTATTTCATGATCTTCTGATGATGAAGACAAAATTGGCATAGCTGCAGTGTTTGCTATGTAGCAGTTTATTGTTGACAGATGCTCTATGGCTATTGCAGAATATTATAAACATGATCAAGGTTTATAAAGGTAAAGTTCTCTTAAGTCCATTCAGGACAGTAAAGCTGTTACTATGTGATAGTAAAAGCAAAAGTGTGGTCAATGAGCTGTCATTCTCCAAAGGACTAACTCCAAATCACCTTTCTTTTTAATACCTGTGAAGCAACACAGTTTTTATAAATAATATTAATTAAGACATGCATCAATTAAAACAACAGGCACAGTTCAGAACTTAAAATTAATTGCAATCTTTGCAATTTTACTTTTGAAAGCTAATGAAAAATTGCACATCTGAATTTGTTGACTCAAACTAAACTTGTGAATAGAAAAGAATAGAAATTTTGGCAGTTGGGGATGATAATGTGGAGATGATTACAGTAGGCTGTCAATTAGAGTGAATAGAATTTGATTTAGTTATGATGTAATATTTGTATTGTAAATGTGGAGTTTATTAAGCAAATTGTAGTAATATCTGTATTTACATAACTAAACATACTCATTTAATTGCAGTTCTGCTAAATTCTCTGATTTTTAAATACTCTTTAAAAAAACAGCCAACTGAAAAAAAGGATGCAATAGGTAAAAAAAATTATACTGAACATATATGTGTGATTTATTTCACTTTGTGATTTTATAAATGTTTAATAATTGAGAGAGAGAGGCTATTCTGCACAGAAAGTTTTATAAATCTGTATGGTGGTGTAATTGCAATCTTTGCAATTTTACTTTTGAAAGCTAATGAAAAATTGCACATCTGAACTTGTGACTAGAAAAGAATAGAAATTTTGGCAATTGGGGATGATAATGTGGAGTCGATTACAGTAGGCTGTCAATTAGAGTGAACATAAAGTATAAGTGGAAATAATACTGTAAAACTGATGTAATGGTAATCTGTGATGTGAATTGTGGTGACTATTCATGACTAGTGCTGAGCGAATTTATTCGCCAGGGGCAAATTTGCGGCGAATTCCCGTGATTCGCCGCTGGCGAATAATTTCGCAAAACACCAGAGAAAAATCGTGCGTCGTTTTTGACGCGATGCACTGAAAATGACGCAACGCGACGCGATTGACGCGATGCTCGTCAAAGACGACTCGCGACTCGTTTCGCGAATTTTTTCGCCAATTCGTGAATTTCGCTGGAAATTCGCAAATTTTTTGGCAAAGCGAAGCGGGTGATATTCGCCCATCACTATTCATGACATCATCACTTGTGCTTCAGTGTCCATGACAGTGTCCATGACATTTATAAAATCACAACATTTCTGCGGTCATCTTTGTACAATTAAATGTAACACTTCGTTTCATACTGTATGTTTTTCACAGAACACACTGTATGAATTGTTTTAGATTTGTTAATGTCCCCCATAGAAGTAGGAAACTTTTATGACCCCAGATGATAAACCCAAGATGAATGTGGCCTTTAAGTTGTAAAAAAATATTTTGGCCGTGGATTCCTTGACAATTGAACTTTTAGAAAATCACCTATGGAGAAGCATTTGTAACATAAAACGTACTACAAACTCTTATGGTATTACTCCACTCCCTACCGGCATATTCGTACTCCCAATGTAATTACTGTCTGACATTTTAAATGCTTTATTTTGTGTTATTGTTCATTTCCTATAAAGACCTTTGTTATCCCCAATAAATAGATGAATGGGTACAAACAAAGGCCCATTTCTACATTAATCATTAAAAATGCTGTTGTTAATATCCAAAAATAGTTGAAGTCCTTCATAGCACTGCCATGTCTGCATCTGGGTGACATAGATAATCCATTCTAAAACAAAGTAGAGATTATCCTATTAAAATTGACCTTTATTATTTTCAGTTTCTTACACTTACTAAAGCAGCCAATGATTTTTTTTACAGTGTTTTAAACTTTCTGCCTGATTCTCTCCATACTCAGTTTTTTTGGCAATTATTATATCACAGGAGTGTTTGGAGCTCTTACCCAATAATCATTTTGTTGTAGGCTAATTTATCCGGTGGCTGTGCAATGCCAGAAAAGCAATTCACTAAAATCCTAAGGGAGAGAAAAAAGGGTTTTCTCACCATAGTTATAAGGCCAGCTTAATTTATCATGTGCCATATTTGAATCTTTGAACCTTGCAATTTTTAGGTAGTCCGTTCTCTCTCATCTGCCTCGCTCATATACACATACACAAACCCACATTTTTTCTTGTGTTTTTGTCTTTACATCAATTGCATTGACCCTTCTTGTGCCAAAATGCATTGAAGTAAATGGATGTATTTTTTTTCAATTTTTTTTTCTGTACATGAAAAAACTGCTATTTTCTCCTGTGAAACAAAATACATAGCAACATTCTAGCACAGATTCTGGAAAACCTTCCCTACTCAGGAAACAGAGAATTTCACTGTTCTTCCTGCATAATATCATAACTAGGCATTTTACATTATTGATTTAAAGGAACAGTAACGCCAAAAAATGAAAATGTTTTAAAGTAATGAAAATATAATGTATTGTTGCACTGTGTTGGTACAACTGGTGTGTTTGCTTCAGAAACTCTACTATATTTTTATATAAACCAATTGCCATGTAGGCAGCCATTCATAGCTGAAAAGGGAGAGAAGGCACAGTATACACAACAGATAAGCTCTGTAGTATACACTGGGATTCTTCAGAACTTATCTGTTATCTACTATTTATCCTGTTCTTGAATTGCCGCAACAGCTTGTTTATGTAAGCAACAGTAGTTAGTGATGGGTGAATTTATTCGCCAGGGGCGAATTCGCAGCAAATTCCCGCGATTCGCCGCTGGCGAATAAATTCGCCTGGTGAAAATTAGCTTAAAAACAACAAGTCGTGTGTCGTTTCCCAAATTCTTTCCAAAATAGGGCACCACTACATAATATTGTCATTCCTGTAAAACACTTATTTTATTGGTGTTGCTGTTCCTTTAAATCTGGCAAAGTCTTTAACCACATCCGTTTAAAGCTGCCATTCATCACAAAGAATGTATTTGTGCACAGATGCTAAGAAATTCAGGCAATACCAGACTTTTCCTAATTCTTCTGCCTACCTGAATGTTCATGAACAACTACAGCTTGTCTAAATACAAGGTTATGTGCACACTACAGTCTAGCTCTAGCTAAAGATTACAGACCAAAGAGCATGAACTTGATTACAAAGGAGAAGAAAATTGCATTCATTTAACTGCACATTTCATTTTATCATTGTTCCCAGCATCACATCTAGTTTCCTCTTACTGCAATAGCGCCGAGAGGTGATTAATCATTTATAGTTGCAGATTGCACACACTTGTATATGTTTTTCCCATGGGATGTATAATTTAATTCTTGTAAAATTTGTATTTCCAGAAGGGTACCTTGATAATAGAAAAGTACAATTTTTATACTATCAGCTATCCCTGATCTAAATCTATGGGTCTCTCTTACAAGACATATGCCTCATTTTGGACTTTTCCCCAGTCTGCTTCTCTAATGTTAGAGGATCCTGTGGTAAGAAATATCTTCTGGGCATTTAGATTCTCCAGCTAAAGCTTTTAGTGATACAGCTCAGGTAAAACTTTGGGGCCTATTTATTAAACCTCAATATTTTCTGGTCGAGTTTTTAAAGTGGAAAAATTGTAGAGGGGAAAAAAAATAGAAAGTTTTGTTATACTGCTGCAAAAATCCAAATCCAAAAATACTCCAGCTAAAACCTATTGAAATCTTGTAAAAGTCATGGCAAATTGTCCCTTTAATTTGTTTTATACCTTCAGGATTCTCAGGCCTTTGACGCTCGTTTTGTTTGATAAATTCGAGTTGTTGAGGCAGGATTTTGATAGTCGAGTTTTCAGTAGTGATGGGCGAATTTATTCGCATGGGGAGAATTCACGGCGAATTCCCGCGATTCGCCGCTGGCGAATAAATTCGCGAAACGCCAGCGAAATTTCGCTTGGACAAATTTCGCAGAAAAAAACAAGTCACACGTCTTTTTGATGCGTTGCGAAGCGAAACTCGGGAGATTCGCCCATCACTAGTTTTCAGCATGACAATTAGAAAAACTCACATCAATTCAAATCGGAGCACAATTTTGTCACAACTTTTCCCCCGCACTGATTTTTGCAAGAAGTTTTTTTGGTAAATTGAGGGGATTTGGGTATGGGAGTTTAGTTGATTTTTTTTTTTTTTTTTAATTATAGTGAGAAGTTTTAGTAAACCCCCCTCCTTTGCTTTGTTAAAATTGCAAATATATTGGAGGTTTTCATACATGCAAAGAGAATACTGTATAGAGACAGTTTCAATATACATGCTTCTTTTGCCCAGTTCCAACACATCATTAATTTGAATAGGGCACCAGGGAGCCCTGTATCTAATGCTGGCCACAGACCTCCAAAAACTGCACCAGAGGAAGGACCCTAGAAGTCTGAAACATGTAGTGCTTATGCATCAATAAACACAACAGTGAATCACACTTGCTCTCCAGTGGACCTTCTTCATATTAACCTGGCCACAGACGCAAAGATTTGGTCATACAGATCTCCATTTCATAACATTTTAGGGCCATGTGTGGAGTGTAACGTCGATTGGTCGTTCAGTCGATGGGAAAGGTTATTATTATTATTATTATTATTAACATGTATTTATATAGCACCAACATATTGTGTAGGCTACCGATAATATCTCTGCATGTATTGCCTATCTGACGATATAAGTGGGAGACTGATGATGATAAGGTCCTTTGTAAACATTTGTAAACGAGGTCTTGAGTCTTTTAAATGAATGTTGCATGAGGCAAACCAATATAAATAGCTATCTGCAATCTTTTAGCTCAAATGATATGGCTGCAGTGACAGAGAGCTTTTAGATTCCTTTCAGACAATCATTCAAAAACTCAATTTTTCCATTTCCATGTTATAGTGTCAGAGGACAGAGAATCCATTAAGAGAACCAATCACTAAGGGGATACATTTGTGCTAAAACTGTACATTTTCATTTATATGTAGCGGGTCAACAAAGCAGCAATTTACATCTGCACTTTTTTTATTGCACAGGGGAAAGCTGCCATTGACAGCCTGAATAATGTTGGTCTTTTACTGTTGTCGTGTATTTATAAGGGGCACACCATCATTCTATTTTCATCAGTAGCGTGTATTTTTATTAGTTTTTACTGATTCATCTCCTCTGGAGCTTTTCTTTTAATGCCACCTCTACTCACAGTTACAACAATGAGTATGGCACATCTTAAAGTCTTAGTTGTGCTATTCCTTTACATGTGCAGAAGAATGCTATACTACACTGCAGTGGTAGGTATAGAAATTTACCAGAACTGTTGACTTGTCACAGGGTACTAAATTGAAATAATTCTACAATCCTTTTTAACAATGCTTCATTGTGGGGGATCAGCACCATTATTAATCACCTGACTGAGTTTGTCAACAATATATAGAAAAACTGTCAGTTATGGGAGGGCATGTGTACATTTGAGGCCTTCAGCTAAGGAAGAAGTGAAATGACTGACCACTCTGGAAAGCAACATGAATCCCCCACTATATAAACTATGCTTCATAATGTTTTTTTCTTTATTTTGCTATTGTAATGATGTTCTGCAATATACTTAGAAAAGGTCATTATTGGTTTTTGCAACCTAGCAATATTTGTTCAATAAATTATACCAAAACACATAAAAACACATGCTAGAGGAGGTATGGGATCCCTTATCCAGAGACCAGAGCGTTAACATATGGGAAAGCCATCTCCGATAGAATCCATGTTAAGCAAGTAATTCTAATTTTTTATAAATGATTTTCTTTTCCTTATTAAAACAGCATATTGTACTCGGTGGTATCAAAGCTGCATGAATCCATTTGGTGCAAAACAATACTATTGGATATATTTTATATTTGAATGTTCTTTTATCAGATTCAGTTACGGAGTTTCATATTACAGAAACATTCTTTATCTGGAAAAAAACGAGGCCCTGAGCATTCTGGATAACAGATTCTTTACATGTATCACTTAAGTATTGTCCTGATCTTAAAGTATATAGAACTGAATAAAAAATAGAAACATCTGAACAGATAGGGTAGGTTAATATTGAGTGCACTTTTTATTTTGCACCTTGACAAAAAATAATAAATGAAGCTACAGATAACTGATAACTTTATGACAAAAGATTTGTTGTAGAAGGAAACTTCCCTGTATTTAAATTGTATTTAAATTGTCATGTTGGACCTACAATAAGTTCCAAGAATTCAAAGGATTTTGCGGATCGAAACAAATGATTTGAACAATTTTTTTTCCGATCGAAAATGGACCTATTCGATTGAAATAGGTCCATTTCGATTGAAAAAGCCCTTTAAAAAAAACTTTGAGGGTCATATTTCAAATTTTTTTTTTACTTCTAAAATTCGGCCCTTTGTCAATTTATCTGTCCATCCCAAAGGTTAGGCCAGGGCAGGCAGCTACAACTGGGTTAGCACTGCATTGTTCAAGTGTTTTCTAAAGTATAAAGTGCTACATCCTTTTTTACCATCCCAGCAACTTTCCAAGTAATACCTCCATCAGACTTTACAAAGATCAGTTTTAAGTTTACTGTGATAATACCAAAAATCTTTTCCGTCTACTTAGGGTTGATGGTGCATATAACTTGGCACTAAGCATCACACTGCGGCCTTAATAAGCACACAACATGCTGCAGTGTTGCAGAAGCACATTCTGTGACTTTCTCAGCAGGGTGGATTTTAGAGGGCATTTTTATGGAGTAATCTTTAAATTGTAGGTTTCCTTAAAGTGACATCATACTGCCCAAGTGAGTTGAACTGAAGAAGCTGCTTGGATGAAACGTCTTCATTAAAATTTCTCAGCAAGTCCAGTTGCTTTGAATTACTTTTGATAAATATGTATGAAAAATGCTTTTCTCAAAAACAATTCCTGTTCAAAAGTAAAGAAACATTCTGGCATTTCTCCTATCATTTTCATAAGAGCAATGTGCACGTGCATTGTTGGCTGCTTATTCGCTAAACAATGTTAAAGGGCAAGTAAAGTGTTATTCAATGTGATCATTTGTGCAAAGCAGATAAATTATCAAAGCAGGAGAGAGCAATGTGGAGCAATGGTTCCTCTTTCCTTCCTTATCTGCGGAAACACCATGAATTCTATCCATCCACATATGAAATGTTCTAACCTGCCTGATTCATAAATCTCCTATTATTACATGGTATATAGGAGCCTTTCTGTTGTTCCAAAAATTTGTCAAAAGCAAACAAACAATCAAAACAGGAAAAAGTGATGAAAAACTCAAGTTCTTCTTCCTTTCATCTGCAGATGATATTTTATTACCTAGCTGAAATTCATACTCAAACTCAAATGGAAGTCTTGTACTGCTAATTATTTTTTTCATTGTTTGCAGCATGCTTTGGAGACAATCAACCTTCTAGCATTCATGTAACAAGCCTTTATTATGAATTAGAAAATACTGTATATACCAGTCAATCAAAGTCTTTTCATCTATAATCTTTGGGCTAGTGACACACAAGCATATTTCTCAACTAGTGTATATACTGTACATCAATGGATAAAAGCCAGTCCACTGTCTTCTGGGGACGCAGCTAATTAGCACACACAGAGGAAATGTATTTTCTAAAATAATTTTTAATGTTTTTCTGTGAAGGTTGTCTTCTCACTCATCCAAGTCATGGTATCACTATAGTGAATAGTAAGTCAAAATTATCTAAAGACGTTTCGTTAGTCATCCAACTGGCTTTCTCAATTCAGAACTGATAAAAACTGTTGATGACTAGCAAAGTGTCATCAAGGACAAACAAAATACAGCAAGCCTTTTTTATTTTGCTTTTAGTGTGCCCTCCCAGTAAAAATCATAATGCACACATATTCATATTACAAAATAAATCTTTAACAGCCAATAGATTTAGTCATTTTAGCCATAATCATTACTGTTTATCCTTTTATTGCCAATGTTTCCCTTTATTGTAGCACTGACTGTGTTGTTTGATTTTGCAAATGATAAATAAAAACCACAAGTGGATAGGGTTTCAGGCTCCATGTACAATTGAAACAATTGACATTATTGTGACTAGGTTTTTAATCCATCTCCTTTCTCTTTGTTGGAGTAACATTTTCTATAATTTCCTCTTTTCCAATTCACATCCAACACATACCATTTGGTCCCAACATTTTTTTTAACTATATATATTGTTACAGTTATCAGAGGGTCCATTATAACACATGACACTGTACAGAATTGTTTCCATTTAGGCAGGTAGCACTGAAGGGACAAGCTGATCAATGCAGGCCTTGACATTGGAATTCTCATTCTAATTTAAAATGATGGACTTGGATGTTGGCCCAAGAGTTATTCAAAGAAATTGACATTTCCTTTTTTTCTAATACTCTTTACACAATCTGTTCCTCTAAGTGCCTTTTTATTGATTTTTTTACATCTTATATGGTAAGTTTTGTGGCATTTATATATTCATTAGAAACATTTTTTTTACAGTACAGGTATGGGATCCATTATCCAGAAACCCATTATCCAGAAAGCTCCACATTACAGAAAGGTCATCTCCCATAGACTCAGTTTTATCCAAATAACCCAAATTTTTAAGACAATTTCCTTTTTCTCTGTAATAATAAAGCAGTACCTTGTACTTTATCCAAACCAATATATAATTAATCCAGTCCATTTGGGTTTATTTACTGTTTACTTGACTTCATAATAGACTTAAGGTATGAAGTTTAAAATTATGGAAATCCATTATCCGGATAACCCCAGGTCCCAAGCATTCTGCATAACAGGTCCCACACCAGTATTTGTAACAGGTGCACAACTATGACCGGATTCAGACAACCTAAATATTATATAGATATGAGTAATAGGCTATAAATGAGTAATAGGCTACTATTGTGGTGATCTTACTACAATCAATGTTTTATTTATTTGCATAATCTTTCCCTCTGTTAAAATTCCTATGATACCTTTGATCCAGATTAGTTTCTGAGCAGTGTTACTGTAAAAGGTCGGTTACAATCACCTTAAAATTTTTACTTCTACAAAGTAACTCAAAGGCGTGTATTTTTAAAAGTGCCCATGTTTAATTTTAGCATATCATTCCTAAGAGCAGGTGTTTGACTTGTGAATTAATAATCCATGGCTATATTATGAGAAGCAGTACCACATATTTTGTAAATAATAACAGAAATACAGATATTGCAAGGTATAGCAAGTTGTTATCTATAACATCTATATAAAAACAGTTTTATCAAGTGATACAATGAGAAGAGATACTGAAGCATATGTGAATACAGAAAGAATAATGTGACTTATGATAGGCACATTTGTGTTGAGTATTGTATGCAACAGTCTTTGTGCAATGATCACTAGGCTGCGGAGAGAAGTTAAGAATGCAAAGGCATTCCTAGGAGAACAATATTGCTCGGGCACCCTGCTTCTTATTTGTAAAATTGAAGGCCATCTCTTTGCTTTTACTTTACCCTGTGCTACAATGCACAGTTATATATAAGGTTCTGTGAATAGTGTGGTACCCACAAGACTAAGCAGGCAGGCCCAGCAAGCAGCTACTAGCAGTATTATATCAAGTCTTCAAAAGCAGATAGAGAAATAACCTTCATCGCCCCAGCTTCCTTCATCAGCATGCACAGCTACACTTCAAACAGGTTAATACAGAACATCTGCTTGCTAAATATATTTGACCACAGTTGTATAGCGTTTCGTGTATCAATTAGATTCTAGAACTGCCTTTCCTTCTTGGCTCATTTAGCCCATGAGATGTTAGGATGAGTTAAAGATTGAAACATATTATTATGGACCATCACAGTGGGTCTTTCATATAAGAAAGAAGAAGAAATAAGAAGAAAATTGTAATTTAGCTTAACAATGGCTTACACAGTGCACACATATACAGTATGAGCATACATACATATGAGTATTATTAAAACATAAGACATTTTATGTTCCATTATGTTTTGTATCTTAACATTGCCTAGTGAGCCCACACCATTCCATTTTTAAGATTTTATCAGAGCTTTTGCCAACTGGAGTATCCATTCACTGATTTATTAATAAAATTATATATAACGGAAAATTACAGCTAGTGGCTATTAGAAAGTTCTGTATAGAAATGCAGCTCTATAAATATATCTGTTTGGTAAGTCTCACTCTAACAGCACAGTTTACACTTTAGAAACATGAATCAAAATGTTAATCAGAATTAACTTACTTGTTTTCCTTGATTTTGTATGTCTGGATCAAGTAGGATTGACTGTGTATTTTCATGTATCATTTGGCATATTTCAAATGGACAGTAAAGTGCTGTGATGATTGCCCAAAGCAGTGACCTTGTGTAGTTATGTTAAAATAGAACTGGTAGGCAGTGAGTTTAAGAAATGGAGCGGTCAGGCATGTCCTTACCTGACTGGTGAAGATAAACAATGAGGCCTTTACTGCTGTTGGCATGGTGTAATTAAATGTAAGTATAATTAAACAGGGAAAATATTCTTCTGCTGGTGCTTTATGAGTTTGTTTTGTTCATTGGTTTATATAATTGGACAATATGAGGGTCATTACCACCCTGGAATAGTTTATCAATGACAGCCAGTAAAGATGCTTTTCAAGATCAGGTGGTTATATGTATTTAGATGGTTTAATATGGAGTGTCTGCAAGCCAGGCATGTGGGTAATTAGACTCTAAATACAGAAAAATATTATTTTTGCATATGGACTCTACAATATTCATAACTCATTCCCTTTGCTACTGATCCATCAGGACCAGTTGATTTGATGCACCCGATTCTTCCTAATTTAAGAAATTAGTTAATGGTCAGGTTCAAAATAAAGTCATTTGGTCCTGTTTCACTGCTGAAATTTAAATGAATTGCTGTGTGTGGTTTATAGTGCATGTGGGTGGCATTTCCCCCTATAGTTAGCTGGGTAAAATATTGAATTTTTTACTTTTATAGTGCAGAGTGCTTTAAAGCTGCAACACCAAACCTATATTTTATTATATGTAAAGCATAAAGAAGTATAATGGAATGATAATTTATTGCTTTTTTGCCAAGAAGCCTTAATTATTGCTTGCTACAGGCATAATTACAGAGAGCTATATCCAAATACCATAACCCTTTCTGCACATGAACTTCTTACACGGCATATATGGAAAGTAAACGTAGGGAGAATATAGATAGCACTTTATGCATAGTGCTGCAGTTTATAAAAAACGTGTATGGCAGCCTGAAGCGTTACTGCAAATGTAAGAATTACATTACTGCTGTTTAATATATGGTTTCATTGCTCACCTCTAATGAGCAATAGGTTACAAGAAATGATTTGCCCTTTGTCATAAATCTGAATCCACACCTTTAAAACACTTAACATAAGACAGCTAATGGCTGAGCAAAACCATGGTGTAATTCTCTTTTTAATGCAATATAATAATGATTTTCCCTACAACGCTTGTACATTATTGTAGGAGTTGTAGTTTTGCAACACTGGATCCAGCAGGGCATGCATCTTTAAAACTATTTGAATAAGCTTGGAAGTATACTAGTAGAATGTTTCAGGGAACAGCTACTTTAGGGATGCTGTAATGGGAAAAAAGTTTTCAAAATGCATCAGTTAATAGTACTGTTCCAGAAGAATTCTGCATTGAAATCCATGCTCAAAAGAGCAAACAGATTTTTTTTATATTTCATTTTGAAATCTGACATGGGGCTAGATATATTGTCAATTTCCCAGCTGCCCCAAGTCATGCTCTGATAAACTTCAGTCACTCTTAACTGCTGTACTGCAAGTTGGAGTGATATCACCCCCCAGCAGCCTAACAACAGAACAATGAGAAGGTAACCAGATAACATCTCTCTAACACAAGATAACAGCTGGCTGGTAGATCTAAGAACAACACTCAATAGTAAAATCCATGTCCCACTGTGTACTACTCAGTTACATTGAGAAGGAAAAACAACAGCCTGCCAGAAAGCAGTTCCCTCCTAAACTGCTGGCACAAGTCACATGACCGGGGCAGCTGGGAAATTGACAAAATGGCTAGCCCCATGTCAGATTTCAAAACTGAATATAAAAAAATCTGTTTGCTTTTTTGAGAAATGGATTTCAGTGCAGAAGTCTACTGGAACAGCACTATTAACTGATGTGTTTTTTTAAAAAAAAAAACATGTTTTCCCATGACAGTTTCCCTTTAACTACAAGTTGAAATGTTCTACTTCAGATTTAGCTTTATGCATTTTCTATCATTTTCTTTGTATAACATAAAAATGCAAATGTCTTCATCTACTGTATACAGGATATAGTTATTTGTATTTACAGATATTTCAAATATTCATTAGACTAGCCTTGTTTCTCATAGTCAAGCCTTTGTAGATTGCATTGGACCAGCCTTTCCTTCATTATATCTAGGACTGCAAGAATGTTTATAAAGACAGACAAATGTGAACCACGTCTGTACTTTAAAGGTTCACCTGTAGCAGCAATAGTGCCCACAGTATGGATCCTCTCCAAGCAGTCTGCTTCACAATAACTGCCAATCAGTGCTTGTTAGCCAAATTGTGCATTCCATCTGCTATGGATCTAGGTTATAGCCATATCAAAAAAAAAAAAAAAACAGAGGAATTTGGTATAAATCAATAAAGGAGTTTACATTAGAGGTGGTCTTTTTTTAGAGAGACTCCCAGTAGTTTAAAGCTTATCAATACTTCCAGCACACTATATAGAGCTGGCACCTTGCTGACTCACTGAACCTTGTTGCCAGAATAAGTCTGGCTCTGTATATAAACAATTTGACTGCACAAGAAAGATAATATCATGTGTCAGATAAAGGAGGCATTTCAAAGAGTAGCTGGAGTGCCTGAACTTCTGTCAAAGGTTGCATATATTCTAATGCCATAGCTGCACTATACATAGAAGTTTGATTGTACATTGAGTAAACACTTACAGGCATTCTCATACTTGCATTATGCCTAGCAATACAAATACATTACCTTGAATGAATATCTTTGAAAACTGCTTGTTCAAATAACAATAAAATAGATTCTACGCTTCCTTTCAAAATGCAGAATATGGCTTTATTCAAGCTTTGTTGAGATTCCCCACATAACATATAACTGCAAATTAGAATTCATGTCTTATTTTGAATATGATGGCAAGTGAAGCAAAAGGACGATTTAAACCGCCTTAGGGTCCATGTCCTTGTAAAGATTTTCAAATGCTATGATTTGTGAAGCTGTGATTCTTTGCAAAAACCATGTTCTCAACAGGGATGGGCTGAGACGATTTATATGTATTGTTTGCATTTAAGAGTGTAATCTTGTTTAAATGGTGATTCAGCAGAATATTCTGCGCCTGACTGCATTGTCACCTTGAGCTGTGTGTTGCTTGTGGAGACATTCCTCTATGAGCTTTGTTTAGGGGGAATCATCAAATCCCCTGTAGTGATAAATGATTAAGCACCAGTGGAGGCTCTCATGGTTCTGTTAATGTGCAGACTAGAGAAACAAAAAAAAGCTGAAAAATGTGTATCTTGTTTCTTGCTGAGCTCTGGGACTCTTCAACCCTAGGGAGAATGATTTTAAACTAAGAACAAACTGTTCCATTTGTCTAAACATTTCCCCAGTAGAAACATGCATGGAAGAGGTGGTTATGCCACTGCTGATGAAGGACTTTGTGTAAGAGCAGAGCAAATTACCTTTTGGGATTTAACCCCTCCATTTCTCAGGCTCTCTGGTTTCTGAAACCCAGAGATCAGTTATTTGAGATATGTATTACTATGGCATAACATGATACCATACCTGAAAAATGATACCATAACTGGAAATGAACTCAAATGATTAACCCATACAGCCTGCTGCAACTTGTAACATCCCAGTGAGTTTGTGTAAGAGGAAATTATTTGTTTGAATATATTCATTGCAATGAAATCACTTGAGACACAGTTTCTAGTCTCCCAGTTGGAATTCCAGGATTTCCCTGAAGCTTCCATCTAGTAAAAACAGTGGAGAGTCTGGTGGCATGGAATTTTGGTTTGCCTTTTTTATGCTCTATCAGCACCATATTTTGTTAGTGCAATTTTGCTTTAGGCTGCAAAGGAACATAGAAAAGCAATTTAAAATAGATATATCACCTATATGTAATATAAGGCACTAAGTTTGCCCAGGAGCAGTAACCCAAGGCAACCAATAAGATGCTTGCATTTAAACAGGTGACTAGTAAATTCTATCTGCTGATTGGTTGCTATGGGTTTTTGCCCCTGGGCAAACTTTGTGCCTTTTATTACATTACCCTTAACTCTATGACCAATGGGCTAAACCTCAAGATTCAGGTTAAAGTCCTATGAATGTGTATCTTAGTCACTTGCTGCCATTCACTTACATATTAAATAGCTCAAAGTTTGCTTATTCTAGTAATCCAAAGCAAAAGTATGTAACAATTAATAGTTAACACGATTGGGTGCTAACATTACGAACACAAAATACAGCTTTACAGCACATATTCCAAAAATCTCATTTGTGTCACTTGTAAAGGCTTTGTGCTACAAAACCATCCAATGCTGAGTCACTTTTAAACAGCATCTTAAGAAAAGTGCTCTGGTGATACTAAGAAGAAATGATCCTTTCTGAAAGACGTTCATTAACTACATGGTTACAAATTTGTTCCATTAACGAGTTCAAAACAATACAACTGTCCATTAAGTTTTACGCTTCCTTATTGCCCCACCGCATCCCTGCTCCCTATAAGGAAAATATATATATATATATATATATATATATATTATTTATTTTATATTTATATTTGCCCAATAAGCATTCCACTTTAGCTGGAAATGTAGTTTCTCTCTTCAATAGCTATAGGCCATGAAGAATCTCCATTTTCAGAATTAGCTGAGCATCTTTGCAGCTTGGTTCAGCCATTTTTGTACAGAATGGCCTTGCAAAATACTGCTACAGACTGTGTAGACTGTGAAGACAGGCTCTAGGACCCTTTGCTTTACAACCTTGGGCCAGATAAGACGCTCAGGACTAAAAGGCAATTCTTCATGAAATAAAAGAAAGCAACCATTTTCAATTACAGGTTTGTTTTTAGCTACTTCGGGATATGTTCCATATTAATTCAGTTTTATTATGGACACAAAAGGAGCAATAAAACTCAAACAGCGCTTGCAGTCAGAGCGTAAGAGGAATTTATGCTATGCTGTAAAATCAGAAACGCATAGGTTTTTTTGAAATGATTCAGTGATGTCCCCTAGTTCAGCTGCATGTCAGTGGGTGTGACATAAAGTGTTGAGCCAGGAGGTGGCAGTGCATTGATACAGGATGCCAGCAGTACATCACATTCCTTTAATGTTCATTATGTGCATCTTTATCTGTTAAGCTCCACAGCATCAATTTTTTTTTTTTTTCATTTAGATTATGTCCATGTGAACATGTGGAATATCCCGCCTGTAGTACTTAAACTACACCTCTCAATATCATTCCAAAATGCCCAGCAATTATTACAATGTGTAATATAACACACCCCTGGGTGAGCCTCAGAGTGTGACCTACTGCCAGTGCATCC
>CM044444.1:55555238-55569765 GCA_024363595.1 Xenopus borealis
CGAAATGCCAGAGATTCGCCCATCACTACTCCCTGCAACTACCAGCACAGATGTACTATTCCTTAGGCTGAGCTCACTCAGGTGGTTCTCTGGTTGATTTATGGGTCACAAATCAACCAGCATTTAAATAACTGCAGTCCAGGTGTTGTTTCCAACAGATGCACTTCTTTATTGACCATAGACAGGCAACCAGGGGATATTAATAGTGCTCACAAAATTGTGTAGTATATCAGTCACATCAGTCTCAATAAGTGGAATCCCACACAATCTGAAATGCTTCTGATAGATATTACTTGGTGATGGCCTTATCACTGCAAGGGTGCTAAACCCACTGATCTCCTCGTTTGGAGAGTAGAACTACTCACTAAATAACCTACTACTGCCTTTCTCTCCTAGAGTGACTATAACAGTATAATTAATACCACTAACCAGGCCTGACACCTGCACAGACTGTTTGTGTATAATGTTTATTTCAGTCATGCATTCTTGTGCAAAAGGAAGTGAGCAAATAACCTGCAGTGCTACACCAACATTCTCAAACTGTGAGACTGGCAACCATAAAGTGAAGAAAAGCAGTGCAGGGTGATGATTTAAAGGAGACATAGGACAAATTATTATTTGTAGGCAATAATCAGTAATATATGGTGTTGCTTTTACATGGTGCTAAAAATGTATATTATCTTTAAAAATAGCCCCTTTATTAGAGCTCCCTATAGATGTTCTCTGGTCCCTGTCTGTGTTTTAAATGATGGGTGGGCGTGTCCTAACAGTCCCTGCCAGAAGCACAGTAGGAGGGAGACAGCCAATCACAGCCCTGCAGTCACACAAGCACAGACAGGCTTCAGTTCCCCATCAGGTCCTCCTAGCTGCTGATTGGTTCCTGTCCTACAGTGCAGTGAGCTGAGAGCCGCTGGCTCCCCTGCACAGCCTGGGAATTCAGGGAGCAGGAAGTGGAAGGGAAGGGATGGATTATTAGGGTTTGTTCAGAAATATTCAATAAATCAGACTGAAAAACTACTTTTTTAAAGGGATAATATCATGGGAAAAAAATTTTTTTTCTAAATGCATCAGTTAATAGTACTGCTCCAGCAGAATTCTGCACTGAAATCCATTTCTCAAAAGACTTGTACTGCAAATTGGAGTGATATCACCCCCTCCCTTCCCCCCCAGGAGCCTAATAACAGAACAATGAGAAGGTAACCAGATAACAGCTCCCTAACACAAGCTAACCGCACTCAATAGTAAAAAGCCATTCAGTTGCATTGAGAAGGAAAAACAACAGCCTGCCAGAAAGCAGCTCCCTCCTAATGTGCTGGCATAAGTCACATGACCAGGGGCAGCTGGGAAATTGACAATATGTCTAGCTCCATGTCAGTTTTCAAAACTTAATATAAAAAAAATCTGTTTGTTCTTTTGAGAAATAGATTTCAGTGCATAAATCTGCTGGAGCAGCATTATTAACTGATGTGTTTTGGAAAAAAAAACTGTTGTTTTCCCACAGTATCCCTTTAAGCACAATTCTTCGATATCTAAATTAGTATAATGCACTGGTACATTCTTATTTTTTACACAATATGTCTCCTTTAAGGAAGAAAAAGCCATGTGGATCCTCTAAAACCGATTTGTAAACTTATTAAACTTGACTGCCAGATTTGCATACCTTTTGGGGCTGATAACGGGTTCAGATATATCTGTGATCCTATTAGTGGATCCATCACCCCCTGCAGAACTTCCAAATCTTCCATTTCCAGTTAAGGACCAATTTACTTACCTGGGAGTTGTGATTAATTTGCAGTCTACAAGTAAAAAGTGGCATTCTCTACTGTTAAAGGTTAAAAAGTGTCATTCTCTACTGTTAAGTCCAATGGGCACATTGACAAAGATGATACTGCTCCCTAATCTAACATACAGTATGTTTTTCTACAATCTACCTATTAATAAAGAAAGTCTTCTTTACTAAATTGGATACAACCTTTAGACAAATGATCTTGGCTAATTCCCGTGCCAGTTTAAGCATAACAACTTTGACTAGAGGGAAACTCCAGATTTAGGTTGCCTTTCCTAATATATTTCTATACTATCTTGCCACTCACCTAAGTAACTTGGCCTTCTGGGTGGAAGAAGCTTTAATATCAGCAGCACAAATCATTATAGGATGAAACCTCAAGTTAGCCTATGATAATTCTGTTACATCTTTCATGCAAGTGGTCTGGATAAAAATAGTGCAGGTAATACAATACACTTTCCGCAAACCGCATTAAACGAATAGTTCAGTGTAAAAATGAAAACTGGATAAATAGGCTGTGCAAAATAAAAAATATTTCCAATATAGTTAGTCAGGGAAAAATGCAAACTATAAAAGCTAGAGTGACTGGATGTCTAATATAATAGCCAGAATCCAACTTCCTGCTTTTCAGCTCTTTAACTTTTAGTTAGTCAACAACTTGAAGGAGGGCCACATGATTTTGCAATTGATCCTCAGCATTCAGGTGAGATTCAAAAGCAACAGTTATGACCCATGTGACCCTCCATCAAGTCACTGATTGGTTACTGCCTGGTCACCAGGGTAACCAGTCCAAGAGAGCTGAAAAAGCAGGAACTTGCATTCTGGCTATTATATTAGACATCCAGCAACTCCAGCCTTAATACATTACATTTTTGGCTAACTAACTATATTAAAAACATTTTTTATTTTGCACTGCCTATCAATTTACACAGTTTTTATTTTTATACTGAACAATCCCTTTAAAGGAAAACTATACCCCCCCAACAATGTAGGTCACTATAAACAGATATTGCATAAACCAACTCATATGTAAAACCCTGCTTCATGTAAATAAACCATTTTCATAATAATACACTTTTTTAGTAGCATGTGCCATTGAGTAATCATAAATAGAAAATAGCCATTTTAAAAAATAAGGACAGCCTCCTGGGATCCTAGGATCCAACGGTGCACACAAACATACCAAGCAAACTATAAAGCTAGGTCACATGAGCCAATTAACAGAGAGAGTTCTGTCTTTTGCTTCCACACTTCTTCCCTTTACAGTTAGTTTAAATATTTCTGGTCAGGTGATCTCTGAGGCAGCACACAGACCATCATGAAAAGGTGGTTCAAGGCAAGAGCTTTAAAAGGGCAATATTCACTTAAATATATATACCAGGTAGGTAAGAGTATTTAATATGTCACTTGATTTGATATAAACTATGTGTTGCTCAAAAATTAATTTTCGGGGTATAGTTTTCCTTTAAGGGATCTTTGCTTCCCAGGTATAGGTAGACTAGGCAAAAATATTGTATGGGAGAGATCTAGCATTTTTACAATAGTAGATCTGTGGCAAGAAGGCAAGATAGTTCACTTCTATGCACTTAGACAAAAATTTTAGCTACCTGCCCATCAATGGCTGCAATACTCTCAGATCAAAAACAGCAAACAACCTATTGGACTTTCCCAATACTCCCTAATTTATCCTTTCCTGCAGAGCTCATCAAAAGGCCTTATTTCCAGACTGTACATGTATCTGCATTCTGAAGTATTTACAAGCCATTGTACATACATGGGAGAGTGATATACGCTAGTTGGATGACGAGGAATGGGATGAGTTGTTACTTTACCCAGCATCTCTGAATTATATAGACAGGATGACCGCACTCTGCTTTATACACATGGCTTATTATTATCCATCTAAATTACATAAAATATTGCCTACAGTACATCCTCCTTATAAATCCCTAGATGCCATATAGATGGTTTATTAGTACATATGATATAGGAATGTACAGCCCTGTCTTCATTTTGGTCGCAAGTGCTTAGCACTCTAGATCGGTGCTGTCCAACTTCTGTGGTACTGATGGCCGGAATTTTTCTAGCGTACATAGTGGAGAGCTGATAATGAAATCCAGTCCCTGTTTTTAAACCACATCTACTTTAAACCACACCTACTTTAAACCACACCCATGTTACCACAAGACCATATTCACATTAATGGTAGTAGTACACTAAAAAAAACAAATGGTTGTTTTTCTATGCAGGGATATCACTTATCACTCACATCTGAAAAAAGTTAAGTGTCATATTAAGACAAACCCTTAAATCCATATGCCTCCTCCTCCCCTGTGGATAACACAGCACCCCCAGGACATGATTAAACACCTTAGGGGCCCCTAACAATAATTTTCAAATGCCAACAAACCCCCATAACTAATACCAGGCTTACTGTATGTTCCACAGGCAGAGTAAGGCACACACAGGCAGAGTATGGCAGATACACAGGCAGAATATGGCACACCCAATGACCATAGGGCAGATAGAGTCTTTCACACCCATAGAGAATAGGTCAGACAGAACACAGCAGGATAAAGGGAAACTTATCAGGACCACTCAAAGACAGGGGTGTCCAAAAGGTAGATTGTGATCTACCAGTAGACCTTTAGCTGGTGATCAGTAGATTTCAAGTCACTGTAAACAAACATCTTGTCTAAATCCCTCTCCTGTTTCATGCTTTTCATTCAGATATTTAGTACATTAAATAAAATAGAAATAGATGTTTAAATTTAACTAGTGATGACGTTTTGACACGCGTTGCAACTCTTTTTTTTTTTTACGCCAGCGAATTTTCGGCAGGTGAATTTTTGCTGGCGTTTCACAAATTTATTCACCAGCGGCGAATTGCAGGAATTTGCCTCGAATTCGCGCCTGGTGAATAAATTTGCCCATCACTAAATATAACACTATATATTTTCTCATAAATCAATATTTAAGTAACATTTTCTATAGAACAGAATGCTAACAATTTTTTTTGGGATGTAGATCATAATGGGATAACATCACTGAAAGTTGACCTCACATTAGTGAAGTATGGGCACTCTTGCTCTAAGATGTGCTACATACAAAGACACAGTGCTGCTGCCCCATTAGCATTTTGTATGAATGTGAACAATGTGGGCAGTTTCTGTCTGGGTCTCAAGTGTGAACGGTTCTGGGCTTTACGAAGTGAAAAATAGAGGTGTTTCAAGAGTGAACAATGCAGGGGTGGGTTACATGTGTGAGCAATACAGCAGATTACAGTCTGAATTTGAGTTTTAAACAGTGCAGGGGCCAGTTAATCTCTGTACTGATAACTTCTAAGTCTTACACATGGTAAACAGACACAGCAGGCAGACTTTATGTGGGGGCCACACAAGGGAGGGTCATGGACTGCCAGTTGGACAGCCCTGCTCTAGAAAATGAGCTCAGTAAACTTTTACTACTCCTGGCTTCACTGCTATTGTTACACTTTTAATAAAAACTGCCTAAGTAAAGAAAAAAAAGAACCAAGTTGTATATGTTGGCGCTATAGAAATACATGTTAATAATAAATAGTAGTGAGATTTTAACTGAATAGTCCTGTTCTGCAGCAAGTGAGTAGAGTAGTTATCTTTATTCAGAGAAAAGTTTAACTTTAACAAAATAGCTGGCTATTTTGTTAGACTGCGCATGTGTCTGCCCCGGGAAATTTGAACGAAAAAGAAGAAGGAAGACAATCACTCTGTGGTGCTCGCTGGCATAACCCCAGGCAGCTCCTAATAGATGCACCAGCCTGGGGTGCCAGGTAAGTACATACAATCACTTGGGGGTGCCTAACTTTCGGCACACCAAGTAAAAATGCCTTTCCTTCTCTTTTAAAGGGTGAACCCTAATGTTCACCCATTAAGAACGTAAAAATACAAATGAAAAAAGAGTGGCAGAATTTTGTTCTGGTGTACTGTGGTGAGCTCTGGTTTTACTATTTGATAAACACACTCAAATTTGTGCAGTTAACCAAAGCATCTGATCAGGTCTTAGCTTCATTCAAAATCAGGTTTAATGCAACTGCCAACTGCACTGGTGCAAAGATGATACACAAAACGTGGTCTGTACTCCCTAGATCCTTCCATATCCTTGTTAAATGATCTAGTCTTTATTCTTCTCAAATATCCTACTCTGATTTAGCATAGCTATACCTGCCTTTTCCCTTAGCCACTCTAACTGTAGCAATGGAAACAGGAAGTACATGTTTTAAATGATTTTTAGACTCCTGAATAATGAATATTTGTGAATGTGTGACACCTGATAAATTAAATTGCTAACTTCTACCAGTATGAAATACTACTCTTGTATGAGATTACAATAAAGCTTGAAAGACCTTGCGAGCAGTACAGAGAGCACGGCAGCTAATATGTTATACATTTTAAAATAAATCATAGTCTTAGTTACTAGCAATTAGCCAAAGCTTAAAGTCTAGTCCTTCCATTAGATTAGGTATTACAGAACACCCGGCAAAAAAAAAAATCAACTTGTATCCGGAGCAAAGAATCGAGTTCAAATCAAAGGGCGATTTGAACTCGATTCTTTGCTCCGGATACACGTTGATTTTTTTTGCCAGGGCTTCTGTAATACGCAGCAGGTCAGACACCAGTCGTACAAATCATACCTAATCCAATCATTTATACAGTGGATAAGTGGATCAATTTTTTGCGGTGCTGCTCCAATTCCCATAAAGAAAGCGCAGTCTTTTACCATTTTACCTACTGTAGTCCTTCCATTAGTTACATACCAGGTCATTTAGAGGTAATTCAGTCACACTGATGTTTTCCCTATTTTCTTAATTCCTAAAATGGTAAAGATGGAATGCGAGAGGGTTCATATTTTTAGGATGGAGAGTTGCAGTCACAGAGAAATTTGAAGAATTAATATCCACCAAAGAATGAAGTGCATCCATTAAACTGCCTGCTACATAAAATTTTGCAACATACTATAAAATCTGTCCTAAAAAAACTACCATCATCTTTGTATAAAGTAAAAGCCAAATGTTTCAAGTACTTCATAATGTGGTGACCTAAAAAGGGTTATTTATGACTGCAAGTATAATTGCACTAAAATGGGCATAAATGTCACTAGTATTTATCTTATTAAAGGTTTTTGCATCAAAACATGATCATTACAGCACTGCTTCTATCCTGCCTTTTTGGTTCAATACTCCTTTAATTCCAGTGTTGTATTAATAGGCCAAATGAATCAACATGAATCAATTTTTATACCATGGTGCAGTAGTGGCTCAAAATGTTAACCACAGCTTGTAACTATTTTGTAAACATGCACATTTACAGGTGGATTTGTTTTGGCACATTGGATACAATATGTGTGAGAACATAAGTGATGAGCGAAATGTTTTGTCATGAAAAAAAAATACCTATAAACAATGGGTAAAAAATTATGTGTCAAAAATTTTTTACCCATCTACTTAAATGCATTTGCCAAACTTTTTGCCATTTTGCTAATTTTTGGCAAAGCATTACTGGTCAAATTCCTTCTTCACTAGAGAAAACAGATCAACATATCTTACCTATAAAGTTGGAATGCTTGGTCCTTGCACCTCATGCTATAAACTAGAATCAAACAGTAAATGGACACTTGACTCTAGTATATAGTTTAAATAGCCATAATTGCAGTCCTTTATG
Source organism: Xenopus borealis (assembly GCA_024363595.1). Lineage (NCBI taxonomy): Eukaryota > Metazoa > Chordata > Amphibia > Anura > Pipidae > Xenopus > Xenopus borealis. The sequence continues at coordinate 55,562,721 of CM044444.1, forward strand.
GTGTTTTAATAGGTGAAATTTAGCACCAGTTTCATAGCAATTGTAAATGAGCCCTCATGACTCTAAACGGTATTCTTTATATCATAAGGAAAACAAATGCCATTATGTAAAAAGGAATACTTGATGGCAATGGCACCAATCCCTAGTGACTACTATCTGCTTATTGTATAAAGTGGGAGTACAATTTCCCATATATAAGAATAGAAATGAAAACTCCATGTAAAATGTGGCAATGTGTCATGTATAATATTAATTTATATTGTGCTATGCTATGGTTGAAGTCACAAGCTAGACACAGAATTAATTTGTTAAGATTGACTAAATTCCAATTTACTCATCCTCCAAACAAAGGGGAGAAGTTTTGTATTGTTTAACATTACATTCAATAGAATTACTTACCTTCTGCAAATATTCCAGTCTCATTTACATAATACTTTCACTGTTAAATAGATATGCAAAAATTATCTTATGGTGTAATATGTATGGAGATAAAATTGTGACTGGACTTTTATAAACCAGAATAACAGTTCTGTAAACCATTTATTTTTCATGTTTCAAGAAGGATGCTCTTAAAATAGTCCCTAATTCTATTCTCACATGTATTGTTCTGGTAACAGATATAGGATCAGTTATCTAGCAAACCATTATTCAGAACGATCTGAATTACAGGAAGGCTGTTTCCATTATAGACTCATTATAATCAACTCATTAAAAAAAGTGTCTTTAATTATTTCCTCTTCTCTGTTCTAATGAAACAGTTACTTATACATAATCCCATCTAGGATATAATAAATCTTTACTTTATTTAAATGATTTGCTAGTAGACTTAAGGTATGGAGATCCAAATTATGTAAAGATCCCTTATATGGTCTCAAGCATTTAGAATAACAGGTCCCATACCTGTATTTCTGTTACAATTTTTCTTTGAATGATAGTCACAGAAAAAGAAAGACATTTGTATGGATTTAAAGGGGTGGTTCACCTTTAAGGTAACTTTTATTATGTTATACAACGGCCAATTCTAAGCAACTTTTCAATTGGTTTTCATTATATATTATTTATAGTTTTATAGTTATTTGTATTTTTCTTCTAGTTCTTTGCAGCTTTCGAATGGGCATCGCCGTCCCCTTCTAAAAAAAACAAATGCTCTGTAAGGCTACAAATGTATTGTTATTGCTACTTTTTATTGCTGATCCTTCTATTCAGACTCTCTCCTATTCATATTCCAGTTTCTTATTCAAATATATGCATGGTTGCTAGGGTAATTTGGGCCCTAGTTACCAGATTGCTTAAATTTCAAATTGAAGAGCTGCTGAATAAAAAGCTAAATAACTCAAAAACCACAAATAATAAAAAATGAAAACCAATTGCATATTGTCTCAGAATATCACTCTCTACATCATACTAAAAGTTATCTCAAAGGTGAACAACCCCTTTAATGAAAGGGAAATGATTGTTGTAGTACAGATATGGGATTCTGTTCCCATATCTGAATTATGGAAAGGCCATCTCCCATAGATTTCATTATAATAGAATAATACAAATTTTTAAAAATGATTTCCTTTTTCTCTGTAATAATAACACATTACCTTGTACTTGATCCAAATTATGGTATAATTAATCCTTATTGGAAGCAAAACCAGCCTATTGGGTTTATTTAATGTTTACATGATTTTCTAGTAGACTTAAGGACAGATTTACTATGGGTCGGATTGAAAAAAAAATTAGAAATTCGACAATCAAATTTTTTTAAAGGGTATTTTGGATCGGAAATGGGCAGAATAGGTAAATTTTTTTGATTGAAAAAGAATCGTTTCATTTGAAGATTTGAACGTTTCTGGAAAAAAATCCTTAGAATTTCAAAATATTTCAAAAACACTCCTGAAAGGTTCCAGGATGCCCCCCATAGGCTAAAACAGCAATTTGGCAGCTTTAAGGTTGCGAAGTGTTGAATTAAAAATTTTTGAGACCGTACTTCGAAAGTTCTAATTTCAATTTTTTTTTTATTAAAATAGAATTTTGGGCCATTTGATAGTCAAAGTAGCCAAGAATTACTTCGAAATTCAAATTTTTTTATTTGAATTTCCACTTCAGCCCTTAGTATATGTACCCCTTAAGGTGTGAAGATCCAAATTACAGAAAGCCCCATTATCTGGAAAGCCCAAGGTCCTGAGCATTCTAGATAATAGGTCCAATACCTGTACAATGTTTTGGGTTGCTCATTGAATTTTACCCCAATATTGCAATGGGTTTAGACAGTACTATTACCATTAGAACAAACTTCCCTATTTAATAGTGCACAATTGCAGACAGCAGCCCCATACACCAACAGTGGCGTTCTAATCAATCATATATAGCTCTTTATTCTCTAAACTGAATGCATGTCTGGCTGTGTAAGATGTATCAAAGATTTTGTTATTCAAGTCGAATTGTTGAGTTTGAATGGCTGGGCTAAGAATAATCATATTATAAAATCAAAATCACAGAGTCAAGCTTTAAAGTTAAATGAATGGCAGTTATATTACATTCTTAATGGGGAAAATACAATAACCTGCAGAGACGGTTCTCTCTCTTTGAATTTTTATTTTAATCTTTCTTCTATAGTGGACTTCAAATCTTCATATTCACAAAGCCCTGTGTATGAGAAAGAAATATTTATAAAAGGATATATTTAAAAATGTTCTGTATAGCAAAAGTAACATGTACAGAGGTTGCTACTTTTGTGGGATGGACAGAGAAAGAACCAGCAAAGAAAAATTCAAGGTGACAGTAAATATGTTGAGTTCATAATAATAAAACTGCAGCATATCATGTTAAGAAATAATCTTCTAAGTTATTAATGATGCCAAATCAGGCATTAGTTGTAAGGTCTGTAGAGAGCAGAATCAAACCATCGACATGAGCTAATAAAAAAAATAATAATCAGTTTATTTACTTATTCTCAGTGCTGAATAATTCATTAGGGAAACATACATTTAGGAATGATATTAAACTAGTTCAGTGAGACATTACTGCTACAACAGGAAAAAATCTTGACATTACTTTAACACATGATTTTTGGAAATATTCACAAATCTGTAATATCTCACTTTCATTCCTATCCATTCCTACTCTATATTACTACAGCATTAATGTCACTTAAGGTGGCCATGGATGCACAGATAATATCATACGAAACAGATTTTTATGCAATATTCAGTGCGTTTTTGGTGGGAAAGGAGCCGACCGATAGCAGAAGACTTGGATATCGGTCGGCTCCTCCATCAGGTTGGACAGAAAATTTTGATTGGGTGCTTTCGAAGGCACCCGAACATTGGCCACTGTTTAGTGCTGAATCGTCAGATACAGGTAGAATTCTATTGTTTCTACCTGTTTATCTGACGATTCAGCTCTGCATGTGTGTATGGAAATGAACAATCTTACTTGGAAAGATCTTTTCCAAATTATCAAATTTTTTTGATGATTCCCAATTCGGTAGCTTGGTTCTGGCGAATTAGGTGGTCCACTAAAAATTTAAAGGGGAAGTAATTCGACCATCGAATAGTGGAATATTCGAATACAATTTTAGTTGAATATTCAAATTATTTGAATATTCGATGGTCAAATTTACCTAATTTTCATATTCGAAGATTCAAATTTGAATTTATTCTAAATTTGATCAAACTTCGAATTATTCACGTGAATTTAGTAAATCTTCCCCTCAAATTATAGTGCTAAAGGAAAAGGAATTACCTTCCTTCTTTACCATGTAATAACACAACTAAACAGATTTGCCTTAACCCAACAAAGATGTAAAGAACCTATCATTATCATGCTAAATAGAGCTTTATAGTCATTTGCATCTGTGCAGCATACTGCAGAGCTGTTATTGATGCTATATAGTATATATATATATATATATATATATATATAAATCTATGCAGATAAAGGCATTCATACACAATGACATCTACAATGGTTCAGAATCTACATCAAAGCTGGAATTTAGATGTCCCCCTGCAAATTGTTAGTGAAACTATTTTTTAATCAGATCTAGCTTCCCACATGTACATCAATAAAATCTGGTCAACCATGAATGTGATGAATGAGTATTACATCTCTAATCTATATTATACTATTTGTCATGGAAGATTAACATAAACAATTAGGAATAGGCTACAAAGAGGGTGAGGCAGAATGTATGCAACATCAAAATCCAGTAAGAATCTAACAAAGTTCTGAGCAGGAGAAATATTTTGCTGTTGGGGAAACATGGAAACAAGTCTTACTTTAGGAACTTACAGTAGATCAGGTTCAAAAACTGGAAAATTAAAGATGAGAAAAAACCTAGCAGCTCCCAAATAGTGATGGGCGAAACTGGGGCTTTTCGCTTTGCCGAGATTTTGAGAATTTCTAGTAGAAATTTGTGAAATGGTGAAACATTTGTGAAACGCCGCTGCAATGAATGCGAGAGATGCCAGTGAATTTTTGCCAGGCAAAATTTTTCTGGCATTTCTCAACTTTATTCGCCTGCGGCAAATCGCAAGAATTCTCTGCGGATTTGCAGCAGGCAAATAAGTTTGCCCATCACTACTCCCAAACATTATTGAAATTTATTAAACTGTATTTCCACAAAGACTAAACATGTTTAATATTAAATGCAGTTCTAACAATATATTTACTATGTGTATAATGTCTATAAATGATATACACTGGTAAAACTATTTTGGCAAAGGTGTAGAATAGTTTACAAAATCATTTAGTGCTTAGACAAGCAGTTAGTTGCAGTCAAATGTTGTTTATTGGCATTTAATGTTTTTTTGGAGCAGTGAGATACAAAGATCCACTGCTTGACTTGTGGTGAGACTTGGCATGGGATGCTTTAAATGGAAACAAAAGAGAAGGCAACTGGTGAATTACTTGGAGCAGCTAGATTTGGGGGGTTTATAAACATTGGGAAAATTTGCACCTAGGCAGTAACCCCTGGCAGCCAATTAAATTATTGTTTCACTGTTCAACCTGCAGTTAGTTGAAAAAGCTATTAGTTGCTATCGGTCACTGCCCAGGTACCCAGTGTTAAATGAGCCCTAGTAATTTATCTCCCTCCTGCTATTGTTGCTATGTCTATGAATTACTAGACAGCTACTATGAACCTCAGTCGGTTTCTACTAAGTTACCAATCTTTGGAGTTTCACATATTTTTGAGCCTGGTGGTCTAGCGGGGACTAGGACCCAGCGGGGATGCCTGCAGCCCTGGTCCTCTCTCATCAATCGCTGGTTTCTCTATTCGGTCCACAGCTGCTCACTTCTGGGTTTATGCCGGCAACACATGACACCATTGTTCATGGTGCGAAATTCAAACGTATTTAAAGGGGGCTTGGGGCTAAAATGTGTTGCCTTTGTTGGGCCTAACTCATTAGATCCTGAGTGCGATTCCTGTTTTGCTTGATTCCAGTTTTGACCCTTGCCTGCCTGACTAGTCTCAACTCTGCCAATTCTGACCATTGTCTGCCTGACTATCCTTTGAACGCTGCCTGTATTGACCCCGGCCCGGCTTGATTGACCTTGCTAGAACTCTGCCTGTACCAACCCCGATCCACCTGACTACACTTTCGCCTATTCCCTGAACTGGTGCCTTCCATCCAAAACCTCGGTAACGACATTGCCCCTTTGCCTGTCCAGAACTCTTGCTTGGCTCCTTGCTTATTAAGACCAGGCAGCATCTGAGTAGTTGAGGGCTCCTTCCGAGGCCAAAGGCAGCTGCTACATGCAGAAACAGAGCCATGACCAGGGAGCCTAGCACCTGTTCTGGATTTAGGGAGCCAATTATGACAGCCTATTGGGTATTCCTTACAGGAGGTTTGCTCCATTGTATTTATCTGTAATATGTATTATGATAAAATACATAAATCACATTTGCATCAGCAATGTATCTGCCACATAATAAATGGTCCAGTTGTGTTGCAGAGACAAAAAAGGTGCTGCGGTAGCACTGAGGTGTAGCAGCTGAGCTTAGCTTAGGTTAGAACGGCCTTCCAGGATTCAACCCCAGAGAAGACAGATTTACAGCTGATTATAAAAGAGAACCGGTTACTGCTTCAGCAATTTCTCAGCACTTTTTATGAGCAGATCCATAACGAAAGTTTGTGCACTGCAGGTTTTTATCGTCTTAACAGCTGGAGCTGCTATATTAATGTCTTATGTCTGACCCCAAAGAGAAGAGTGCACAGGGCAGAGAGGTCACAAAGAACACATATGTTTTACTAAAAAGGTTTGATCATTTAACACCTAACAAGACCATATATCTACATCCATCTATATAAATCTTTACCAGTTATCATCATATGCAATTATATACATATAGGGGCATATTTATTATGCTGTGTAAAATGAAATTTGCCAAAAAAAATGATGTAAAAAGCTGTGTAAAATAAATGTCAAATTTATCAAGGAGCTTGCTATTTTTTGCCATTGATTCCGTTTTTTTACATTGCATATGTGTAGTGTATTTTCTATACAGCATTATAAATATGCCCCATAAAGTATATACAGTATTTAAGCATGTACTGTATACCAGCATTTATGGAACTGGTGGCATTATCAACAATTGCAATAAAGAACTGCAATCTCTTCATTTCCTTCTCTGCTCTCTGCTAAATAGTCACACTTATCCATTTATTTTACAAGTAAAACAATTAATAATAATTTAAAGCTGAATTCCTTGAGCACTTTAAGGGACAAATTTATCAAGGGTCGAATTTCGAGGGTTAAAAACCCTTGAATTCAACCCTCGAATTTAGGTCAAGGTAAAATCCGATGAAATCGAATATCGAATTTAGAGGATTTTACTGCTATAAGATTTTTTCGAGAAATCGGACGAACGAATAGAAATCATCTGATTTCACGAAAAAAATCATACTAAATCATCCGATTTCTCGAACAAATCACACAAATCGTATTTTCAATTCGATCGAGAAAAATTCAGAAAAAGCCAATGGGAGCTTCCGAGTATAGCAACTCGGTAGGTTTAATCTGGTGAACTAGGCAATCGAAAAAGGGCAAGTAC
>CM044444.1:55572757-55582877 GCA_024363595.1 Xenopus borealis
TTGCAGATAAAAAAGGAATGGGGGTGCAATCATCATGTAATTTCCTCTGTTTTTATTAAATAAATCACATACAGAGTTAAATAATATTATGTCCTGTTCGGTTGTTTTAGAAATCTTTTTTTTTTCTGTGTATCGAAGAAATCATATGCCGGCTGATATTAACCTTTTTTTCATATCCTGCACTTTTCTTGAGAAGATAAAATTGTTGGTTGCAATTCTGTATACCAAAGCAGCAGCATTTCAGTCCCACTGTCACTTATTCTGATATTGAATGAGCTAGAATTTCATAACTGGAAGGATGTACAGTATAAGAAGAAATACACTCTGTATTGCAAGCTGAAAGAACAACTTCATTTAAATCCAGTTCTCCAGGAGTAAATGTATTGTATGCTTGATGTATTCTTAAAGAAACAGCTATAGTGGCTCTTTAAACTACTGATTAGTGATGGGTGAATTTATTCTGCAGGCGCAAATTCGCGGCAAATTCCCGTGATTCGCCGCCGGTGAATAAATTAGTGAAACGCCTTTCCGAAAATTTGGCTTCCGAAATTTTGCTGGCATAAAAAAAAGAGACGCGTGTCAAAAACGTGACGTGACTAATTTCGAAAATTTTTGGACAATTCGAAAATTTAGCTGGAAATTTGCTAATTTTTCGGCAAAGGGAAACTGGATAGATTCGCCCATCACTACTGCTGATAGAAATGTATCTCTTGGACCCTGCACCTCTTAAGAGCATGAGAGATGTTTACATATAATTAGCCCACTTGTTTGCATGTTATGTGCTTATATATAACCATTTTTCCAGTGTTGTTGTGGCAGAATGTTACCAAAAAAAAGTCTAAAATCAAAACTTGCCTTTAGACCTTGTATATGGCAATCAGTGCTGTTGAGCCCTTCATACTATCTTTCATCTTTGTGTAGGTTGGCTGGAATTTGTTTTCTCTTTTATGTTATGGTCTTTTAGGTTTTTCTTGTTTAACTACTTTAGTCTGTAAGCTCTATGGGGTGGTCCCCAGCATGATACACCCTATTTAAAGGAAAACTATGCCCCCTAAATGAATACTTGTATATTAAAGAATCTTACCAAACTGGAATATATATTTCAGTAAAAATTTCCTTTTATATCTTTTACATTGAGCCCCCATTTTGCTGGAACGGGAAGAAGTATTGAAGCCAAAGATAGAAAATTGCCCATTAAGTGGCTCATGTGACTCATCAGGTATTTAGTGTGTGGCTTGTTTGTGTGCACCATGAATTAAAATTTATGATTACCCAATGGCACATACTACTAAAAAAGCACATTTTTACAAAAATGGTTTATTTACATGAATTCTATGCAATATATTTTTATAGACACCTACATTGTTCTGGGAGTATAGTTTTCCTTTAACAGGTGGAGGCCAAAGAGTAAGTGCCATATGCCCCCTTCCATTTTATTTATCATAGTAAACTACTACCATAGGCCCAAGTCTGATGGTCTAAAATCCCGGCATCTAAAAGCTCTCAAGGTCATGTATAAGTCAATGGGAAGTTCCCAGTGTCTGCTGCTGATGTCCGTACCGATATCCAATGATTTCAGGGATTCAGAGCAAAAAACTCACAAAAAATTGTAGTTTTTGTGGAAAACGAGTTTTCAGAGTTTTGCCAGACCCTATTTTTTCAGTCTTTTTCCTTCATAAATTGGATATTAGAAATACTGAGATAAATTCGGACCTTGATAAATAACCCCCATAGTATATCATATGTGCCTTCTCATGTTTCCTCTGTCTGTCATGACTTTTACTGATCCATAAATATCTGACTAAATAGATTTTGTTACATTAACAAGGCATACAGTTAGTCAAAACAAACACGAACAGTCAAACGGCTGAATTTTTGCTCATGCTTTGTTTGGCTTGTCACTGTGGGATGCAGCTGCTTAGATCAAGCAGAACTTTTTACCACAGAAAGCATGAAATGGTCTTGAGTTATTTCCCAAGTACCACTACTGTATCTATAATGTAAAGATTACACCACTTGTTCTGTAGTATATGCAGTATGGGTATAAGGGCTAATCACATTCTGAAATATGCCCTTATAAGAGCCATTATTTCACTGTTAAAACAATAACAAGATTTACCCGAGTACAAGATGTATCAAATAGAAAGAACTGTCTGTCACTGTTGCTGCTATAATTAAGGCACTGCAAAACCCCTGAATATCAGCACTTGTGACTCTTGTGACTATCAATGGGCATCAAAGTAGCTATTGTACAATTGCATACCGGCAGTACATATGAAAAGGGACTATGCTACATCTGCATGGAGATATGAATAAGGACCTCATATTGTTTTGCCTGGGGCCTCTCCTATTTAAATCCAGCCCTGTTGTGCATGTGTCAGACGAATCACCTGCTACGTTCCTTACTCAGTCAAAGCAGTGTATTCAACAGCACGTCACATCCACACACAAGCTTTGACAGGTTCAGGACAGAGAGAATTCGAGTGAAAGGGAGAAACATTGAGAGCCTGGAAGAGACAAGGCTAGAGAAGACAAATGATTGAGACAGACAGACAATGACTAACACAAAGCAAGAGACAGGATGTTAGCAGTGAACAAATGAAAAACCTGCCTATTGTAGTAGTTGGATGCCTGGTCTTTTTTTAATGCAACACTTTTTTTTAACACTTTAGCAACTCTGATTAGAAATAGACTTACAGCTATGTTTTCAATACATTAACACTCATACACCCGTGTATTTCCTTAATTGAACATTGTCTCCATAAATTAACAAACTATTTGCATATGTAATTCCTTTTCTTCATAGCTATATGTATAAATGAGGCTTACCTTTGGAGTCCTCAATTTTTCAAGGGATCAGCCAGTTCATGCATTAAAGGTTTAACAGGTCTTCAGTATGCACAAGTACAAGTACATTCATACTTTAGGGCCCTTCAGTCAGAGACTGACCCCAATCCAATCTACCTATGAAGGTCTCAGAGGAAGGTATATTGCTGTTCCACTGTTTCTACTCTAAGCACACCCTTTACAGGATATATAGCGAAAGGAAGGGTTATCTTCACCTCTCCCACTAGTTCTAACCACTAATTACTATACAGTATGTGTGGGCATACTGACAATGAAGTAGCTAGTAACTAAAGTAAATTTGATAAGGTAGAAAAAGAAAAGTACAAATATATCAAAAGTATATGAAAATGTAGTCAATTTCTTGTATATAAGTCAACATACTGTATATTCAGGTCCTTGTCCATGGTACTGAAAATGAAAGGGAATATTTACTGTACAGCGTGCCTCGTGCGAAGTACAATGTTGGATGCAGTTAGCCTTTTTCTACCCAGAATGCAGTGATCTAACATCAATTCCAGCATTATTAAGGCCCAATGACGCATGCTGGCCTGCTGTGAGAACTCTGGATTTACAATTACCTTCAGGGTGCCAGTAGTTTCAAGATTCAAGACTCAATACGAGGCAGAGAGGGCACCCTGGCACCAAAGCAAACAGCACAAACTGTAATTACATGCAATTGGGCATGTAAATGAGACCTTATATTTAAAATCTGTTTATTCTGTTATAGCCACTGTTATGTGGCATTGCTGGGCTTACAAAAATAGAACAAGAGACAAGTCCACTGATTTCCATCAGGGGATTATACCTCTTCCATTAAAAAATATATTGGGCCTGATTCAATTCAATGAAAAAAAGGTAGATGAAATTAAATTTGAGATGCAATTAAGAAAAACGCATCTCACGTGAAGTCCATGGGAAAACAATGGAATTGAATTTGGAGACAAGTTTTTTTCTCCCCTAGCTGAATCTCGTCCATGAGTTTTCAAGTAATAAAGCATGAGATCTCACAGAGGGCCAGGTTCAATTCAGTGTGAAAATAGTCCATGCATTGTACACGCCATTTTATTGCATTTAGATTAGTGGATGAGGCTTTGAAGGTTGCACCCAACAGTGTTTGTAGGTCAGTGTGGACAATTTCTTCTAAGATTAGTGGGATTACTCCCATTTTAATACTACATATTCTATCAGAGCCATGTCTTCAAAACCCCAAAACTGCTAAAACTGTGATTGCCTTGTTTCTGCAATTGAAAAATATTAAATCAGTACACATATACTATATGCACACTAATACTGTCTGAAACACAGTTAATACAGAAGTGCACAGTTTTAGAATAGCTCTAAACTCTACTATAGGAGAGGAAATCAAAGTATTAGAATACATTTACACAGACACAGGTAGAACATACAAACTCTGTGAAGGTAGTACCAAAGCTGGAATCAAACTCAGTAACCGTACTGCCCTTATTATAATGTCTTCACCCATAATTCCATTTGTAAAAATGTAATTTCCCACTTTTGCCTTTAATGTTTCGTTATCAGTATAGCATAAAATATAGCAAAACATTTCTTCTGTTTGAACAACGCTTTTACAAAATTTTAAATAAAGGGTTTATTTTATACCAATTTAGCCTAAATGTTTATGCTTTCATTTATTAACCTTCACGTAACTTGTTAAAAGTTAGCTGCATTTGCTTTCTTTCTATCTTGCCACTGGAATCACAATCAAATTGTATTGTCTTTAGGTTAATAGAATTTGAGTTCTATGTCACATCCATCCAATGCTGGTCAAGTCACAAAATCTTCCTGTGCCTCTGGCACAAAACAAAGACTTTGATCTTTACATGCATGGACTTATTATACTTAAACAAATCTGTGTACATTGCTGCAAACAATTGTATATTCTATATTATAATGCATGGTGATGTGTTAGGTATTTTAAATAAAGTTTTTAATTATGCTACATGAGCATTGTATCACATAACTCAGCTAGGTGTGGGCTGTGCAGGATAATTGCTGTCTGTTTGGATACAAATGAAATGTATATGCACCAGGAATATAGGGGGGTAATTATTCAGAGGTAACAGATTTAACATTCAGAAAAGCAAACCAATGGGCAGTAGAGCAGTCTCTAGTCTCAGTGCAAGCATTTGAGATGTCCTTCAAATATACAGCATACAAAATGTGACCTCAGAGATAGATTATAATATAAATCACCTGGTGATTATTGTTTCTTTCTATCAGAAATATCCTCTCTGTTTTAACCTTTGTAAACATATGCCATAAATTTGTGTTTCTTAGCAAATGGCTCCTACGGCAATATTGATCTGGCTTCTTTTTATGACTGAATTGGGCGCATTGACTGTGAAGTGGAGCCGCATTACTACATAACTCCTGCAAAAACTTTCACACTCCCCTTCCAACCAGTTAATAAATCTGCCCAAGATAGAGCTGTCATCTGACAGAGACACATGTTCCCTTCATGTTCCTCTTTTATGTTTCTAGAGCATTTGAAGCTCTGAATGTTCAGAATGAGATGTTTATCCTTAAATATCACTTGGAGGGGACAGAGCAGAGAGCAGGAACAGGAGATAAACCTTATATTCGTTATCTTGAGCATTACACAAATGTGGTTCTATTTCCCATTTTTTATATATTCAATTGCATTTACATGGGAACATTTTAATAATAATGAAAACGAATGCCCAATTTACAGCAAGGTATTAGGCAGCAGGCACAGGACAAGATATGAGCAAAGAAAGTAAATTTTGACAGTTTTTATGAACCTCTCTGCCATAAAATTTCCCTGACATTTCCTGTTAGCATTTAGCAATATATTTGTTTATATATATTTAACTATTTCAGCCTCCATGAAGGTTTATGCAGTTCTTTCATACACTTGGAATATTACTATGTGCTTAGACTGTTGCCAGGTGTCATACAAATGCTTTTATTTGAATAGTGAATATAGTGGACTTAGTTTTGGAAAAAAAACACACTAACACTGTTGCTTAAGTATTTATTTTAGGGGTATAGTTTTCCTTTAAAAAAAAAAGCCAAGTCTTGCATTAGTATAAAGTTTGTAAAGTAAATGTAAAAGCAGTGGAAAGAAATGGTTGTTAATATCTCTATCCTCTTGGTCTAACAATGAAACAGGAGTCAGTTCCCCAGCTCTATTAAACTGCTGGCTTGCAACATTATTTCAAGAGTGAAACTCCATAATTTAAGCAGGCAATTATATTTACAAATACTGTTTATTTTTTTTTTTTAATAGTATATATTAGAAATGTTTTAAAATATATTTCATTTTTTCTATGGGTGGAAGAATGCTTTAAATGTCTCCTTCCTTAGTTTAAGAAAATAAAATAATAAACTCCCTCTTACAGTTGGATTTGCAAAATGTATAAATGTGACACCATCTACCCAGGATGAGAGTTTGACCACTTTCACACCAAAAATGTCATCAGTTGCAGAAACTCTGCTAAAAGGAAAACTATACCCCCAAAATGAATACTTCAGCAATAGTTAGTTTAGATCAAATTAAGTGGCATATTAAAGAATATTATCAAACTGGTATATTGTCACGATCGGCACCAAAACCAGAACAAATGCCAAGCACCCTGGTCTTGGCTCGTGCTTCACCAGTAGTGTGACCGCCTTTGGCTTCGGGAGGAGCCCTCAGCTACTCAGATGCCACATGGACTTAAACAAGAGGTGCAAGGCAGGGGTTCTGGCCAGCAAGGGGCATGACTGTAGTCAGAGTCTGGAAAGGCCGAAGGTCACGGTTCAGGCAGCAATAGGCAGGTTCGTGGTCAGACAGGCCGGGTCGAGGCGGGCAGATAGCAACGTAATGTCAGGTAGGCAAAGGGTCAAACCAGGTGATCCAAGCAGATAAGGATGAGACAGGATCAGAGTCAATAACAGGCAGGAGTCAAACCAGGAAGACAATCGAAGGGTTAAGCAGAATCACAGTCGGTTTCAGGCAAGGGTCAGGTTCCAGAGGTCAGAATAGTCAAAACAGCCAGGCAGGGTCAAACACAGGTAATAGAAAGATTAGAAGCTGTACAGCACAAAGTACAAGGCACCAGGAACAAAACCTATAACGGGCAGAGAATTGCAGTAGAAATCCCTTTAAATATTTTAAATTTAGCGCCAATGCGCGAAATACGTCATTAGGTGAGCGCGCCGTTAAGGGAACCAGGAAGAGTCCCCACTGTGCTGCCACAAGACCACCAGGGTGAGTTCTTTACATATATATATTTAAGTAAATATTGCCTTGAGCCATCATTTTGTGATGGTCTGTGTGCTGCCTCAGAGAATACCATAACAGAAATACTACAACTCTAACTGTAACAAGGAGAAGTGTTGAAGCAAAAGACAGACCTCAGTCTGTTAACTGGCCCTTGTGACCTAACAAGTATAATTTTTTGGTATGTTGATGTGCACCATGAATCCTACAATCCCAGGAGGCGGCTCTTATTTTTGAAAATGGCAATTTTATCTTTATGATTACTCAATAGACATACTACAAAAAAGTATATTATTATGAAAATGGTTTATTTACATGAAGCAGGATTTTACACGAGTTGTTTTCTGCAATATATTTTTATAGAGACTGACATTGTTTGAGGGGTATAGTTTTCCTTTAATAATCAGTCCATGTAGTAACTGATATGCAGACCATGCTAAAAGATCATTAGGTACATGGTTTCAGAACACATTAGGAAAACACTATCCACGAGAAAAGGTCAAAACAATCAAGATTTTGAAGAACTGTTCTTTCTTGGCATTGATCATATTTCAACTACATATAGGGGTGGAGACAGACTGAAAAGACTTTGTCAATATCAATCCTTTTGGACACACTTTATCCACAGGGTTTGAATATTGATTTGGATGCTTTTTAACATTAATCCAATATCCTGTCCTATTTGTTCATGGTTTTAACATATAACACATTTTTATTATATTTATGTCAATATCCTATTTATTATTTTTATGTCATGGCATAGTATTTTAGGCATTTACTTTTTTTACACAATGGGGATTTTAATATTGATGTTAGGACCATCAATGACCATGATGAGTTTTAGGCCAAATAGAGTATATTCAAATTATATTAATCTATTTCCATTAGTTGACTGCAAGCGCAAACTTTATGGAGAACCAGGCAGATTAAAACTTGAGTTTATTATTGCAAAGTATCGTAATTCACAACAGTGTTGCAACCCTCACGCTTAACGCATTTCGTGGCCTCACGCCACTTTCTCAGAAGCCTGAGGTCCCACCCCTTACCACACTTTTAAATAGGGAAAGAGTCTCCATGCACCTATGAACAAGTCCAATACCCCAATAAGGTTAATGGAAACCAAGAAATAGTAGCCAATACAAGGCAGTGAATAATAATATATCAATATAGATATTAAAATACAATATATACATATATCTATATGGATATATTATTATTCACTGCCTTGTATTAAAAATTTTCAACATTAAATAAATGCAACATAATATTTTGCCACCAATATGTATTTGTCCAGATTAGTATAGATCAATTACAATGTACTGTTTTATTATTAGAGACAAAGGAAATCATTTTTAAAAATATAGAACATTCTGGATATCGGGTTTCAAGATAAGGGATCCCATACCTGTAGAATAATGTAAAAGCAATCTTAAAGAGTTTCGGGATTAAATATTCAATGTAAATGCTTATATCATAGGAAAGTTGCATAACTGCAACATATCTTAAACATTGCAGTCACAGGTAAAGAATGATGCACACTTTATAGATGAGTGCAATAAGAGGGCATCACCAGCTGATGCAAAAAAACAAAAGTCCCAATGCATGAGATGCCTTAATTTATGACTGTTATTAACTGCAGAGATGGTTGTATCTGTACTACAAAATGCATGCGTTAAGCATACAAGAAACAGTAGGAGCAAATGTTGGTGACAGAGGTTAAAGCAGAAGAAAGATACTATTTGTTTTTTTGTAGAGAGAAATTGTTAAGTTGGGTTGAAAGAAGACCAAAGTTCAAGTGGCAGAATTATAACGGGTGAGTTTTCGTCAGCTCTGTACCCCTCGCACCACTTTGCCAGGCACAAATGCGCTAAAAATACACTAATTAACTAAGATGCAAAGTTTCATTCCAGGCATCGAACACTGGCAATATTTCACTAGCGTTATTTCAGCTTTGTGAGCATTTAATAGCGAAGATGCACCAGCATTGATTTGTCCCTAGCGAAAATTTGCAAGTGTTCTTCCGTCAATTTGCATAGGACTGGATTTGTATAGACCTCTTTATTGTAAATGTTGGTGCAAATAGTTTGTTACCGATTTTTTATTACACGTAATGTAATAAATATAATAAGGCCTGTATTACACATTACATGCACTAAAGAAATAACCATTACAGGCACTGGTGAGGGTTTGGAATCCCTCTGGGTAGAGATTTCGACTGGGCAAAAGGTTACAAAGAAAATTTGTGCATGCTATAAATCACATCGTATAAGTGACGAGTATGAAGCCCAGCTACTTTTACAAAAAGAAGCGGCTTCACAACTAGGTCAAGTTATTATTATATCCGGACATTGACTGGGGTAATGGGGTTGCCAAGACAGATAAAGCTAGTAGGTTTGTAAATATGCTAAATGACAACTTTTTATCCCAGCTCATTCAAGAACCTACTAGGAATAACTCTCTTTTGGATCTTGGAATAACTAATAATACTGAACTCATCTCTAGCATTTGTGTGGGTGAGCATTTAGGAAATAGTGATCATAACATGATCTCCTTTGCGATTCTGTTGCAGAGGCAACTCTATAAGGGAGTAACTAAAACATTGAATTTCAGGCGTGCAAACTTTGACAGTATAAGGGCATCTCTGCAACATATTAATTGAGAAATGCTTTTCACAGGGTTAAACACTGAAAAAAAAGGGAAGTCTTTAAAATACTGCTTCATAAATATACTTGTCAGTATATTCCACTTGTAAGCAAGGAACGTTGTGGCAAAGCAAAACCTTTTTGGTTCAATAGAAGTGTTGGTGTTGAGGTGGGTAAGACAAGATGTGCTTTTAAAGGCTTTTAAGTTAGCTGGGACAGCCGAATCATTTATAAGGTACAAGAAGTCCAATAAATCTTGCAAAGCTAAAATTGATATGGAAAAGAATATAGCAGTAAGCAGTAAAAAGAATTCAAAATTTTTTTTTAAATATATTAATAGTATAAATTGAAACAAGAAGGGGTAGGACCTTTATTATCAGAGGGG
>CM044444.1:55618354-55661765 GCA_024363595.1 Xenopus borealis
TCCTGGATCATTGCTGAAACTTTAAGCTGGTGCAATAAGTTCAGTAGATAAAATATTATGGTTTTGTTCTCCTTTAATAGCATATGACAAAGTGGGCTACAGGCACAAAACATGTAAAGCTATACTCTTATGAGATGTGGTACCAACAATGTATCCTTTACTACATGACATATTTAAGCCACCAAAAACTATCATATTAGTCTTTTTTTTTTTTTAACAAATCCAGTCAATTGTTTTAAAGGTAAATGCATAATTACTGAAGTTAATTAGGCAAGTTGAAGATTGTCAGCTTCGTTGAAAGCCTTACTCCAGTTCATTTGTTAAATCCTATTATATAAATATTAAAGCAGCAATATTCCTTGAAGCCTTTCATTTTAATGCATATAAAATCATATTCTTGCTAATTTTTATTTCAATAATTGTCGTCTTAATCACTGTTGCCTAAGGTTACCATAACAACCCACCAGACTGCTCTGATCTCAGGGGAGACATCATTTTAACCTCCGAGTCATGTAAGAATTGAACTCTTGAACCAAGCATTCTAGATCTGTGGATGGAAAACATCCCCCAAAAGGTCAACAGAAGCTCGTTTAAACCAAATTTACAAATAACAATCTGCAGTGTTAATTAAAACTATAAATCCTCTTCGAGCATTTCTTGTTTGCTTTCATGTACTTACCCTCTCAATATTTACAGTCGTAATGTGCAAAGCTAACATGATACAATATAACAGTATTCCCAAGCTTTTTGGAACATAAAAATAGTAATATAGAAAAGCATGCTTTTTCTAGTATGATTGTCCTTAGTGGTTTAATATAAGATTATTACGAATGATTCAGAGATCCTGATGATGTTGCAGGTCTTGGCATTGACACCTTTTCATCAAGAAAATACTGTACTTTTTTTCTGTCTGTCATCTTTCTTCCCAACGAGTAACCATGGTACCAAGTACTGGTTGGGCCTGTAAATACTATCTAGGTAACAGCTTAGGGGCAGATTCACTAAAGCGCGAAGCATCTAACACTAGCGCTAATTCACCAGCGTGACGTCAGTTCGTAACTTTGCAAATTCACCGACTCTGGCGAATTTTCTTTAGCAAAGTAGATAGAGTAGACCATTTTATTGAACGTTACCACTTGCGCTAGACATTACTTTGCCAGGTCAGACCTATACAATAGCTAGGAGTTTGAAAAAATAAAAACATTTTCTAAGTCCCAAAAAAAGCTGGTGTGTTTTACCTTTTGTAGGATGATAGTCTGAAAAAGAGCGAGATTTTTTTTGGGGGGTTACCCTCCTTCCCCCCTACATTTCCTAACATATGGCAACTCAACTATACAGTGGGCACATGTTTATGGCAATAGGACAACTTTATTTTATTTATTAAAGGTTTCCTTGGCTTGTGTAGTGTAATGTAGTGGCTGTAACATATACTTCTATTATACTTTAAAATTTGCGCCGTATGCAAATTAGGCATCGCTAGTGTTTTTTCGCCGGTTAGTGAATTTGCCCCTTAGAATCAATGTTAATGCCAAAAATAGTGGAGCCTTTCCCAATTTGACATTCAAGTAATATGTGTTTTGGTCTAGACCAGGGGTGTCCAACATTTTGGCTTCCCTAGGCCACATTGGAAAAAGGAAAAACTGTCTGGGGCCACAAATGAAATAAACAAATAGTTTTGATTTGTAAAGAAAATACACAAAAAAGTTGGATAACCAGATGGAGCTATTCATTGGAATATGGGACACCTGGATATTAAATAGACTTACTATTCTATTATTATTACTAACTGGGCTATGGGCAGAGTCACCCCCTCCTCCTATATCCTTTGCGACATGACGTTTCCTCAGGAACCAGGCGTTTGAAGCTGGGCCGCATTCATGTCTATCCTGGGCCGCATGCGGCCCTTGGGCCACAGGTTGGACACCCCTGGTCTACACGGATCATAAATAAGCACTTCTAATAAAACTGTGGGAACAATATAAATAAAGTTGTATAAAAAGCTATGGGCAGAATGCCAGTTTTCATTTTATTCTTTAATCACCAACTATAGCCCAAAATCAATGAGCTCCTATTCTTACATTTTATTTAAATTATCATTGTGGATTTTCCTAGTGTTATTTTAACGTTTATGTTATATAATTAGGGAGTCATTAGACAAATGGGGCCAGAAATGGGTCCATTTCTCAAGGTTTTTTTTTATAAACTGCAATGCAATATGTTTCATGTTTCAAACTAATGCCAGCATAGGTATTTTTCTGCAGTCAGCACTATTTTTCTGGAAATGTTGATGTTATAGTGGCCCTTAGTAATACAAGCAACTTTATTTAAAATATCCATAGTTTGTTCTCAGGGGCTTTTCAGGCTGCCCCCCGCTCTGCGCTCCTAACTTGTAGCTTCAGATCGGGTCCAGGAGGTGCCGCATCTCTAGTGCAGTAAGCAATATTTTGCTCGCTGCACTAGCAAAGCTGAATTTCCATTTTGAAAACCTGGCCTGGTAACTGCGCGCTTCATGCCACCAGATGCTAGGTTCTCACTTTGTCTCATGGCAGGAAAGGCCCTGGCTGTTCTATTTTTAACAGCCGCAGGCTCTGCTTCTTCTGTAGTTACGTCCCTGTGGCTCTGGGTTTTCATGTTAGGTTGAAGGAAAATCATTTACCTGCCAGACTGCAAAGGGTTGGAGGTACATCAGTTTAATCACTTGGGGGTGTCTTACGTTTGGCACCCCCAAGTCAATTCTGCCTTTCCTTGTCCATTAATACATATTGAATTTTGAAAATACACTTCTACTGCTTTCCACAGAAGCTTTCCAGCCTCCTGCTGCCAAACCCTTCGATTTGAGCTCTCAAGATGTTTTTGGTTGTTAAATCTTGTAAACGCTTGATCTGAAAATGTAAACCTTTTTCATGTCGAATTAAAATTTAGAATGTTAATAGATCAGAAACTCCACCTTCGGAATGCACAGAATTCCCAATTTTGGAATTTGCTCTTATACTGAAAGAAACCCTAACTCAAAACGAATCTGCTTTTGAAAAAGTGTTCAAAGTCTCCCCTTCCCACAATTGTACAAGTTGAAAACAATGTCTGATATTTATATTACTTGTAAAAACCAAAATAAAACGCTAATATAAAATTTGCCATCGAAAGGCTGGGGAGGTCATGCAGAAGTCCATGAGAGGTGTCCTTAGCAAATTGCAAAATCTGGTTTTTGTGCGTTTTTTTTTTTTTCTCAAAGATGTTACATTTTTGACCATGCATCTTAAATTACATTACAAAGCAGTAATTGAACAGTGTTCACATCATGTTATCACTAAGTTGCCGCCACTCTGGGCATCATCCAGAACCATTAACCAAGTATGTGCCTTAAAAGAGATGATTTAATTGCCACCCAGGGGTCAGTGGAGAGCAATCCTTCCAGTGTAAGGCAATCAGTTTACGTGCCTGAAATAGTGCTTTCGTAATGAAGATTATAGTATATTTCTCCAGCGTATTCTCCAGGTCTAGGGTTAATAGACAAGTTCTGGCTCCACAGGTACTCCACCCCGGGATAGCTTTGGTTATCCACGCACATATATCTTGCCAGTACTGCTGGATTTTTGTACAGTCCCATAGAGTGTGCCCCAGAGTAGCAACAACAGTATTACATCTAAGGCACATTGGTGTTTGAACAACCTTCATAGCATGTAGCCTCTGCATGGTGTAGTAAGCCCTATGTATCAAATCTAATTGATGTCTGTGTCTTTGGTTTATAGAAACTATCAGGGGTGAGCCCAAAATTAAGTCCCACTGGACATCAGTGATTTGCCTGATCTCCCCTTCCCATATTGCTCTGACAGGGAGTTCTGGATTGTTATGCATAGAATTGTGGAGTAATTTATATAAAGTAGAGAATTTGCCCTTTTGACTATTGTTTAGTAATATATCTACTACCGGTGAGTCGGCTAGGTCAATTGGTTTCATTCTGGCCAGTAACGTAACTAGAGGGGGGCGGGCCCTGGTGCGGGACGTGCATAATCCCTATAATATGTGAATGTGTCAGTGAGTTAAAGAGGACATTGTGATAGGGTTTCTCTTTGCACTTTCTCATCCAGCAAGAAATAAGTTTGATATAGCTGCATTGGTTTTTAGTGCTGAGAAGAACCAAACCCCTCTGTGAGCTCCGTCAAAGCTAATGGTGGGCCTCTATCCACCAGGTAGACCAGGGTGGCATATAATTGTATTTTTTCACACTGCCCTGTTAACCTTAACCCTTGTATTTGCGGACTCGGGCAAACTGCCTGAGCAAAGGGCTCGATGGCCAGTGTGATCAAAAGGGAGGATGGGGGGCACCCCTGGCACGTGCCCCTTGCTAGTGAGAAGGCTTTGGTGCATATTGAGTTTATGCGGAGGGTTGCCCTGGGGTGCTTGTACAGCATTTGCACCATTTTAATAAATCTGCCAGAGATTTGGCCACTTGACTGTATTGAAGGCCTTGGCTATGTACAAAGCTGCAATAGCTCTGTTACCTTTATTCTCGTGGGGGGCCATTAAATTAAAATACAAGTGCCTAGTGTTTAAGGCAGTGATTTTGGCAGGCATAAACCCAATTTGGTCTGGGTTAACTAGGTGGATTATGACCTTCCCCAGTCTCTGGACCATTGCTTTTGCATATATTTTTGCATCAGCTGTCAGTAGCGATATGGGTCTAAAGGACTCACACAGCTGGTGTTGGTACAATTGCTGCTTCATAGAGAGACAGTCCAACAAGAAGAAAAATAGTGGGAGCACTCACCAGTTCCAGGCTATGGCGTGCTTCACACTGCAACTGTGACCCCCCCATGGCAAATCATAAGCTGAATTTATGTATAGAAGAACGGAGCACCAAGATTCCTGGCTTGATGGTGTTCTGTTCTTAGTCCCGGAGTGCCTTTTATAAATTTCTATGGGGATCCCATCTGACCGTGAGGCTTTCCCTATGGGGAATCCGTTTATTACCTCTTGAATTTCTATTTGTAGTAAGGTCAGCTTTCATAAAGACCCTGTACTCCTGTGGGAGCACAGGGAGTTCCAGTGGGACTGCTTTATGTCAATGTCAGCAACTTGTAATTTGGAGGTATATAGGTCTCTGTAAAAGTCAACTAGTAACCCTTTGACTTTGCCTGGGTCTGTACATAGTATACCCTGCAGGTCTTTTAAGGCCGAGATGGATGGAGGGGATTAATAGGTTTTGGCTAGGTGTGCTAGTAGGTGACTTGGCTTTTCCCCGTGTTCATAAGTGTTGACCTTAGAGAAGTTGTGTTTATTAAGTGACTTTTGTTTAAGGTATTGTAAGTACTTTTCCTGTGCCTCCTTCAATTTCTGCAGGATTGTTGGAGTTGAATTAATGGCTGCTTGTGTATCTAGGTGTGTTATTTGCTGTTCTATCGTTCTTTGCGCTGTACGTGATTTTTGTATGTCGTTATCTCAGCTGATATTGAATTTCTTATGTCAGATGACATGTTAGACAACATAAAGTCCTTGAAGCTATTTTCTACAGACTCCTTGTTGTCCAATATGTTAAGCCAGATTGAATTAATGGAGGCTCGTGGGAGTGTCATTTTATATGGGAGATTTATTTGTAGGCGCAGTGGAGCATGATCTGATGCTCCCCATGGTAAGTATGAAGCATTGCTTATGTAAGGAGTCATAGCAGCATTAGTAAAGGCTAGATCAATTTGTGACAAAGCTAAATGAGAAGTGGTAAAGCATGAAAATTGGGCTTTTTCGGGTTAGCTGATCTCCAGGGGCCACTGAGAGGCAATTAAGACATCAGCCTAGCTAGCTGTGTCTTTTTTTTTTTTTACTAATACTATCCATGGAGAGTACTAGGACTTGATTAAAATCTCCAGCTACCAACATGAGCGCATGCGGGAAAAGGGTCATCTGGTCCGCGAGGACATGCACCACTCCTGTGTCAAAGGGGGGTGGGATATATATTTATTAACAGCATTTCACAGGCAAAACTATAAGTGTAAAAATAGTTACCTTCCCTTACTATCAGATTTAAGAGAATCGACTCTAAAAGGGACCGAATAGCTACACAAGAGGAGTAAGGGGCATGGTATGGCATCCTAAACCAAGGTCTTTTTAGTGCTCTTACCTTGGGACCTGTGAGGTGGGTTTCCTGGGGGAATGCAATGGATGTTTGGTGGACTTTCAAAACAACCATCACCAATCTGTGCTTAATGGGGCAGTTTAGCCCCCAGCTTGTTATAAAAATTGCCATTTCACTTTTGGGTATTTACTGTTACATGCATAGTCACGTCTTACCATTCCCCAACAGTTTCTTTGAGCATAAAAGTATTTCTCAGTTAACCAACAACCATTTAACACTGGTATAACTATACCATTAACTAACAAACATAGAAAATTCAACATTTTCCCTTGAATCCCCCCTCCCCTTCCACCCCTATCCCAACTGGGGGTGCAACTCATCCCTAAAAGAACTTCACAGTTAGTGTGGAGGTGGTTCTAAGAACAGGCCCTGTTTAGAGCTTTGAACAGGTGTAAGAAGTTTTTATCCTTCTCTCTCCTGAGCTGCAAGTACGCATTATGCAATGCTTTAGGCCCTTTTGAGTCTGGGTCTATGGCAGGGGTCCCCAACCTTTTTTTTTTTTTTACCTGTGAGCCACATTTAAATGTGGAAAAAGTTGGAGATCAACATAATCATGCAAAAATGTCCTGTGGTGCAAAATATGGGATTTGATTGATTATTGATATCCCATTTGTGGACATGCAACCCACAGAAGGCTCTGTTTGGCAGCACACCCGGTCTTCATGTAACTAAAGCTAAAGCTTTCCTTTAAGACAGTAAATAAAAAATAAACACCTGCTCTGAAGCCACTGGGAGCAACACCCAAGGGTCAGAGAGCAACACGCTGCTCCCGAGCTACTGGTTGGGGATCACTGGTCTACTGGGTTGGGCAGTTGTTACTGCTGATAAAGAAAGAAGGCCCAGTAAATGTCCCATAGGTAAAACAGGGGGTTTAAGTCCACTTTATGTGCTAGGGTGGGAATCATTTACTTGCCTGAACAAAGTATGTTTGTGTCTAGCCAAGTATTAGTATTTGATCTGTTTCAACTATAAAGTTTGTTCCATGCACAAAGTTGTGGAATGCTTCACATTCAAAAGTAATACCAAGTCTTTTTTTCTACTTGTGCATATTTGCACACTCTGTGTGTGTGTGTGTGTGTGAATGGGCGTGATGCATATGCAACTGGCTTCCATTGCTTACCATATAGTTGTAGTAGAACTGCATCTATTCAATCTTTTAATGCATCTGTTGATATTTTTGAAGGCTGACGTATTTCAAAATATTGAGTCTGTGCACAACAAATAATTTCTTTTAGTGATTTTAACTCATTTTCCTGCTTCTCTGTCCAGTTCCACTCCGCATACAGCTACTCATATCGGGAGTCTTATCTGCCAGATTGGGAATATACTTGCCAAGGTAGTTTATCATACCCATGAATCTCTGCAGTTCTTTTTTATTAATGGGACTGACCATTCTTTTAATTGCTAGAACTTTTTTTTTGCAGGATTATTTCACCAAGATAAAATATTTCTGGTTTCTTGAACTGACATTTAGCACAATTCAGTTTAAGTCCATTTTCTTTTGCTAGCTGTAAGACTTGCTTTAATATTTTGTTATGCTCTGCTTCTGTGGTGCCCCAAATTAAGATATCCTCTATGTAGCCTTTAACTCCTTCAACCCCTTCCAAGAGTTGCTGCATTGTTCTGTAAAAAATCTATGGTGCTGAACTTAATTCAAAAGGCAGATGCTTGAATTAATACCTTCCAAATGGTGTATTAAAAGTACACCATTTTCTACTTCTTAGTGAGGAGAAATCTGCCAAAACCCTTTGGAGGCATCTAGGAAGGTACCCAAGCTGAAGGTTCATTGATAGGCTCCAATATATCTAACTCAGTCAGGCGCTGCTATTCACATTTCAGGGGTAAATTTATCAAAGAGTGAAGTTCCACCACTAGAGTGAAATTCCGCCGCTCTCCATTCATTTCTATGGGATTTTGAAAGGCCTATTTATCAATAGGTGAAGTGAAAGTTCACCCTTTGATAAATACACCTTTAAAAATCCCATAGAAATGAATGGAGAGCAGCAGAATTTCCCTCTAGTGGCGGAACTTCACTCTTAACTTCACTCTTTGATAAATATAACCCTAATTCTTTCTCTCAGTGTCAATGAGTGCCACTTTGGCATGGTTTTGCATCAGCTTTTAATGAAATATCATATGTACAGTAACTGGCAGTTTCCCAAGACCTACAAACACATCCTTATATTAACTTAGCAGTATATCTATGTTGCTTTGTGGTCATTCTTCAACAACAAATACTTTACCAGTCCCAACTTCTCACATACTTGTGCACCTAATAGGGAACAGTAATATTATTATAAGAGACTACTGAGAATTTGTTTGCTTACCTTGCCCTTGTAAGTAAGAGTGAGTGTGCAGTTTCTTATTGATGGAATTTCAGACTCATTGGATGTTTTAGTTTTTAATTTTGCTTTTATTTGTGGTTTTTCCATATTTGTTTTCTGTGATAATGTTTGTTTCTGCCCCTATGTCTGCTTTCCTTTTAATAGAAACTTTTATATTTGCCATACACCTTGCATTGTTTACCTAAAGCTGGGCAGTTGTTAAATGAATGGGTATTGCCACAATTATTACAGACTTTGTATTTGATAAATCTTGCATCAATTTTCCTTTTGCCTTTCTTAAAATCAGATTTACTTGGGAAACAATCCGTTCACTCGTAATTCCTATTAGCACTGCTGTTTTGCGAGTTCAGATGCTTGACAAATTCTTGTAGCTTTTTTTTAATGTAAGTTCCTGTTCCCTTAACAATGTTTCTTGCACTTTTTGATCATTATATCCAATTACAACTCTGTCTCTGATTAATGAATCTCTCAGCTGAACAAAGTTATATGTTCTGCTTTTCAGCTTGAGGTCTGTTATGTATTCCACTATGCTTTCAATAGCAGACTGCACTCTGGATAAACCTCGCATATGTCTCACCTTAGTGGTGCAGTAATCTTCAGATTTTCCCATAACATAATTATCTCTGTCATTTTCATCCAGCTGAAATTAATTAAATATTTTCAAAGCTTCTTCTATTGTTAGCAAAAGGACCACTTTATGCTCACTGGGCAGTGTTATATATGGTGTTGGTAGCTTTCATGTATAGCAACAGTCTCGCTTTCCATGCTTCCCCAATATTTCTCACAAACTTACCTGCAGCAGGTAGATGTAAACTATCTAAAAGGGGCGTGACATGATGTTAAAGGGGCCGAGCCACAGGCGATCGGCTGAAGACGCGAGAAAGGTAAGTTTTAACTGCATTTAAGGCAGGGCAAGGGCCTTTTTTAAGGGGTATTACAAATTTACCGGCAGCTACATTGCCAGTAAGTTTGTAATACCGGCCCCGGCCTTGGCTGGTGTTTTACCCTAGCAGGGACTGCTACAGTCACAGGCTGAGACGGGCATGCTGCATCCTCTGTACCTCTTGCATGTTCTGAATGGATCCACTTCTGGTACCAGATGTTGAACTCCTTAATAATGAGATTCTGGGTTTTGCAACAGCAACTTATTTAATAAAATACAGTGCAGGAAAGAAGCAAGGCTCTCTGTACAGCTCACTCTGCTTCTGGAGCTGGCCCTGCCCATGTGCCTGTTTTTCTAGGACAAACTTTATTAACCAACAACTATAAACACAGGTACCCTCCAACCAGTTGCTGTCAGGGCACAGGATGGAGCCGCTTTGATGCTTTTGCAACTCGGATTGTAAGTTCTGTGTCCCTCACACTTTTGAGCAAAGTTGAGCTTACTTCAGGGCTAAAACTATGCTTTTTTTCTTTATCCTATAAGAAAAACTTAGTAAGTTTCCATGTTTAGAGAAGTACTATTTAGCTTATGACTGCTCACACCCTGAGAGTTTCCATAATATTCTCCATGAATTAAGCTGCTACCTGGCCGGTATTTTAACAACCTAGCTGGTAGATATGATGCTTGATGCCAGTGTCATTTATAGGGATTGAATAAAAATATAAGATGACCAGTATGTTGTTCAGGAAAATGTGGCAACCCTACTCTAAACTAGGGTTGCCACCTTTCCCTGTGGCTGAAGCCGGACAGGGGGGGTGGGCCCGTGATGTCAGTGGGTGGGCCCGTGACGTTGGTCGGCGGGTCCGTGACATCACGGTGCGGAGCTATGACGACGCGATCGCCGATTGGCCGATCGCGGCGTCAATCAAGCTAATCCCGCCCGGTTTTCCATATTTGGAAAACCGGACAGGAAGCATTGACCCGGGCAGCCCTTCAAAATACCGGGCTGTCCGGGTCAAAACCGGACAGGTGGAAACCCTACTCTAAACTGCCAAGTCATATCCGTTCTGGGACCTTGAAATTTGGATTTTAAGAACAACCGGAAGAGACCCGTAAGCTGAGTAATACCATTATAGAATTTTGTGGAAAAAATGAAAATCAAACTATGCATCCTTCTCTTCCATTAGGCACAGTGTCTTTAATCTCACATTTTATCTCCCCTCTGCATCTCTATCCATATATACCTTTCATTGTGGTAAACAAATTAGATATTTTGCCCTTGAGTCCCTTTTAGGTCCTGGGGTTTGAACATACGTGTCTCCATCCCTCCTGTCTAAATATTCTGCTTGCTTTCTACCATCTTTAAACCTTTTATAAGATATTTTATTCCTGTGAGAGCAGCTGCCATTGCAGCTATCCAAATCTTTCTGTAAAATAGAGACAATGTCCCCATCCACTTGTGGGGTGGCAGTTAGTGCATACAAAAAAACATACACAAAATGTTTTGAAATATTTGTGCCAATGCTTCTAGTGAAATACATGTTTTATAATTTAGCGCATAACCAAGGCACCATATTTAGAATTTAGTCTATGGTTATGCAGTATTGTACCCTTTAAGGAAAATGTACCCAGGCACAGGACTGTAACATCATAGTGTTGCTCACTAAATAAAGTCCTTATGATGTGATAATTAGCAATTGCTTTCCCGTTCTCTGAGCATTTTGTCCTGTTCTCTGTAATCGCTGCTATTGCGCTTTCACCACAGCTCATATATTGAGTCCATTCTCCTTTTCTTCTGTGCACCTGTCTGTATATATACAGTACCTTTGTAATATGATTGCTTCTTCCTCCCTTTGGACTTCAACAGGGTATTGTGCATTTCCTATCTGCCTGCCCTTGTTCCACTTGCCAGTCCATCTATGGCTGTGTTGTTATCTCTATTCTCTCTACATTTTGTGTCTTTCAGATTTCAGAAGCTTTGTCCCCATGCCTCATCTTTCTACCTCTACCCCTTTTTCCTTCTCTGTGTTTATTCTTTCTGGTTTTGTGTTTCTCTAAAATCTTTGTCCTTTGGTTTTGTCTCTCTGGCTGGCTCTGTGTTCCCCTGTGGATCTTTCTGTTCACTGTAGCAGAGGCTTGTGCTCTCTGCCTGAACCATCAAGTACTGTTCATTTGACTTTTATTTTGTTCATTGCACAATTCACTTGGCTGAAACAAATTATCCTTTTGTATCTAGTTTGCTATTGTATCTGCTTTTGCAATGATGGCCCCTTAAAGGTAAAGAAAGCCTTTAGAATGTACCTGCATGTTTTCTTCTTTTATCCTCATTCTTTAGACTATAAGCTTTTGTGAGCAAGGCTCTCTGGTCCAATTTATATTCTGTGAACCTTGTTTGTTAAATTATCTTGAGACCCCTGATTTTTAGATGCAAGTGTTTAGGAGGCACTGTTAGCTTTTATTTATACATAGTTATCATATCACCCCTTAAGAGCCTCTTCTCCAGCATGAACAACCCCAACTTGGCCAGTTTTTTCTCATAGCTTTCCCATAACTTTTACCAGCTTATTTGCCCTTCTCTGCACTCTAATTCAATAATGTCCTGTTTGAGTGCTGGAAAATAAACCTGAATGGCATATTATAGGTGGTGCCTTACCAATGCTCCTTTTAATTCAGCTCAAGATCTTATTTGTCCTTAATACTGCTGACTTGCATTGCTTGCTACAGCCAAGTTTATTGCAAAGACTCCAAGGTCCTTTTCCATTATGGATTTGCCTAGTGCAGCCCCATAAAGTGTATAAGTAGCTTAGATGTTTTTTTACATCCCAGGAGCATGAACTTTCATGTATCAACATTGAATCTCATCTGCCACTTAGGTGCCCATATTGCCAGTTTGTCAAGATCCTGTTGCAAGGATGCCTCATTGTGGATGGAATTATTTGGGCTGCATAGTTTTGTGTCATATGTAAACACTGATACATTACTTACAATGCATTCCCCCATTAATGAATAAGTTAAATAAACCCCATACCAAGGGATCTCACTAAGAACCTTACTCCAAGAAGAGAATGAACCACCCTCTATACCCAATCCTGTAGCCAGTTTCCTATCCATGTGTAAACGACTTCATGATTGAATTACATTAATTGTTTATGTAATGCCTTCATTGGTTGGAAGGTCTATAATTCACCATGTGGATTTTTGCGAGTTTTTGACATTAAAACACTTCTGCACCCACAAGTGCCTTCAGCCTTTCCTTTTTGACACATGGCAAATTGGTCATTCAGATAAAAGCTACTGACTGGTTTGGCATAAAAAAAATATATATATATATAATTACAAAAATCCAAACTTATATTGTCACAGAAAACAATAAAATCAAATGGAAACATTAACCTACTCTTGTGACTTCCACCCCTTGTGACTTACAATTGAGACTTTTTGACTTCATCTGAATTTACTGTACTCGGTATATAGGCCCACAAGCCTTTCCCAACATTTTGTTGGTCTTCTAACAATCATGTAAATAAAATGGGAGTTTTTTAATAGACACTGAAAAACAGTGACAGGCCATTAATAATCCAAGATCAATACCTAGAACTCTGGTTTGTATGATTGTGTGTTATGGATGAATGTGACTAGCAAAAACAATGTAATGTTGCAATAAATAATGATGCCTTGCGATTTCATTATAAACCCATATTTGGCAATCTGTCAAAATGTCTTTGCATGGAGTGGCATTGCAATACCAACTGAATATACCAAATCTATTAAATCTATCAGCTCAAACACACATTGTCATGACAATACAAAAATAGAAGTTAACTTCTGAGGCCTCTAAAATATACAGCTGCACAAGGAAAGAATTGCTAAAAAGACTGTGATATGAAATTGGTCACCTTTGAATTTTTAGCACAAAGTCCAATGAAACCTTACATGAAGGTTACCAAGTAGGGATATACATGCCTGGGATTCTGGAAAATGTTTACAAAGTCATTCAGCGGGTGGGGTATCCGCAAAAACCTGCGGTACCCTGCAGGTTGCTGGTAGAAGTTCTGGGTGTGGATATAGACGTGGGTCAGCTGTTTTGAGGGTCCTGATTCTTGATTGGCAGCATGATAGCACTTCCTGATTCTTGATGGTCAGTGGTTCTATGGTCTGTGTTGCGGATAAGGTACTTGCGGGTTGGTGTCGGATAGCGGATCCAGGCGTGTAATAATGCGGGTCCGGGTTGCAGATTGCAGGTTGTGTGTATAGGTCAGGTTGCAAAAAATTGACCCGCACAGGACTCTAGTACAAAGAACTACACTCAACAGGCTCATTTAGAGTAACTATTATTAATAAACAAAATTCCAACCTTTCAATCACAGTAAACTTTCCCATAGGAAATTGTACTCTAACTTTTGTTGAGACAGACAGACAGACAGACAGACTTGTATATTGTATTAAGAAGCAAGTTTTATTTATCTTACAGTAACAAATATTATTTTACAGCAGTGGGTGTTCTATGAATGAAGCAGCATCTCTGCATATAGACCAATTTCTTCTAACAAGCAGGTTGACATCCCATTAGGAATGTCAAATACTCTTGAATAACTTAGAGAACCATCAGGTAATAAGAGTTGTAAATGGAATTTTATTTTTGCATAAACGAGAACAGAAATTCACATTTTGCAATGTAATATTCTATTTTAGATATTTATGATATAATTAGGTTTAATTTCACATGGCAATTAAAAAAAAAAACCTGCTTAAAATGTAGTGATGTAAAAAGACATTTTTTTAATGTCTTGCTAAAGAACTCCAGAGGTCGGCTGAGGACTAACCAGGCAAGCAAGTTAAAAGAACACATGATCGGCAAAACAATATACAATTACCATCAAAAAGTTTAATTACATCTAGGAATGAAGATTATAAAACTGAAGCTGCTTCAGTAAGTACATATATACAGTACCTTTCCTCTCAGGTATGAAGTGTATGCTATAGAAAGGTCAGATGAGACAAGTGCTTCAGGAGCAATGGCACGAATATGCTAGAGGGATTGGAAATGGAGAAAGACGTTTTGTATCTGTTTCCATATCGTATATAGATTTTTTTCAGGAGAGTAGGGTTAAAGTAAATTCAATTTCCTTGCTGCTCTTGGTGTATTACTCTGCAATATGTCCTTTTCCACAGCCTGAACTAGAATTATGTATTGCATTCTTCTTGATTAGTTGCTAAGCTGTTAATGCATACATTGTTCCTAAAGAATATAATAATCATCCAAAGTAGCTCAATGAGGCTATGGCTGTCACATATACATAATTGTAAGACGTGCCGGGAGATCTTCTCCATCTCCTACCTCCCGGCGCGTCTCTTTGCATCGGCGGGTTCGCTTCCGGGTAAGGGGCTAGGTGACGCTGGCATTTTATGCAGAGCGTCATGACACTTATGTCATGAGGTTGAGCATTGTGACGTCACCAGGGGCGCTGGATTTGAATTCTTGGCGCCAAACCTTCCTTAAAAAGCCAGTCCACCATTTTGAGAATGCCCAAGCTAGGCTTCAGTTTCTGTTCCTGCTTAAGCGTTATTCTGTGTTTTGACTTTCTCCTTTTGACCTTTGCCTGATCTTCTGACTGACTTCTGCCTTGAACTCTTTGCCTGACTCTGACTACGCTTTATCTTGATCCCACGAAAGTTGTGCTCAGCACTCATTTTCAAAAACTTTAAGGTGGGGTGCAATGAGGTTGTGACCACAAAATTCACAGACAAATACTAGAGATCCTCTGCACTCAACCCATTATCAATATATTAAGGTCATTGAAACATTTTGTGCCTTAAGCTACTAAAAATGCGTTCCCCTTTAAGCTGGCCAACTACATCAAACTCTTCCCCAATATGTCCAGTCCTACTCTCAACTTTCATCCATTCAATTCAATTGCTTCATTATACATTTTACAAAGTTTTACCTGCAACGTATTCACTTCTTTCAAAGTAAAACTCCCAAACCTGTTTGCCATTTTATTAGCCACCTGTGGGATAACCTGACTATAGCTGGAAGCGGTGGAAGCTACAGCAAAGAGCTGGCTACTGCTCCTATATGAACTATAACAAATAAAGGTAAGTGGTTGTTAGCTAACCAGCCTAGAGAGCTAACAGAGGTAACTGGTTATTATCTATCTAGCCTAAAACCCTGGGCATTTTGCTGAATCCATCCTGCTTTATGCAGAAGGTTCTATAAGGTCTATAAATTTCACTATTTTATAGTTATAGAAACTTCAACAATAAATACAAAACTTAAAATGATGTTAACTTCTTGGAGTTGTCGTAATATTGAGCTTTTATGTCCTTCTTCACCTTGGTGAAATGCATTTGACAATCTCAAAATCAAAGCTTACCAAATTTTCTGCCTGAAATTTCAGAATACTATATTCATAAAAATGCCAACACCATTGTTTCTGATTGTTCATTTGTG
This sequence comes from Xenopus borealis, assembly GCA_024363595.1. NCBI lineage: Eukaryota > Metazoa > Chordata > Amphibia > Anura > Pipidae > Xenopus > Xenopus borealis. The sequence goes on from CM044444.1 coordinate 55,634,164, forward strand.
AACATCTTTTCCATACCTCTGCCGTCTTTCCCTCTGAGGATAACCTGTAAGTGCTTAGTGTGGAACAGATGGAATAAGACAAATATAGTTTGGGGAAATCAGCTTTTGCCTGCAATAACCAATGATCTGTATTAAGTGTATGTGAGATCCAAGTGTGCTGCGGCTGCTCTTCACTGCACAGTCATTTTCCAAGCAAGAGATTGATTGTACATCATGCGAGGGAGACAGTATTGTGGATGATAGGTAAAGAGATAATTGCAGGAAGGCAGATGAAAAAAAAAAAGTGCACAAGGAGATTAAACATACAGAGACAGATGGAAGGGGTATTGGGATGTGTTATTTAAGGTAAAGTTATACCCTCATAATTTAAGATACATATGGTATGCATTCTATTATCCATAAATATGTCAATACCAGTTACCATAGAATTGTGAAAGCAATTGTTAATTTTTTTGACTGAAATTTTTTTCTGTAATGAGTAGTGAGGGATCCAAATTACTGAAAATCCTGTAACTGGAAAACCCAGATTCCCATGCCTGTAACATTTTATTCATAATCATGAAATGTGACAAGATGGAATAGTCACACTGAAATACCATTTTTTCTTGTGGGTGTTTGACAGTTATAACTTCACAGAGAAAAATAATTTGTATTGGCAGCTGAAGTTTAAATCATAGCTAGTTTTGAGTTCATTACTAGGGTTTCCGCTTTACTGGAAAATATTCAAGTCAACAGGTAAAACTTTACAGGCTGGGAAGTTGAAACATTGGCTTTCATTTTCATTGGGCTGTTGTAAGTTCACTCTACCTCTAGTTTATAATTCCAACTAGTGATGGGTGAATCTATCCTGTTTCGCTTCGCCGAAAAATTCGTCCTTTTCGGCACGTTGCATAATTTTCGCTGGCGTTTAGCAAATTTATTTGGCGACAGCGAATCGCAGGAATTCGCCCATCACTAATTCCAACATGTTTCTACCTTTAGGCCTTCAGATACAGGATATGCTGCAGATATTATATTGTGGTGTTATGTAAAATGTACTTTAACTTAGGAAGGTATCTAAAATTATGTGTGGATGAACCACTATGTCCATTACTAATAATATGACATACGGTAAGTGAGGTAGTGTTCAAGTGTTTAGGTGTGCTTCAGTTACTGACCTGTTCTGGACCCCAGTCAAGCCTTGAGTAACAAAATATGTATGATCCATACTCTACACAGTCCTTACATTGCAATTGCATATTGCAAAGTGCAATTCTAGGTTCCCTCAGACCATGTTTATTTTTTTGTTTAGTTCTTTGTTAAAGGACAAGGAAAGTCTAAATTAGAATAAGGCTAGAAATGCTGTATATTGTATACTAAACATGAACTTACTGCATCACAAGCCGTATCAAACAAATGATTTATGCTTCAAAGTTGGACACGGGGCTGTCATCTTGGAACTTTGTATCTAGCATCTTTGAAAGACCAAGACTTTGCACATTGTGGTCTGTGCTGCTTAGGGATCGTCAAATTATCAAAACAGCACAAATCAATATCTGCTAGAAGCCGATACAGCAAGAATGATTAATAATCAAAATATACAGACTGCACTGGGTTCTATGTTGTCATGTAATATAATGTGGATTTTATAGTGTTTGTATTGTTTAATACAAACTTTATCCAACCCTGCAGAACCAGTGGTTGTAGCAAAATATCCTCCAAATATAATCCCAATTTATTTGTTTAAATCTGGCTCCATTATCTTTGTCCCTGCAACTGGAGTTGGAAACAGTAAAGGGGATGTAAAGGCAAAAATAAAATCCAATACAAATCTCTATACAGTCGTCAACTGCTCTACAGGGAAACAAAGCTGCTTGTGTTCTGCACAGCTTGGAAGTAAGGTCCGGGCTCCCCCTGCTGTTCATGAGTATGATTGTTTCCCTGCAGAGCAGTTAGGGATCATTTGACAATTCCTACCCACAGAAGTAAATGAAGGGAGAATTTCACTGCATACAGTACGGTACACATTTTTATTAATGTATATTTGAGAGAGAATTCTTTTTCATTAAAGAAAGTAAAAATGGGATTTTATTTTTTTGCCTTTACCTACCCTTTAATGCATCCTGTGCAGGCTCATCATACATGTAAATGGGGTCACCCCTAGAGCCTTTAGATTGTAAATAAAGCATGCTGCATCTGTAGTTGCAACGAACCAAGGTAAAAGTTTAATTAGCAGCTTCACAGGAACACAGGGGCTGGCTGGAGTCACAATTAACCAGTAACTTATTCTCAAGTTAACGAATCATCCACATACATTTCTCAGAAATCCTCTAAGGATTGCCCTGTCACACTCACAGTGTCTCCCTGAAGCCTCTAGTACACATAATCGTCCTAAACTTTTCGTTGGGATGCAGGCTGTCCTATTTAATGGTGATTGTAAAAGATGCCTCAGCCAGGCACTGCCTTATCTAGGCTCCTACTGGGGCGGTGCCACATGCTGGCTGAACTTGCCTGAACTGAACACATTGGCGACTATTTATATAAAATATATCTTAACCTTCTTAAGACAACTCTTATTTCCTGTTTTATCGTATTTATACTTTATTTATTTATTTACATGATTTCTAGACTGATACAGACAGTCAAATGCTAGAAATTGAATATTTGCATATATTATGAGGCTGTGCAGTAAATCAAGATTGAATATCCACCATTTAGCTTGATTGCTTATAAAATGAAAAAACCTGAGAAATAGAAATGCACAAAAAACATGTTAATTCATATACGATAAAATGCTATACATGTTTTCAATACAAAAGGAGGCAGAGAAACAGAAGTTTGTCTATTGAAACATTACAGACTGGTCTATGGCACTGTTCCTGGAGATAGTGTCTGAATGTTCCTCTAAATGAACATGAGATGGAAATGATTTTCACTTTCGATGTAAGTGAGTTAGATCTACTGAATGCATCAATAATGTCGCTCTTGAAAGGGGACGTTAACCTAAAAAAAAAAAAAAACATTATAGTCAAGAAGAAATGCAAAGCAACAGTATGGGGTAGATTTACTAATGGTCGAATTTCAAAGTGAAAAAACTTTGAAAATCAACCAAATTTTTTGGGGGGTCATTTTCGATCAAATATGACCGTATTTGATCGAATAAAAAAAAAAAAACAATTCAAACGATTCGAAAATCCTTTGAATTCCTAGGACTTAGAAAAATTTTCAGGACAGGTTCTTGGATGTCCCCCATAGACTAAAACGCAATTCGGCAGCTTTAAGGTGTCAAATAGTCGAATGCAAAGGGTTTTTAAAGGGCCAGTACTTCAAAATTTATATTTTAAAATTTTTTCAATTCGAATCAAATTCTGGGCTATTCGATAGTCGAAATAGCCCAAAATTACTTAGAAATTCGAATTTTTGAACTTTGTATTTTATTTGAATATTTACTTCTACCCTTAGTAAATGTGCCCCATGTGTCACTTAGGGGCAGTTTTATGAAAGGTCGAATTTCAAAGTAATGGGAGATTTTTTAAACTCCCATTACTTCGAAATTTGAAGTAAAAAAGACCAATTGAAATATATTAATTAAATATTTTTTTTGGGGGGAGAATAGGCCATTTTAATTTGAATTTTAATCGTTCGAATCAAAGTAATAGTGTATTCCAATTCAATTGACTCCAAATAGGTTCGAGGATGTTCCCCATAGGCTAAAACAGAAATTTGTCCGCTTTTAGGCGAAGTTGAATTTTTAAAGAGACCATATGGGACAGATTTACTATTGGTAGAATTCAAGGGTGAATTTACCCTCTAATTCGACCAATCGAATTGTGGTTGAATTAAAATCCTTCGAATTCATCATCCGAATTGAACGATTTTAACCATTCAATTGCATCTTTTTATTTGATCAAAAAGAATTAAAACTAATTCGGTAGGTTGAAACTGGCGAACTAAGCAGTCGAATAAAAGTTTAAAGGGGAAGTTATTCGACTGTCGAATATTCTAATAGATTTTTATTCGAATCATAAGATTCAATCGAATTTTCAAAATTCGAAGGTTGAAGTCGTCTTCAAAAATAGTCGAAAATTAGAATCTTTTTGAAAATTTCATCGAATTTCGAATCCTTTTTTCAAATTCGAATCGAAGTACATGGATATAGCTCAAAAGTCAATTATTTTTTCATTTGAATGTTCACTTTGACCCTTGATAAATAGTGTTCAATTAAAATATTAGGTTCTGCTTTTCTCAGGATTTTAAACTTTCTGGTTATGAAGGTCAGTGACTGTATCAACAAAAATTGATTGGGTCTCTCTGAAAAGGTGTGAATAGTTTGTGAGCCAAGGATCAGAAACATAAAACAAAGCATGCAACCCAGGCCAAGTCCCCTAATAATATAACATGATATTATAAAAGTCTTAAAGGAAAACTATACCCCCCCGAACAATGTAGGTCTCTATAAACAGATATTGCATAAAACAACTCATATGTAAAACCCTGCTTCATGTAAATAAACAATTAACATAATAATATACTTTTTTAGTAGCATGTGCCATTGGGTAATCATAGATAGAAAATAGCCATTTTAAAAAATAAGGACAGCCTCCTGGGATCCTAGGATCCAACAGTGCACACAAACATACCAAACAAACTATAAAGTTAGGTTACATGAGCCAATTAACAGACAGAGTTGTGTCTTTTGCTTCAACACTTCTTCCCTTTACAGTTAGAGTTGAAATATTTCTGGTCAGGTGATCTCTGAGGCAGCACACAGACCATCATGAAATGGTGGTTCAAGGCAAGTGATGTAAAAGGGCAATATTTACTTAAATATATATACCAGGTAGGTAAGATTCTTTAATATGTCACTTGATTTGATCTGTTGCTCAAAAATTCATTTTCGGGGTATAGTTTTCCTTTAATATGCAGCTAACTGGGATGCTTCTTATTCTTGCATGACAATTAAACAAGTTCTAAATACACTCAAAGTAAGTTTGGCCCTTTAGTCACAGCTCGGTTAAAACAGTCATATTTTTTAATACCATTACAACATTGCAAAGATGACAATTGTAAGAAAATGATTTACAGACATTTAAATAACAGAATACTGCATATTATCTAATAACTGTGTCTCACAAATGAATAATGCTTTAGATTTCCTAATCGGTGTAAATAGTACCATTAGGAGGCAGCAGCGGGTGGGGTGTATGCGTGTGTGTAGTTTAGTGCAGCTTGTGTGCGCCAGGCGCTTTTGTGAGAAGGCCCAGCACTTGCTTGTTAAGCCTCTGGTTATGACTTATAAACATGCCATTACTATACTGATTTCAGATAGTGGATGGGGCTATTTCATTTTGTATATCAAGATGGTTGCCAAGGCTTTGCTCGCAAGGTAAAAAAAAGTTGAGGAATAAAAATTACTGTAATAATAAACATTTTGCTAATTTTTTTTTGTGTAAATACAATGGATTCAACCCACAATGTGCACTTTTTGTGGATGTACTGAAAAATCTATGGGCAACAACATTTTTTTTGACACGCAACAACCCTTTTCACATTTGGGCCTCATTTTCGCTTAGAAAGGTGCCGTAAAATTTCACTCATCACTATTGGTGGGCTGATATTACAGAATGTAAAGGAAATCACTGGCAGTGTGATCCTTCTCTGATACACATGCATATCTGCAGAAATCCTCTACTTTATGACTTGAAACTGGTCCCTAAGAAACAATTGTAATGAAACATAACAAATCATCAGTAGTCACTACTCTACACGCTATTTACAGAGGAATTTTGAGTACAATTTTAAGTATAATAAATTATAAAGGAACACAATGAAATTGGCTTATGTAGATACACTGTGCCCTTGAGTAAAATATACAGTATACTGTCGGTATGTTTCCACACCTATCATAGACATAACACACTGATCTGTATTCTGTACATTCTGTACATCCATAAGTGCTATGCAAATACTATAATTACACAGCAAAATGTTTGATAAATGGATGCATTATTTAAATGACCGTTTTCTTGTAATAAAAATTTATTCTCAAGAAAATGAAGTAGAGGCAGAGATACAGAGCCATGGCTACGACCATACACCTCAGTGGCCTTCCATGTCACAGTGCTGTTATATATCTTTTTAAGTGACAGTTTAATGTGAAGATATTTAGAATGGCTTTTATAGGCAGTAACATTTGACTTTTGATTGTTTACAGCAGTGATCCCCAACCATTAGCTCGTGAGCAACATGTTGCTCTCCAACCCTTTGGATGTCGCTCTCAATATCCTCAAGGCAGGTGTTTATTTTTGAATTCCAGGCTTGGAAGTAGGTTTTTATTGCATAAAAACTAAGTATAGTGCCAAGTAAAGCCTTCTGTAGGCTGTCAGTCTACAGAGGAGCTACCAAATAACCAATCACAGCCCTTATTTGGAACCCTAAGGAATTTTTCAATACTTGTGTTGCTCCCCAACTGTTATTATATTTGAATGTGGCTCATGGGTAATAAAAGTTGGACTTTTATTTTTATACACATTGTTTGTGATACTGTATATAACATGCACAAAATGTAAATTATCAAACTTACCAGATCCTAAGGGTAGCATATCATGTGTGGTTTGGCATTGTCTGCCTTATTAACCATGACAGAATTACAGACATTATCCAGAAAGCTCACAATTATGGAAATGCTGTAAACTCTAAATTATACTTGATCCAAACTAAGATATAATTAACCCTTATTGAAAGCAAAGCCAACCCATTAGGTTTATTTAATGTTTACACAATTTTCTAATAGCCTTAAGGTATGAACATCCAAATTATGTAAAGATCCATTATTTGGAAAACTCCAGGTCCCCAGCATGGTGGATAATAGGACCCATGCCTCTATTAGCAGCCTAATCATCTATCAAAATATTTCTGTATACGATTTGTCCAAATAGAGAACAGAATGATCAGATATGTTTTTCCTTCCAAGTCAGGGCTAAATTACTTGTTTAAGAATTAAGATGAAGTTTTATACAGCTGACATTTCTTTGTCTCATCCTTTGTTATTAGATGGATTTAGATAATCTTCTAACAATCCTCATATAACTGTAATAACAGTTAAAATAAGCTGCACAATGGTTGCACATAAATAGCACTGCATCACCTGAAGCACAGATGCCTCTGTTTCCACACTTTCGCAGCAAATCCATAATCCATGCCAAAGTCCTATGTGAAGGATTTGTGCCTAGCAGTGTCTCAGGGGTGCCCACTACTACCAACAACTAAATTGCATGCTATTTTCTGGACAGGAGATGGGTTTCCCTACCCAAGCCTTTTCATTCTCAATGGCCCCTGGCCACAACTGTATTTGTACATGCAGACAATATTATTTACTTCTGTCTTCTGAAATGTGAAATCATAATATTAAGCCTGATTCAGAAATGTAAAAAGCAGCACACAAAATAGTGTTATTTATCTCTGTACTCGTATAAGTATGCATACTGTATTAACTCACTGTTTTTAAATGGTTTAGGACACATTCCTAATTTTCCTTTTATTTTCAATAGTGCCTTAAACTAGAATGACAGTGCATACTGTTTCTAAGACTCTGCGGAGCAGAAAAAATGCTCTCCTCTAATCTTAACAATCCTCTTGCTATTGACATGTATTGACAGGTTGTACAGTTTTATGTTTTACTTTGTTTTACAGTCCAGAAGGGAATTATTGCATTAGTCAATTACCTCATAGAGCGATCCTCAAGGTATTCGTGCAAGATATGAATATTAGCTGAGTGCGTTCATTTACCCTTCTATTTAGTTCAGAAGGTCTTTTTTTATTATTTCTTCCTCTATATCACATATTACATTTTAGATTCTTGGGGAAAATTGACTAAGCAGTCTGACTATACTGCTTCTGGCTCATCAATACAAACATCCGGAGAATTGCACTTTTTGATGGGGGTGATGAATTCCCATAACTATTTCATTATTTTATGTTTTTTTGCCCATTTTCCAATCCATTAAATCTTGGCAAAGGAACTCATACTGTTACATTGTTCACCCACAGCCAAAAAATCCTAACATGCACTCATTCCCCTCGGCATCATAAACGTGTTCTTTTTAGCTTGGCTTACTTGTTGGCCAGACAAGGGACATGGAACTGCAAGCCAAACATGTAGAGAACCATTGAACTGTGCCTTTTTATTTCACTGCACATCATGAAAATATGGCCATTACAATTTATTTTTTTTCTTAATTTTGAAAATACATGTAACACAAACCAGCAAAGTCCTAACGCTATTAATAAAAGCAACAGTAACAGATGAGCACTGAAAAGCCAGATGATCATTAGATAATCCACCTTATGCACCCCGGGACCCCTGAGGGAGTACTGTGGTGTGTGTTGACTACTTGACTGCTTCAACACCTTATGGCAGCACAGCCTGTGCTTCATCTGTATGCAAGTTTCTCTTAAATAGACAAAAAGCAATTATCGTAGCAAATAATAGGTTAATAAAAATCTTCAGTTTTGTATTGAAGGCAATGTAACTACCAGGTTGCAGTACTAGTTGTTGTTTATTTATCTCCAAATCCAGAATCAGTGGAAAATGCATTTTTTTGTGGTACCATACATGTTATCTAGTACTTAAAACTATATGTCCAGTAATATACCTTATAGACAGACCCCCCCCACCCATAATTTACAGTAAATGGGTCATTATTCCATTTATAATAACAATAGAAATGTACCACATATACTGCCTGGCCCAGGAGAGGGTTATAAGCTAGTGCTTATGTTTGTATGTTTACAGTATGTTCTACACTCTACAGCATGCATGCTTTAATTGTTAGATGTCAAAACAGAAGCACCCATTGAGGGGTTTCAGCAAAAGCGGAACAAGGGGGCTGGCCAATCAGATTGGTTGTATATATGGGTGGGGTTATGACTTTCAGCAAATGTTGGTTTAGTTTAATAAAACTGGAAGTCCTCAACAGCCAATTGTGACAGTGTGTGACTAAGCACAAAATTTTATTTCAGCTTGAATATATAAAATAAAATAGGCGTGTTCTTTTTCTGTCTGATTACTGATTAGAGAGAGATTCTTGGAGCTGCCTCTCGGCGCTCCTAGATAAATCTCCAAACAGAAATAGGATCCTACTACCATAAATAATAATGTTAACTAAAAATGTCAACCTTTATTAAATTATCAATTTATCAAAATAATAACAGCAATTTGCATATTTTGATGAAATATGGTAAGACAAACAAAACATAATATTGTGGATATTAATGTGCATAGATTATTTTAAGGCCATGTTTTTGATACACAAACATATTTTTTGTAGTAAAAGTTTTATTTCATACACTATTCATGAAAAAAAATTGTTGTTGTCACTTAAGTTGGACCTCCCTGATGCCAAGAATAAACTTCATTGTAAAAGTCTCTGTAGGAATTTACCCACCTAATGACTTGAAGATCACCAAAAGGGTAAAGTTTAATTTGGAAAGTCAGTGTTGATTAACTACAATACCTCCCTGTCAGATTCCTGATTTCATTTTGTAAAAGAGCTTCTGGCCTGAAAGAGTCTTTATTGCTGTACCTCTGTGGCAAAACAGGGCTTTATTTAGGGATTTAATGCAGATTAGGATTTTCCTAAAATGTATCTGTAGTGAATCCCAGGAATTTGAAGTATAAATTTAACAATCCAATTTAATCCCAAATAAAACTGCCACTTGAGTGGGAAAACAAGAGAAGAGGGAAAGGAAATGAAGTAGGAGAGAAGGAAGGAAGGAGAATATAAAGTGTGAAGATCAAAAAGGAGTCAAAGTTAAATTGTGTAACCAGTAAAGGCAAACCCAATGATTAAAACTACACACTACAAAGTATAACAAAGTAAAAAAAGCATTATAACCGGTAGTAAATTTGGTCTGCAATGGGCACAGGAAATTAAAATGGAAAAATATGCATGGATTTGTTAATAATTAGTCAGAACTGAAGAACAGAAAAGTGTGTTATATGTAATAAATTATGAGAAGTATGAGAACAATGGTCATAAACCCACCCTATAGAGGCTATGTGATTTGGACAGGATCTTATTAGGATAATACCACCATAGAAAAAAAAATTAGGCTGACAGCATAGAAAGATCTTTAGGGAACCATTATCCGGAAACATTCTATACAGAAAGTTCTGCGTTATGGGAAGGCTCTCTCCTTTAGACTCCATCCTGCATAACAAGTCCCTTCCCTCACTGTCAAAGTGTTTCATAACAAAAGAGCTCTCATTTACTAAAAGAATGCTACAAAACACTATTGTATTGATATTTGATAAATGAATGGGCTCAAGGAGACAATCCTTACATTTTCTCATACTGATTATTATTATGTTTACAATGAACAAGCTGATAGTTACTGTATCTGCTATCTCGTCCCACTCATTACGTACAGCCAAGTCTGTTGCGGTTTCTGAAGCCCAGGAATAGATCCAATAATAGTGGATGCTGTGTAGCTGAGAGGACTGCAGTTTGAAAATGTTTTATGAAGGAATACTTCATTTTATAAGAAATATGCCTGCTGTAGAAAGCAAGCCAACCCAACTGGCAGGTTTACATCTGAAGATGTTTTATAGATTTTCATGTTTTACTTAGCTGAGAAATTTTTCCAACCTCTCTGGTAATTTATTCAGGGGAAAGATTACAGTGAGTGCTTCATTTCATTTCTTTTCTGTGCAAAATGAAGCAAATGCAATCAAGTGTTCTCTGACAGAAGTACTGTATGTGGGAAATGATGGCACTCACTATATTGGGTAAACTTTATCTCTGTCGCTCGACGAAATCATATTGAGCTGTCCTCTCACTGCTCATCAGCTGCTGCTTGCAAGGATGAAAAGCAGGATAAAACCCAAGTGTCCATGACCATTCATATTTCTATTGTAATCATTCCATTACTGAAACAGCATAAACATTTAAGCGTGGATCCATTTATTATGGCTAATGTAGCTGGCCTTAGTAAATCAAGTTAGATTCCTCAGCAATGTCCTGGAATGCATGTTTCAAGCAGTATCATTGTTTATTTTCTAGATAAAATGTACTGAACATTAGTAAACACATTCTCTTTGGAATTTAACCCAGAATTGGCCATTCCCAAGAAAACTTCAGAGCATAATTGGAATAAATTCAGACCTATTACCTTGAACGCTTATACTGTATGAGATTTTAAATCCAAGGACTGAATTTATTTTTTCATTTAATCTAAATGTAAATTCATGAAAGCTCCTTGTTTAGAGAAAAAAATGTGCTGTGTACTGAAGAAAAAAATCTAATGGTCAGTTTAAAAGCATTTTTAAATTTGCCAGTAACACGAAACAGGAGGGGATGTCTAGGACTATAAGTGGCCTATTAAACTCTGATTAGTGCTTTTACAGGAAAGATCATATTTTACCAGACCCATTCAGAAATTATTACACGTCCTCAGAAAAAATGCCACTATGCAATTTCATTATGTATTTGGCTTTCTTTAATACCAATTCACTGGAGTGCACTTTTGAAGTCAGATTTTGGCAATAAGCAAAAATCTTGTCATTCTGGTGATGGTAATGGAGATTTTTTGTTATAATTGAACAGAATCAGTGTCATTAATACTTTGATAAGTGTTATAGTATTACTGACAGGACTGTGGATGAGATGTGACTGTACTTGCTGTTGATGGCCATACCTTGGGATTGAAAGACCACCGCTTTTGTCAAAAAATAACATAGCAATTTAAATAAAATGCAACCATAACTTCCAATTCATGATTTATCTAAAATAACCCTTTAAGAAATGTTTGCCATAGAATAACCACAACACACATCCCAAGAACTACCTGACGTTCCAGAATGCTCGGGGGAGTGAGCCAGGAACTGGAAATGACAGGGTAATGACTGGGATAGGAATGAGGGAACCAGAAGAGGATATGAAGGATTATGGGGGTTGTAGTTCCCGGGTTACTATTGGGGTGGAGACAGGAGGGGTTAAAAGAGGAAGGAAGTGATGGGGGCATGCTCTTTTACCTTGAAAAGCTCCTGCCCATCCTCCACAGAATAAAGGGGTAGTTGGGTAAGTGGGGAGTGTTAACTTAGGGGCAGATTTACTAAATTCATATGAAGGATTCAAAGTTCAATCGAATTTTCAAAAGGTTTTGAATTCTCAAATGGTTTTGAAGACCAATTCTACCAGTGAATTTTGTAAATTTGATTGAATCGAATGATTTGAATAAAAATCTATTAGAATATTCGACTGTTCGACAGTCAAAGTACTTCCAATTTTTATTTGACTGCCTAGTTCGTCAGATCATTGCTACCGAATTAGGATTCAAAAAGTTTAACCAAATAAAAAAATTCAATCAAATGGTCCAAATCGTTTGAGTCAATCAATTTGAACAAAGTTTTACTATTTGATCATTCGACCAATGGAATAGCAGTAAAAATCCTTAGAATTTACAGAATTTTTATTCCCTAACTATTTACATGGTCGAATGCAAGGGTTTTTTAACCCTCAAATTCGACCCTTGGTAAATCTGCTCCATAATGTTGCAGCGGAAGGGACTCCCCTAGGAGGGGAGCCAGTGAGAGTGGTAAGTGTAGGGCTTAAGAAGGGAAAGGGGCCCGGTGGAAAGGGCATGAGTTACGGAGGAAAGCTGCACCTAGGAAGGAAGGCAGGCGGGCCCCTCGTTATTGGGTACAATTCTTTGCAGCCTTCAGCGGCTAAGTCAGTTAATAGTTAAATGTTTGATAAATGTGATGATGTATTTCTCTACATTCAATGCTTTTTTATGTATGTTGTTATTTATATGTTTTAATAAAAAAGCTGCAGCATATTTCACCCAATATATTGGGTGCAGTTGGTTTATTTATGGAAAGCGGGGGGCAATACTTGGTGTTGTTGGTATTGATGCTGCCCCTGTCAAGGCACTTAACCCCTAGGGAGTTAGGTGGGCAAGAGAAACCATGCAATCAGCTGTAACCACTTAATGGGACTCATGTCTGCAGTGAGCCCAGTCTCCAAAACTGTCAGCAAGTTATCTATAATTATTACTGGGCATCATCCCCCAAATGGCAAGCTGTTACAAAAATAATAATGCACTAGTACATCTAGGCAACACCTCACTGACCACACCAAGCCATAATTAGAGTTGTGTGAGAGGGACATTGCTTCCTAACCATTGTTGAGTAACTTACTGTTTACTTAAAGGTACCTCCCATTCACTTCCAAATTACTATTGCCTCATCACAGACCTGGCATTTCCTCCCCAAATGAACCCTGCAACCTGTCCATCTGCCCTATTCATTGGAGTCCTGTAATTAAGATTAGGTAGGACCATCCTAATAATTGTCCAGCTTGAGACTTTGCTATATCAATTTATTTAAAAAAAAAAAAAAATTGCCAATGCATAAAAATTAATGCAATTGCAATTGTTTTCATGAGAATCATATACAGTTACACTAAAAATCTTTAGAGTTAGGATGTCAGTTTCTGGTGCTCTGTTTCAAATTGATATCTGCACTCAATTCTTTAATTTAAGTTGACACCAGCTGCTGTGGACCCCTGCTTCAACAGGAAAACTCACAATTTGCGAGAGGCGGCGGGTCAGACCCAGTGGTGCTGAGAAACACCTATGCTGAAGTCCAAAGACTGGCTTTGGGCAGACACTTGGATTCAGCGGAATCCTTCTATACAAGGCAGAGTCCTGGACTGAATTCTGGATGTATTGCATACCTAATTAAAGCAAATGTATGTACAGTACATTATCAACACTGTATTGCTATCTTAAATTATGTGCTAAAATATAAAATGTTTTTAATCTAAGTTCAACATTACCTGTGAGCAACGAAGCAGGGAAAAATCATGTTGTCTTCTAAATTCTATGGAGCTAACTATTATTATATCAAAAAGGGGTATGGAGTTAATAATGAATGTAAGATCTGCCTCTTCCACGCTTGACTTGAATACATTTGTTACTCCCAAAGAACCTTAAACATTTTAAATGCATCATGATGATAATCATAATTTAATACTCTATTTCCCTTATGATGTGTAATATGAATTCATTAAATATCTGGAAAATGTAGTGCTGTTTCTAAAAAATGCATTATATATTGAATCATTTCCCCTGCTTTTATACTGGTTTGGGGAATTTAGAGTGCCCTTTAATACCTCTTCAATATTGTTAAATGGAGGGCACTCCAATGACTTATACAATTTATATATATATATATATATATGTATGTATTTAAAACAGAGGTGCAACATAACCCAGGAATGCCTCCCATATAGCATTAACAACAACAACTTTGTAGATACCGAGTATGCATACTCTAAATAAACCAAAACATAGTGGTATGCAAAATAATCCTTAACATAAGTATTAAGACTTTGTTCAATATACAAGTGTTACAAATAGCAAATACATACCACACAGTGTGTATATTCAAGTAGAAAAAAGAACCTACAAGCCACGGATACACTCGCCAAAGATGAGAATTGCCCCAATGTTTCGGCGCAAAAGTCTTAATACTGATGTTAATGATGACTGAAATTTCTTATATAAAGTAAAGGATTTTTTTGCATACCACTGTGTTTTGGTTTATCTGGTATCTGGTATCTACAAAGCTTTAATACAAAGCTTTAATACCTCTTCACCATAATAATTGTTTCCAGTCTGATCATATAAGTGCTGGGAACTGACTGTATACTGCAGTAGCATTTCAGTCAGTCAGTTATATATGGCAGCACTGAGAGTAACCCTGCAGCCTTTCAGAACTGGGGGTCCTGGTATGTATTCTAACTATGATACGTAATCTGGCACCAGAGGCAGAGCACAGCCCTGCCCCAGATACATGTGCTCAGTAAATGTGCTCTAAGGGGTTTGCACTCTTACAGTAAGTGCTCTTGCACATACATCTGGGGGTCTATATACTGTAGGAGTTCTCTCATCTCTTAGCCTCCATGTAACCATCTTATATTAACATCCTTGTATTATGTTGAAGAGCCTCATCTGTTTTATTGTAATTATGTAACGGAGAAGGATCTATTGTTTTTTTTGGATAACAATTTGTCTAATTCTGGGCAGTGTCATTCGGTGGCCACTGAAGCAAATAAAGTTCTGAAGACATTATGAAGACATAATTTTGCCTCTTTATAAGTCCCTGGTAAGGCCTCACCTGGATTATGCAGTGCAGTTTGGACTCCAGTCCTTAAGAGGGATGTAAAGGAGCTGGAGAGAGTTCAGAGATGTGCAATTAAACTGGTTAGAGGGATAGAAGACTTACATTGTGAGGGTAGACTGTCGAGGTTTTCTCTGGAAAAAAGGCACTTGCGAGGGGACATAATTGCACTTTACAAATACATTAGAGGGCATTATGGACAAATAGCAGGGGACCTTTTTAAAAAAGATTGGTGCAACATGGATAATCCCAACGTCACTATATATATATATATATATATATATATATATATATATATATATATATATACACATACATACATACATACATACATACATACATACATACATACATACATACATACACAGAGCTGAAAGAATATGTCTGCTCTGACAAAGGGCAGAAAAGCTGCAGCCAGTATGATATAGAAGCATTGCACAAGCCTACTCTTTTTCTTACTGTTTTCTTTCAGTGTTGCTCTGTGGGTCTTCTTTTGCTTGGAGGTCTGTTCTTTTGTTTATCATGCAGACTGAGCTAAAAGACATCTTGGAAGTGCATACTTTCTTTTTGTTTGATGCTTAGTAATTTAGGATAAATTCAAATAATTAAGGTTTATAATGAAAATATTTTCTGCATATTCTTTTCATAAAAAGCACATTTTGCTACCATAATAATGTCATTGTTTTGTTACTAACTTACTATCTCCCCAACCCAGTAACCAGAGGAATATGTATAGAAAGATAAAGATAATTTTTTTCATAATAAAAACCACCTTTCCTTCCAGCTGCTGCCTGTCTCAGGTTTACAGAAAGGGAGGAGTTCATTATACATTAACTGAGAAGGGTGATTTGATTATCTTCTCCTGCTTCCACATTTGCTCTCCAAAAACAGGTGTAAAAGGAAAGCTATTTCAGGTACACAGTTTGACACTTTTTAGAGCAAAAAAGTGCAATTTATTAACTAACAACTAACTCCCCTTTATGAAAAGCTATTCTATTTCACCATATTAAGATATTTGACAAAAATGTATTAGCTTACAATAAATGCTGCTAAGTTATCTATGTTTGTATTAATCAGAATTAAGAGACATTTATTTTGTTTTACTCAATCAGCAACATTTGCAAATCGATCCACATTTTTAAAAATTATAAATTGTTTAAATTAAAGAGGTTGTTCACCTTTGAGTTAACTTTTATTATGATATAGGGAGCAATATTCTGCGACAATTTGCAATTGGTTTTATTTTTTTTTATTATTTGTGGTTTTTGAGTTATTTAGCTTTTTATTCTACAGTTTGCAGCATCAGCAATCTGGTTGCTGGGGTCCAAACTACCCTAGCAACCATGCATTGATTTGACTGAGAACATGGGATATTAATAGGGGAGGGTCAGAACAGAAAGATGAGTAATAAAAAGTAGCAATAACAATAAATGTGTAGCTTTAGAGAGGATTTGTTTTTAGAGGGGGTCAGTGACCCCCTTTTGAAAGCTAGAAAGAGTCAGAAGAAGGCAAATAATTCATACACAAAAAAAATGAAGACCAATTGAAAAGTTTTTTTAGAATTGGTCACTCTATAACATACTAAAATTTAACCTGAAGGCGAACCGCCCCTTTAAGTATCTCTCATTATAGAAATTTCTGATTTAATATTCTCAGGTAATATCTGCATAAGTTTAACATTCCCATTAAAACAGGGAAAAGGTCCTCTTATATGCAAGTACTTTATTTTGATTAAATCATTAACATAATTATACAATGCCAGAAACGTTATGTGCAATTCTTATGCCTTCCATCATATTGTTAAGATTGGTACAATGACAAATCTTGATCATAGGAGCATTTCTCAGGTACAGAAAATCAATGACTTACATTTAGAAAAGCTTGTCTTAATAAATGATGTTGCTTGCAATCACTGAATCACCACCCTTTCTGTATGTATGGTTGTGATGAGATACTTCCCCCCCCTCCCCCCACCTAATGATGCAGGATGTATGTGTAATTGCGGGAAAGCCAAGACAACACATTAAGGCTGATGGGGCATATAGAAAGTAATATATTAGTGTTTTATATGAAATGTGCTGCTTCTGTTTTTTTATTCATATCGGCTCTGCTAATTCATTAAAACTAAGCTTAATTTTACACACACGCATACACATGCACATTTATAGCATTTTAAATCTATCTGCATTTCCCTCTACAAAATTACTAATTATAATCCTGTTGATTCCATGGGTACTTGATTGAATAGGTCATACTGTAACCCTTTAAGATGGAGCTTTTCTTGGTAAGGAGATTGCTTTTTTTGAGTCTTGCCCTGTAGAGTTTTGCCCTCCTATGATGATCCATTCGCTTATGGAGCAGTTGTTTTGTCTCCCCAATGTATAGATCAGTGAGCTCATTGCTACACTGGACTGCGTATACCACATTACTTTGTTTTCCCTTAGGAGTTGTATCCTTTGGGTGTACCAGTTTTTGTCTCAGTGTGTTGTTAGGTTTGAAAAACACAGTGACGTGAACTCCCCTACACCAGTCAGTCGAACTGATGAAGCTGCTCGGATGAGCAGTGAAACGTCTTAATTAAAATTTCTCAGCAAGTCCAGTTGCTTTGAGTTACTTTTGTTAAATAATTAATACAGATAATTACTACATGGCAGCACAGTAGCCAGTGCAACTACCATCAAAATGTAATAATCAACCTTGTAGCATCAGCTTATATTACAGGCCAACCTGTTTTTCTGCTTGATCATTTGTAACGACCCCTAAGCTTAGCTTCTCAACAGCTGCTCAGAGCCCAAAGGGCATGCGAGTGTTGCAACACTTTCCAAGATGGTGACCCCCTGTGACAAGTTTGAAGTCCTGTAATCATTGCTGCTGTTGACAAGCTGGTTCAATAATTTAGTATATATAATATGGCATTTCTAGCCATAAAATATTTTAAAGTTTAGTTCTTCTTCAAGCTCAAATAATTACTATTATGACCTGGGCAGTGTCAAGGTAACCAGTTTAACTTACCATACTTATCGTTGGTTATCATCAAAATTTCTTTTAACCTATCATATACCTAATAAATATGTGAGCCAAGGCTTGCTACTGAAAAACAAGGGGGGAGGGCGTTATTTTGCTACAACCTGAAGTGGTTCCGGTTAAGCTCTTCCTTTCACCTTTGCTTAGTAACCTTGGTCCCCTCACAAACTATTTGACCTTTACTCTCTTGTGCCTGCCTAACCCAGTCAAAGCTTCCTTACCTTTACTGTACTTGTATGGGAAGCCTTATTACTGTATGTTTATAAAGCGCCTGCATATTACACACTGTATAATAAGGGTGTGCACAGGGCCAGAATTACATAGCAGGTACCCCTAGGCCCGCTATCGTTTGTTGTCCCCTCCCATTCATTTGCTCAAATTTTCATCATTGGGACCAGAGAAATTAAATAAAAAAAAAAAACAATCATATCTTCTCTGCATCCCCAGTGTTTATGAACCAATGAAGTTGTAGTTTGATAGCATCGACCCTAGACCTGGGTCTTGGAGGCCTCTCCATAAATCCAGGCCTGGGTGTGCGCATAAACATGCTGATTACCTACATATACTTAGGTACAGGGGTTAAAGTGAGCCTTATTCATTCCTCATCATTATAACCTTTAGAAACACACTTATCAAGGCTCAAATTTCAAATTCATGACAGTTATTTAAAACTCCCATAAGCTCCCATGAACTTGAAATTTGACCAATTAAAATTAACTTAAAAATAAAAATTTTAAAACTTGGGTGAATAGAATTAACCTGAGACTTTAATCAAATTCAAATGGAATTCGATTCAAATTTAAAAAACTCAATTCAAGGCTGAAACTCAAAATGGATCCCTAGACCTCTCCCAGCAATTTTACAGATTTTAGGTGGCGAATAGTCAAATTCGAGTTCTTAGAGTATGGTACATCTCAAAAATTGAATTCACATTTTATTTTTTTTGAAAACTCGAATCAAATTTGAATTTGACAGTTTTGACCATAAAAAAAAGAACATTCGAAATTTCAATATGACCATTGATTAATCTGCCCCTTATTATAGCATGCATGAGCAAAAAATAACTAATGTGATTATTTCTACAATGGGTCTGGCAGATCATTTGCAGTGATACTGGCAAAGTGAGCAAAATCAGCCCAATTAGCACCAGCTTTTGCATGATATGAAGGACTATTTTAATTCAATTATCTACTGTCAAAGGGATTCCAAGCCTGTGGCTTTTAAAGTTTGGCTTTCCTAAGTATAGGACTGCCAAATCCACAATTTATTCTTTAAAAAGAATGGGAAAGCAGTATATTTAAATATATGCTGGAAAAAAACGTTGGGAGCTTCCCATAGGGTTCTACAGCAATTCAGTAGGTATAATTTGGCAAACTAGGTATTCGAATTGAACTTTACAGGGCAAGTACTTCGACCGTCGAATGATCAAATAGATTTTTAAAATTCGGTGGTCGAAGTGGCCAGAAAAAGTATTCGAAAATTCAAATTTATTTTTAAATTCGATCGAATTTCGAATCATTCATACGAATTAAGTAAATCTGCCCCTCAATGAATCTCAGACATACAGGGCAGAATTTCTTAAAATTGTACATGGGACCCAGGACCAATATTTAATTTAGAATCAACTGTGTACCATATATCACTTTATTTATTGTTGCATAGCATAAGAGAATATTTCACGATAAATGGAGATCATGGTGTCCCAACCATAAACAGTACAGCAACCTATAGTAGAATCCAGACAAAGGCTTAATTGTTATATTTTAGACGGAAGTTCTTATTAGTAGATCTGTTTAGATTATTCAAACTACAGTTCGACAATTCATAAAATAAAGTCTGACAAAAGAGGAGATAGAATCTGATTGTGTATTTTTTTTACCATTTGTTTGAAAAAAACCTTTACAATGTTGTTCATTGCTTGTGATCATCTAAATGTGCTTATTTTTCTCTTTTCACCTGCTAAGACTTGTATTTTTACATAACTAGGCAACCCTGTTTCATGCTGAAGCACAATAACAAATGCTAAATAGTGATGGGCGAATTCACAGTGAATTCCCGCAATTCGCTGGCGGCGAATAAATTCGGGGAACGCCAGTGAAAATTTGCCTGCCGAAAATTTGCTGGCGTCAAAAAAAAAAAGTTGCACGCCGAAAATAACATGACGCGTCGAAAATGATGCAACGCGCGTTGAAATCGAGCTTAGGGGGTTGTCGCAAATCTTCAAGCAGAAAATAAGGGTTCACATACTGATTTTACAGGGCTGATTATTACATTCTGATGCAAATTGCACTAGTTTCTTAGCTGGCATGTAATGCTAATTGTAATTAATCAACCTGGTATAATCTATTATAATAAAACATTACCTTGTACTTGATCACAACTAAAATATAATATTAATTGATGACAAAACAATCCTATTGTTTTTTTTTTTATGTTTACCATATTTTTTAGGAGACTTGGGGGCAAATTTATCAAAGTCACATGAAGGATTCGAAATTCGATCGAATTTTCAAAAAGATTCTAATTAGAATTTTTGAATGTTTTTGAAGACCACTTTAACTATCGAATTTTGAAAATTACATCAAATAATTCGAATAATTCAAATAAAAATCTATTTGAATATTCAACTTCCCCTTTAAATTTTTATTCGACTGCCTAGTTCGCAAGTTTCAACCTACTGAATTGGTTTTCATTATAATAAAAAAATTTGATCGAATGTTTAAAATTGTTTTTGAATATTTCCTATTCGACCAATCGAATAGTGGTAAAATCCTTCGAATTCGAAGATTTTTTTATTCCCTTAAAATTTGATGGTCGAATTCAAGGGTTATAGTACAGAATTTCAAAACCTAGTATACAGAATTTCTAGCCAGTGTGGTTAAAGTATTATAATGTTTTCATATCACTGGCTACAACTTTGTCATATAATTTCCTTTAAAAGTTGCATCCATACAAATGTTGATTAAATGGCTGATATATATAGTTAATCTATGAGTGCTTGCTGATTTTAAATGCCTGGCCTACTTTTGATAACCTTGGTGAATACAGATGATCAACGTCCTCATAAATAAATTATGAACTTTCTGTAATGAGGTTTTAAGTTCAGTGTATTTTACTGTCAATTAAAATCAGTACTGCTTGATCCATAACGGTTTTAAGATGTATCATGCTAAATAAACGCATTGAAATAAATAAAGTGAGAAGGAATAATGTTGAGGTACAACTGGAGGCTAAAGTACCCATGTAGTCGGTCTATAAATATATATAGCTATTATTAAGATGATTATTTCTAACAAGTAAGGATGTATGCATTAAACAAACAGATTATATACAAATACTAAAAAATGTTGTTCAGTAAGAGGGTCCAACTCATAAGGGTGATGCCATGTGAGGAGATGCTTTCCCACTGGCATAAATGTGAATCGCCGGTTGTGAAAACATATGCACTGCATGGTAGTCTGATGTTGCCTCGCAAGTTGACTAATTTCATTGTGTGCCAGTGCTCTTAGCGCTTACAATCTAAAAGGAAAACATGATATTTAAGGTATGGGTTGGGCATGCAGTCAGCAAAATGAAAGATATGGAATTCTATTGCAAAAGCTGCTCATCTACTTACCAGTGGTCCTTTTTGGTGGTCCAGAACAAAGTGTACAGAGCCCGGCCACACAGGCCAGTCACCCTAGGCAACCTGGCCGGCCGCGGCGCTGGCTGAATGTGTGCGCATGCGTGAAGTGACGCTGGTATCACCTTGCGAATGTACAAGATGACACTGTCGCGCATGCGCAGAAGCATAATGCGCATAGGCGCCAGAAGAGGACGGGGGTGAGTGGACCAGATGTGGGGTAGGTACGTGCCTGGTGCCCCCCCCCAGCTACCCCTTGGCACAGCCCTGCAAGTGTATGTGCAGTATAGTAATATAAATCTAAAATTAGATTTAGCAGTGGCTGGAGAGTAAGGTAGGCATCCAAGTGGAAATGACTCGTATAGAAAAAGAGACATGAGATAAATTGTGTTGAAATTAAGAGAAGAGAGCGTTGAGGATCATCAGCATAGAGGTAGCATTGGAAACCATGTGAATTAGACTTTACTAAAGCATTTGATACAGTGCCACACTGGGTTAATGGTTAATTAAGGAATGTTGGCCTGGAACATAGTATTTGTACCTGGATAGAGAACTGGCTAAAAGACTACAAAGAGTGGTGGTAAATGGAACATTTTGTAATTGGACTAGTGTTGGAGGTGGGCATTGAAAGTACTGTATATATTTTTGCAGATGATTCTAAATTGTGCCCAAACTATAGGTTGCTTGCACAATGCTGCAGAGTGATTTGTCTAAGCTGGAAAACTGGGCAGCTAACTGGAAAATTAGGTTCAGTGTTGATAAATGCAAGGTTATGCACTTTGGCAAAAATAATATAAATTATACACTAAGGGGCAGATTTTTCAAACTTCGAATTTCGAAGTTAAAAAACTTCAAAATTTGACCATCAAATTTATTTAAAGTGGGTTTTTTTTCGATCGAAAACAGACCGTTTTGACCATTTCAAATAGTCGTTAATTTTTTTTTCAGTTCAAATCGAATTTTGGCCTATTCAAAGTACCCAAAAATTACTTTGAAATTAAAAAAAATTTAATTCGAATTTTCACTTTGACCCTTGATAAATTTGCCCCTAAATGTCACTGTTTGGGAGTTTCTTTAAATGATAAGGATCTTGGGTTTTTGTAGATAACAAGTTGTCTAATTTTGGGAAGCGTCATTTTGTGGCTACTGAAGCAAATAAAGTTCTGTCTTGCAATTAAAGGGCATTAACTCAAGGGATGAAAACATAATTATGCCTCTTTATAGATCCCTAGTAAGGCCTCATCTGGAGTATGCAGTGCAGTTTTGGACACCAGTCATTAAGAGGGATAAAAATGAGCTGGAGAGAGTGCAGAGACGTGCAACTAAACTGGTTAGAGGGATGGAAGACTTAAATTATGAGGGGAGACTGTCCAGGTTGGGGTTGTTTTCTTTGGGAAAAAAAGCGCTTGCGGGGGGACATGATTACACTTTACAAGTACATTAGAGGACATTATAGACAAATACCAGGGGACCTTTTTACCCATAAAGAGGATCACCGCACCAGAGGCCACCCCTTCAGACTAGAAGAAAATAACTGTCATTTGAAGCAACATAGGTGGTTCTTCACAGTGGACAGTGATGTTGTGGAATGCACTCCCGGGTGATGTTGTGATGGCTCATTCCTTTTAAGAGTGGCTTGAGTGATTTCTTGGACAGATATAATATTAAAGGCTATTGTGATACTAAACTCTATAGTTAGTATAGATATGGGTATATATAATTCATGTGAAGTTATGGAGGTGTGTGTATATGCTGGTTTTTTATTTGGAAGGGCTGAACTTGATGGACTTTTTTCAATCCAATTTAACTATGTAACTATGTAGTTAAAGAGTGGATAAAAAATAAAGGCTACATCAGAAGTCATATGGTTAAAGATAACAATAAAGCAGTTATACATGGCTGCCTAATATGATTGTAAAAAAAGAAAAGGGAGTGTTAGTCTTACTGTCAGGCACTTTCAGTACAATGTCACATTCAAGTAAACTACCTTCATGGGACAGATTGTTTGTGTATTATATGTGTCCCTTGGTTCCTAGTTTAGGCATCTCTGTGTTCTATTGTGAAAGTGGGAATGACAAAAAGTAAACTTTTATGAGGCTCATTTAGCAATGCAAGTACATTGTGCTTAGCGCAAAGACATACAAAAATACTCTTGCGTTTGTAAATCAACCCATTTGCTTCACTATACTTTGCTACTTTTATATAAAGGTTGTTTTTTTAAGTATTCACTTATCTAACATTAAATTATCCTTTGCTGTCTTTTTATTCAGCGCTATCATCTGAACAAAATGTAGCACACTCACACTGTTGCCTGTATGCATTATATTTTCTAAGCAGCATACTATATGTATGGTAACCAGTGCCTTTAATCTAGCTTCCTGTCATGGCAATTCGGAAAGGAAACACTTCATTCTGAAAGCTAGACAAGAACATGAAGATCTCAGAGCAGTCAACAATTGATAGTTTGAGTAGCTTTTGGGTGCTGGAATTGTGGCGGGTCGTAGCCTGCACTTTAAGGTGTCCATTTTAAGAAGCCTGTTGAGTGCTAGGGTTGGGATACTAATATTTGAAATGCATAAAGGCTATCCAAAGTACTCAGAAAGATAAATGGCACTTGAAATAAATGGCACTGTTGTCTTAAAGCTTGGAGCTTGAAGGACCTTACTTGTATTGCTTCAGCACTGAAAAAGGTTATGCCAGAGTAGTGTGAAAGTGAAAAATGCCACAAACATGTCTCGTTATTTCTGAAGATCAAATTGTTTGAATCAGGGAAAATATAGATATTTTACAATTTTCTGATTCTTCGTGGTGATCAAATCTTAAAATACTGCTTAAAGGTAGATTATAGAAATAATACGGTACAGATGCAGTCACTGGTATTTGTAAGATAAATGCATCGTGACTAATTGAAGAAACTGTGTTATCCCAAGTTATCTTAACTCGTTTAACGCATTTAACCTTTTCATTAGCATACCAAAGCACCATTGTTTTCAATGGTGAACTCTTTAATTGGATGGGATGCTGTGACACAATATTCTGTGCTAAGTGGGATAAATGGGTTAGATGAGTTAAGTCACGACGCATTTAACACACAAATCCAAGTGACTGCATCTGTATATCAAATAACTCAAATCTGTATATAACTTGGATGGGTTGCTTTTTTCAGAGCTGATTTAATTAATTTTTCTGATCATGAAAGTGTGAAGATCACTTTTATATACATATAATATTGCATGCACACACCTACATACCTTCTCCCTCCCAACCCTCATGAATACAGTGCTTCTGAATGCAGGTAAAGGTGTTAGCTACCTA
Source organism: Xenopus borealis (assembly GCA_024363595.1). Lineage (NCBI taxonomy): Eukaryota > Metazoa > Chordata > Amphibia > Anura > Pipidae > Xenopus > Xenopus borealis. Next base: position 55,659,291 of record CM044444.1, read on the forward strand.
CTGTACACATTCGATTTAACATTATTCAGTAATTTTACATTCTGGATGACCATTTATCCATGTATAGGCCTTTTTAAACAAGAGTTTTTAGAATCTGACCACACAGTATTTAAGAGCCGATTGTATGAGGGGCTGCACTGAGGTAACAAGTACATTTCCTGTGAGCCAATCATATAGTTAGAATATATCAACAAGCATCCAGCCAAACTATACAGTACATTTTACTTTTCTTGATATATTGTGGGCAAACATTGGAAGGCTGCTCTGTACTGTAAGTAGAGTGTTTGTTTATAGAGATATTAACTAGATTGTATTATATTGATATAAACTGAGAATCGGTTTAATATCCAACCATTATCTGTTATGATATAGAGACAGTTGTAGATTGTTTTCCAGCTCCAAATGACTAATAGTCAGTTGCTGTATATTTACATGCATTTAAATAAATGCTACATGTATCTGGAAATATAAACACTGTGGATATGCCCTTGCATAATTAAAAGAAAGTCCATTCCAAATCCCTCTAGCTGCTCCCTTATACTGTAGGTAGATGTAATCAAGTCCATAGTTGCCTTTTAATGTAAGACCAATACATAATCAGCAATAGAAATACTAGACCACTGTTTTTTTAATTATTGTGTTTAATGTACTATTTATTTGTACATCTCCATTATACTGACCCAGGGCCCAAGGTACAGGCTATTTTAATTGATTAGTTTCACAAACATGAAGTACAACTGGAACTGCACTACATTTTTATTATTTCAAATGGCAGAATGAAAGGTTGACCCTCTCATGCTGATCAGCTACTTAGCAGCAGTGGAAATATCAATCATTTTGAATGACAGTATAAATAAGCCATATTATCTCTTGTACTTCTACACAGATACACATTCTGCAGTACTTTTTCACCAGTAAACAGCAAATACTTCATTAAAAGTTCATGGTAGATTTCAGTTCAAAGGGTTAAAGGAGAAGGAAGCGTTAAAACCAAGTAAGTCTTATCAGAATGTTCCACCTAAATATACCAGTAAACCCCTAAGTAGTGCTGGTTTGAGTCCTCTATCAAAAGAAACATTGCATTTCTGTATCAGACTTCCTGACTTCAACTTAAACCTCCTTGCCCCAGGCATGAGCATGCTCAGTTTGTTCCCCCCACCCTCGCTTCTCTGCTGTAATCCATAGCTATAAGTGAGTAATATTAATAAGTAATATTGCAGCTAATCTATGTGAAATAAAATGCCTCCGTAGCTTTCCTTCTCCTTTAATCATTTAATGAAATTGTATAGTTTTGGCTTTAGTTGTCAGAGCAAAATGTGCTGAGGGACCGAAGAGAGCCAGGGGAGAGATTTGTGAAGAAGAAAGGATGGGGAGACTCGGAGACCGAAGCCTGATTGCTACTGTGATCGGTATGAGTGCATAAGAGTGAGTCTATTTGATTTAAAGAGCTTGCGGAAAGTGAGGACTGTCTTTGTTTATTTTGCTTCCCTTAGCAGAAGACTTTTATGAAACATTTGAAACATTAATGGATCAGTGATTTCCTTAAGTGCCTCTTACAAGTGAAGCCACAGCCAGTACTCTCATCTGTAGAGACCTCAGGGACCAGAGGCAGAAGCCTGTCACCTTTGCAACTGGACAATGAAAGGATATCGAGTCTGAGTAGTATTAAATACGATAATAAAATGAAATCCATTATCTTGTGTTCTAAGTGATTTAAGATAGAGCATGACACCACTTAATTGTTTGGTTTCTCACGCTCAAGCTGGGCAACAGTGTTTCCTTTGGTATCAGCATAGTAATGCTAAAGTAGAAAAATAAAAGCTGTTTAGGGGTCATTGGGGACTCTGCCCTCACATTCACATCCAGTTGATAAAGTCTCACCATGTTTAGCTTAGGAACATTTCCCTATTTGACCTTTGCTCTCACTTGAGATTTCTATTACTCAGACCTTGCTTACAAACAAACTTGCATATCCATTGCAACATGATGGTCTGGGATCGCCTGTGTTTTATAATACTGCCGTCAATCCATCAGAACACTGATCCCAGACTGTTACACCCCCCCCCCAAATGCTTGTCATAAACAAGAATTCACTTCAATATTCTTGTATTTATCTATAAACTATTGAGCAATATTGAACTACCATATATCAACTCATTAAATATAGATTACCCCTCCACACATAACCTTTGCTCTGCACATTATGTTCTTCTTTCCTCAACATTTACTACCCTATTTTCCCTCCCCCTCTCACATCCAGGACTTTTCCATCCTTTAGAATTCCTTTTTGATCCCATTAGCTATTCCCTGAGCCTCAAGCCCTTAAACACTCACTTGGAGGATAATAGAAACAAAAATCACAGAGGAGCACGGAGTACAGAGTTCTTAAAGGGATACTGTCATGGGAAAACATTTTGTTTTCAGTTAATAGTGCTGCTCCAGCAGAATTCTGCATTGAAATCCATTTCTCAAAAG
>CM044444.1:55663711-55688415 GCA_024363595.1 Xenopus borealis
TATATATATATATATATAATATAAATATAAAACAAAGGAAAGTTGTGCTCACCACTAATTTTTAAAACCATTAAGCAGGGTGCAATGAGGCTGTGACAAAATTCACACAGACAAATACAAGAGGACCTATGCACTCAACTACCCATGTTCAATATATTAAGGATATTGAAACATTTTGTGCCTTAAGCTACCAAAAATGCTTTATCCTTTAAACAAAAGTCTATATCCCATATATACATCCCATATTTCTATCTGATTCATTAAATATATAATATTATATATACACATACACACACAATACTGGTAGTAAGGGTGTATTGAAAATTAATAAGCCAGTAATTACTGGGTGTTGGAAGAGGTGTTAGAGGAGAAAAAAAGATACTATGAAAGGAAGACACATTGCAGACAATGCTGGACAATTCCAAGGATATAAAGAATTGTCAAACAAAAAATGTAAATGCACAAAAAGAAGGGTTTATTAATCAACACGAAAACCTTCATCTGGAAGTTTTTTTTTCTTTGGATGAAGGTTTCTTCGTGAGACTGAACTGTAATGTAATAAGCCCTTGTTTTTATACAATTTTTGTTTGACGGTTCTTTACATGTGTGGAGTGCTGTCCTTGGTCCTGAACCTATATGTAGTCCACTGATTCTACCTGCTAAGTTTTTTTCCCCAGGCCAGTGCTCCTTTTAAGAAAAAAAGCACCAGCCCAGAAAATTGTAAAGTAAAACATTATTACCATTTCACTTACTTTTTCCAGGAATCCCCATGTGCAGTCTTGCATAGCACACAGCAGAATATAGTCAAACATTTTTACTCTAATGCTGATTTGCAACTCTAATTCTGAACAGGGAGACTTGGAAAAGGTTCTGAAAAAGGTTGTATAGGACCAAGGGAAAAAACACGTCCTCTAAAGTGGTGACGGTATACACGTTTATTCTCAATTTCATTAAAACCTAAAATTAATAAGACTCTACAATGTGTTGCATGTTATCAGCTGAAGCCATAGAGCAGTATGTAATAAGAAAGAGGAAGGGATTAAAGGGAAACTTTCAAAGTGAGAAGGGAGGGGTGGCAGCAGAAGTAGAAGCAGACTGCCAGCAAATGAAATGCTTCCGATAGAATGTAATTGTGCTTTGATCAGGTGGTTATTGGTTAACTCAATATCAAATAATCGGTAATGAGACATTATTGTGATTTATTAAGACATAAGCTTGGTTGCAGTGTAATCAGAACCTGACACAAGGGAAAGGCTACCTCTTCTGGAATAATATCTTAATTGTGTCAGAAGTTTTTTTTAGATGTTTAATTAATATCAATACATCCCTTAGCACAGGCCAGAGACAATGCATCCCTCCCAAATCTGCTGACATGTCTTCTAATGGATGGAAGGCCCTAGAGAGCTTTCTTATTAAATGCCAATTAGTTGGTGTACACTTTCTTTGGATTAAGGTTGCAAATGCCTTTTCGCTAGCCAGTGGGTGGGTGGTTTAGGAGGAGTGACTGAATAATGGTTATGCTTCTCAGTGTCGCCTGGAACTGCATTGCAGCGTCTAGTCTAGGCACCACATGCACACAGAAATAATTGGGGTGACTTCTGGTTCACGTCAGGTGACTTGGAATGAAAATATCATGTCATAGTCTATTTGAATATTTGTAATATTCTTGTAATAGCCCATGTAAAAGTACATTTGAACACTGAAGCGATGCATTTGAAAGATGCCATTAATGATAATTGCTTTTAGGATAAACAGTACACTAAAATACTGAATATTCCAAGCAATTTAGAAATACACTGAGATCCAGAGTATTGAACAATATATGGGTCATCAGCCACTTAAAGGCATGGTCTAATCCACAGTGGCCAACGGTAGATAATTTGAGAATATCCGTTACATTGCAGATATGGGCATGAATTCCATATCATTTCTTAATAGGTGAGGGCGAAATGGAATAATACATGTTTGGGGAGGGGGGGGGGTTGCACGTTTTTCTTCCCAAGCATTCCATACTGTTCTTCTTTATGTTAAAACTGAAAACCTAGCATCACCACAGGAGTAATCCAGCATGGAGGATGGAATGTCAACCTTCCTAGCTTTGAAGGGGTTAAATGGGAACAATACTAGGTAATTGCAGTTTTCCCTAGCGGAGTGTAGTAATTGCTGAGATAAGAGAAGATACAGTGCTTTGGTTTTCAAAGCTCTGTTGCTTCCCAGCATGCAAAAAGGACACAAAAAGATACATTTTACTCAAACACAGTAGAAACTGAGAGCAGTTTTTTTTCTCATTCATTACCAACAGAGACGGTTCTGCCAGCTGCTTCCCGGCCCGTCAAACCCTGCAAAAGGAGAAAAACTCCCGGGGTGGGGGCAGGGGAAATGCTTGAAGGCCACAAAAGAAGTGTAGAATGCGCAGCTTGAAATAGGACAGGGATGTGGCAGGAAAAGCCACAAGTTCTGAAAGGAAGCATGAAGCTTTTCTCAAAACAACAAAGTATAGCTCCACAATAGCCACCAGATTAAAAAACAATATATACCATATGCCAAAACCATCCCAATCATTCTCATTTCCATGATAATGTGACACATAAATTTACTGATCAGTTAAATGTGGAGAGTGGAAAATGTAAATCTTAAAAAATGTGAACAAAGCAATGTAAGAGCAGTTTACCTAATGAACTGGTAAGAATATCCCTGGTAAGAACTAGGGATGGATGGATTCTGCTAATTTGAGATACAGCTGAATCCTGAATCTTTAATGAAGGATTCGGCTGAATCTATAACTGAATCAAACCCCTCATTTGCATATGCAAATTGTCATGCAAGACTTAAAAAGAACTGCACACATAGCATATGGGGGAACATGCTATATCCTTGTTAATGTGATGAAACGTCACATGATTTTAAAGAACTGGATTTGGTTTGGCCTAGTCCTATCCAAAACCTTCCTGGGTGCTCTCTCTAGTCTGATTTGTGTTCCTGACCCTTGCCTGTTAATGACTTTGCCATTCTCCCGCCTGTACTGACCTTTGCCTGTATGTGTCTATTCCTTCAATTACAATATTTTACCTCACTGCTGTTTGGTTTGACCCTGGTGTGTGACCCCAACCTTGTTTCTGTTCTATGAATTGGTACTGTGTTGGTGTTGACTCTGCCTGTTCATGCCACACTGACTGCTCCCACTTCTTTTTCTGCTTATGTTAATAAGACCTGGTGGCATCTGAATAACAGGGGTCTCCACCTGAATTCAAAGGCATCTACTATAGGCAGAAGAGTTGCCTGTGACCGGAACCTTGAAGTTGGCTCTGGGTTTGGGACACCTTATGTCTTTAATCAGTCAAAAATGGCACAAACATGGTCGCTATCATTTGCAAGAGTGTTTATGAACTTCTGTTGCCCAATCCTTAATTAAATGTTCACCATAGACCATATTCTGCATTTGAATAGCCCCTATGCATTTTTGCATGATAAGACAAGGATCAGCCCTGTTAAAGTTCTCTCTTCTGTGCTCTCAGCTCTCTGTAGAGAATTTCCCAGCCCAAGACTTGCCAGGTAGCCAAACCAAAAACATATCACAGTGAACTGGTTCTGCCATCCTAACTGCTCCTGTTTCATTTGCATATCTTTGATGGGACTGGCTGGCAAGATTTAGCCAATAGTATCTGTGAAATGCACATGAAGCAGTAGAGGAGAGGCCTGTGCAGTAACCAAATCAATGTCAGCTTCCTGTATGGGCAGAATGGAAATTTGTGGTGCCGATCCCTAGCTGAGAGGCAGCAGAGGATGGAGCCTTTTAACAGCAGCAATCCACAGCTTATATGGTCTATCAATTTCAAATAAAGATAAATGAGATAAATGAGTCTTCTGACTGGGGATATTCAAATTTAGGCTATGTCCTAAAGGTGAGCCTCCCCTTTAAAGCTTTGGAATTCAGCCAAATAGTCAAATGGATTCATCCCTGTTACTTATTGGGGTTCGACATCAAAGACTATAAAACAAAAAAGGAAAAAAGTCAAAAAGTTAAATACTGTAAAACTGTCTAAAGCATGATTAACAAACAGAAAATCAACCATTAAGGAGCTCTTTGCTCCTACTGCTCTCTTCTTAGTGAAATAGTTTAAGCCTATGTCCATTACTCAGGTACAAAACTAGGGGTAGGCATAAGGGTCACCTGCCTAGGGCACAAAGATAGGGGGGCACTGGGCAGGTACCTCTTAAATTATCTTCTGCCTAATCCATGTTAAAGGAAAACTATACCCCGAAAATGAATACTTCAGCAACAGATAGCTTATATCAAATTATGTGACATATTAAAGAATCTTACCTACCTGGTATATATATTTAACTAAATATTGCCCTTTTACATCTATTGCCATGAACCACCATTTCATGATGGTCTGTGTGCTGCCTCAGAGATCACCTGACCAGAAATATTTCAACTCTAACTGTAACAGGAAGAAGTGATGAAGCAAAACACAGAACTCTGTCTGTTAATTGGCTCATGTGACCTAACTTTATAGTTTGTTTGGTATGTTTGTGTGCACTGTTGGATCCCAGGAGGCTGTCCTTATTTTTTAAAATGGCTATTTTCTATTTAGGATGAACCAATGGCACATGCTACCAAAAGAGTGTATTATTATGAAAATGGTTTATTTACATGAATCAAGGTTTTACATATGAGTTGTTTTATGCAATATCTGTTTACGGAGACCTACATTGTTCGGGGGGTATAGTTTTCCTTTAACTCCCCTCTTTCGTTCTCACCTCGGTCCTTCTCCCCCTCCCATATTTCATTTTCTCCCTGTCCTGCCATCTGCTATGCACATTCGGATTCAGTCACTGTCTGATGTGCACCAGACATGATGGGGAGGGAGCGGAGTGGCCAGGCTAGGTTGCCTATGGTGCCCGGCCGGCTTGGCTTGGCCCTGTCCTTACTGCAGCACAAAATGGTTGGTTTCTTATGGGGTTATGATTAATATAGCATACCATTCTCAGGAATTGTGTGGAATACATATATAAAGTATTATACCAATTAAAACTCACTCAGTGAGTTTCTGGAGGCAGTATCTGGCAGAAGATCCAGCAATAACGTCAAGGTGTTAATATACGGATGCACACCCTGCTTGCAAAAGTAATTTATCTTAATTATCTGGATACAGTGTAGTATTTAAAGTTCCCCTCAGGCAAAATGTGACCAAACTGTCTGTTCAACCTGTGATAACTATATAAGAATAACTGTTCTCCCTATTGGATATTAGAAGTCACGTGGTGTTCTATGACCATCTAGGCACTAGGCCGTAGGCAGAGTGCTTTTATACCGGTCATGGGACTCCCAGGATTTAGATACCTCATAATTTCAATCATATTGTGTAATTTAGAAATACTCACACCTACCAATTATTTGTAGAGTGTACGTGACATTTATGCAATGTGTCAGTGACAGCAATGTCGTTAGGGTATTAATGATCCACTCTAGGCATGTTTGAGACCTCATTTCACGATACATTATCATTGAAAAGATCTAGAACAGGATCATTATTTCCTTAATGACATAGGGATTTTGTCTCTGTAGGCATATAGTGATTTGGTGAAAATTACGGAACTCTGATCTGCACAGACTGATGTAAACACTGTACAAATCAGATCATCGCTACCTCCATTATCTGTAATGTGTAGCTCGTGTTTATTGTTCTAGAAAAAAACATGCTGTCTCTTCAAATTTAGAGACTTTTGTTATGATTTGTGCATTAGTGCAATTTATATAAGGGGAAATATATATGGGGAAAATGTTACAAGCATATTAGCAAGGATGCACATACAAAGCCCTTGGGTACATTGTATTAGAAAAGCCCTCTATATGGCCTGCTGCACTCTTTAACTACTTAATTGAATGGTGTTTTTTTTTTTTAGTGATGTGATGAAAAGTGAAAAGCAGCCCTATACATTCTACCTTAGCTTTTCTGACTTTTCTGATTTTCCTCTGAATATGCAGGTTAGATTTAATGAATGTATATGTGCCTGAATAAGTTGTCAATATGTATCTGGTCATGCATCCGCCAAGGTCATAAGAAAAGCAGATCTTTGTCTGATTATTAACTCTGGCCTACTTTATCTGATCAGATCATACAACCATTGACTGAAGCTGTCGGCATTCAGTGAAGTTCCCACTCTGGTCTCAAGTCATGTTTTAATTGTGTAAACCCAAGTTGCATCTCACGGATTCCCTGTATGAGGCAAGCAGTTTCTGGTTATACTACTAGCTGATATGTGTTGAGTTGTGTCACTAATATATTCCCAGTACTGTGACAATCTTTTAAAAGATTTGTCTAGTAGATAGTATAACTGAATCTTTGAGAATGTTCTGATAAGGACATTGCAGGGCAGATATATCAAGGGTCAAATTTCAAGTTTATGAGTGTTTATAAACTCTAAATTCGAAAAGAACCTCGACATTTATAAAAAAAAACACAAATTTTTCAAATTCCGGTAAATAGGATCAACATGCAAGCTCAAGTCGAATTTGAATCAAAATTGAACTGAATATTTTCAGCAAAAAAAATTGATTTTCAAAAGTCCTCCAAATGACTCCAAATTGATTGTAGGACATCCCCCATATGCCAAAACATAAATTTGACAGGTTCTGGTTGGCAAATAGTCAAATTCTTCTTAAAAGGGACTGCACATGATAAATTTCAAATTTCGATTTTTATAAAAAGAAATTACACTAAAATAAACTCAAAATTCGAATTTGAAAAATTGAATTTTCAATTCGACCCTTGATAAATCTGCCCCTACATATTAAAAAAGGCTTTTGCCTTTATACTTCAAGGAGGCTTCACAACACAGCAGATCATACTGACAACTTGAGCCTCACGTGGCTCAAATCATGTTGTGTTAACAATTGAGCAGTTAATGCTGCAGTATTGCCTTATTCTTGTGAACTTTATATTTTTGCATATTGACAACTTATGCCACCATTCACATTTCAACAGACATGTACATTTGCAGCTGTCATTATTACTTTAAAGTAATACTAAAAAGTGGTTGCGCTGAAAACATGGTTACATGGGAATTTGACTCAAGAATGTTTCCATCTTGTGGTCATTGTTATTGTATTTACCAATATGTCCAGTGTGAACCTGTTGACGTTTGAAGATTCAAGTTGGAATGTTTGGGCTACATATGTGTGGCTTTCATTGTTTAAATTTTGAAAAATTAACTTTCTACCGGGGTGGGAAACACTCACTGGACATTTCAGTAATAATTTTTATAATTTCTACGCTCAATTTAGCTATTGTATTGTTTTAATTTTTTTGCCTGTGACAATTTCAAATCGTTGTGTTAATGTGAAATTAAAGTGCATTTATAGTATGGCAGGTGATATATTTATTACTACTTGTAAGTAGATGTTCAAGAGCCGGTTACAAACCACTGGATCAAAAGTAAGGAATGTATAAATATGCAATGCACACAACATACTTAACCACAGCACTAAAACAAATGTCAAGATGCTGTCTCACGTTCTCTTTTGCCTATATCATCACAATCCACAGCAAAGATACAAATGAATTCCCATAAATCCTTTCTTACCATGTCTCTATTTTGTGTCTAAAATACTATTTTGTGTGTTTTCCTATAAAAAAAGGTAAACATAAATATAAATTGAGATACTATATTATCCGGGTTGTAATTGATGCAGTGTTATTTCTTATTTAAAAGCAAGCAGATACATGGTGTAAAACAACGTGATGTATTATACAAAAATCAGAAATAAACCACCTATTTTCACAAGCATGGAATAGTAATGTACGTCAAAATGTAAAGAGGGACAAAAACATTAGCTGCACTATGCATGGCAAAAATTTTCATCCATGCCCATTTTATGGCCACGCCCCCTAATAACTTTGTCCATTTTACAAAATTTGGCAGGTTATGAAAATTTTAACACATTTCTGGGAGTTTTAGGGCCATGTTTTAAGTATTAACAGTTTTGCTAATGAAGCTGAAGTTGCCCTATAAGCTGTGAGTTACAGTTTCCTTAAGAGACTTGCTTATCTTAAATTGTTACAATTGTTTCTTTGCTTATCTTAAAGTGTTACAAATGTATCGAAGTGCAGCTGCACAGTGTTCTAAAGCTCTTATTTTAATTAAGTTTCAGAAACTTTGTATATTTTTTTGGCGTTGGTGCAAGAGATCAAAGAGAAACATTTCAGTAAGAAACCCTGGACTGTGGGCTGAGCTGTCCATATCAGGACTGTCATCCGAAAACGGGACAGTTGGGAGGTATGATGTACAGAACTAGAAATCTTCTCTCACACATGGGCCACATGCAAACACACACATAAAAATTGTTTGCTGGTTTGGGTAATATGCCCTATGATTTAGCAAATTAAGAGACTGCAAGACTTTGCTTACATAAAGAAAAAAGAAGATATTATGTTAGATATACAGTTACTTGTGATTAGGGTTGCCACCTGGCCGGTATTTTACCAGCATGGCCGGTATTTTTGATGGTTGATCCCAATGTTATTAATAGGAAAAAAAGCTAAATATATAGCAAGGCCTGTATTTTTTTGAAGAAAAGGTGGCAATCCTACTTGTGATACAGTAGGGATATTAACATTCCCTTCTGTCATGGTGTTGTCACCTATAGGGAACTAGGGATACAGTTGGACAGTTTTATGTAGAGATTATCTAGCCATTAGCCCTTTGCCTGCCAATGGTGTAGCAGTTAGGTGTCCAGGCTAAAGGCAGTGGCGTAACTACCAGTGGTGCAAAGGGTTCAACTGCACCAGGGTTCATGGCCCCTGCACCCCTGATGGGGCCCAGGCCGAGCAAAGAAGTGATCTGTTTCTGCAGCCTCAGCTGTAAGAAGAAAAGCCATGGCTGCAGGTTATGATTTCACGGAAGGGGAGGGGCCTTCATTGGCTCCTTCTGTCTCCCTCCCCTTGGGCCCAGGCCAAGCTAAAGTTTCTGCAGGGCTGCAGTTGATGATATCACGGAAGGGGCGAGGCCTTCATCAGTTCCTAAACTCTCCCTCCCCTAGTTGCTTCTTGGCCCAGGATGTGATTATTTCTTTTACTTTTTTGTTTAATTATTTCCTTCCTTGTCTACATCTTTCCAGCTTTCACTGACCCCCATCTAAAAAACAAATGCTATGTAAGGCTACAAATTTACAGTTATTGCTACTTTTTATGACTCATTTATCTATTCAGGCCTCTCCTATTCATATTCCAGTCTCTTCTTCAAATCAGTGCATAGTAGTTAACGTAATTTGGACCCTAGCAACCAGACTGATGAAATTCCAAACTGAAGAGCTGCTGAATAAAAAGTTAAATAACTCAAAAACAACAAATAATAGAAAATGAAAACCAGCTGCAAATTGTCTCAGAATATCACTCTCTACGTCAGTGATTTTCAACCTTGTGCCTCCAGCTGTTAAACTACAAGTCCCACAATGCATTTGCCTGACTATGGCTGTCAGACTCCTTCATTGCATTGTGGGACTTGTAGTTCCTTAACAGCTGGAGGCACAAGGTTGAAAATCACTGCTCTACGTCATACTAAAAGTTGACTCAAAGGTGAATAACCCTTTTAGCGGGGCCTAGTTGTAAATTTCTGTACTGTGGCCCTTAAGGGTCTAGTAGTTACGCCACTGGCTAAAAGAATGCCTACCAGGAAAATTAAGAATTGAAATTTAAATATGGACTAGTTCAATAGATTATCTTTGTACATACTATGGGTAGTCTTGGTGAACATGTGTAATATCACCTCATAAAATATGCAGAAAAAAAAGCATTTGGTCTTCATTTTTTTGTGGCTTTTGGATTATTAAGCTTTGTGTTCAACAACTCTCCAGTTAGGAATTTCAGTAGCTATCTGGTTTTAGCTTTAGGTGCTAGTTTAAATTGGACACTAGAAACCATTTGGAAGATAAGTAATAAAACATAACAATGACAGTACAATGGTAGCTTCAAACAGCAGTCGTTTTTTCACTACCGGGGTCAGTGACTCCCATCTGAAATCAGAAAAGAGGCAGAAGAGAGAAAAAAAAATGACAATTATATAAAAGAAAAATGAAGACCGACTAAAATGGCACTAAGAACAGGCCATACTAAAAACTAACTTTGAGCTAAACTACCCCTTTAAAGATACAAAGTGTCTATGTATAATTGTAAGTAAAAAGAGTTGATTACTAATACACTGTAAATAAAATCAGTCAATCTTCAACTCTGGGAAAACTTGGCCTGCCAAAGTGTATACTAAGCTTTATTTTGCAGCTGTTTATACAACAGGTATGGGACTTAATATCCAGAATGCTCGGGTCCTGGGGCTTTCCAAAAAATGGGTCTTTCTGTAATTTGGAGCTTCATACCTTAAGACTACTAGAAAATCATGTAAACATTAAACAAACACAATAGGTTCCAATAAGGATTTATTATATCTCAGTTTGGATCAAGTACAAGCTACTGTTTTATTACAGAGAAAAATGGAATTGCTTTTAAAAATGTGGATTATATAATTATAATCTATGGGAGATGGCCTTGTGGATAATGGGTTTCTGGATATTGGATACCTGTACTATAAAACCCCCAAAGTAAGTTGAGAAACAGGGCTATATTATCAGTTGATTAACTATAAAGGTGAGATTACAAAGAAACACACTTAGGGGCAGAGTTACTAAACTCAGGTGAAGGATTCGAATGCAAAAATTCAATTTTCGAATATTTTTTTTTGGGCTAATTCGACCATCGAATTTGGTAAATTCGATCGATTCGAATGAATCATTCTATAGAATCAAATGATTTGAATAAATTGTACGATTAGAATAAGAAAATCATTCGACCATCTGACCATTCGATGGTCGAAGTACTTTCCCTTTAAAGTGTTAGATTGCCTTCTTCGCCAAATTAAACTTACCGAGTTTCTATATTTGATTTTTTTTTTCAGAGAATAGAAATCATCTGAATTCTCAAAAAAAAAAAAATTTGATGTTTTGGAAGAAGGCAGTTTGGGGAGATTGTCGCCGGGCGGAAGAGGCGATTAGTCCCCTGCAAACTACAGTACATCCCCCTGAATCTGCTCGTCTGCCCCCTACCCTTAAGCTGAAAAGGGAGAAAAGGTGCAAATTACTTATCAGCTAACCGATAAACTCTGTAAAGGAATACAATGGTATTGCATCGAGTTCATCTGTTATCTGCTTTTTAACCTGAGCCATGAGTGGCTATTGGGTTACTCAGGTAGCAGGGGATCTAGTAAGTGGGCTAATTGCTTAGTTGTAGTAACAACACTATTGGTGTTCACTAGTGTCTGACCCTCCTTTTGTGGCCTGAGGAAGCTAAGCAAGTGTTTCAAAATATAGACAATGTAGAAGTAGATGTGCCCAAAAAGAGTATTTTAGTAAAGAATAGGAATGCACTGAATCCACTATTTTGGATTCGTCCGAACCCCCGAATACATCCCGAAAGATTCAGCAGACGTCCGAACCCTAATTTGCATATGCAAATTATGGGTGGGAAGGGGAAAAAATTTGACTTCCTGGTTTTGTGCCAAAAAGTCACGCGATTTCCCTCCCTGGCCAGAAGGCAGAAGGATTCGACCAAATCCTGCTGAAAAAGGCAGAATCCTGAACCAAATCCTGGATTCTGTGCATCCCTAGTAAAGAATAATACTTTGAATTTTACCACATCTGCCAGGTTTATAAATAGAACACTGTTGCTAGCCTTGTGCAGTATGTAAAATGAAATGCTGCAAGATAATAATGAGAATGGAACAGCTAAAAAAAGGAATGTGAAAAAACAATAATATGGTAGGCTGCACACCTTTTTCAAGTGAATCAAGTTGTGCTTATTCGCATCAACATTTGTGTCCAATGTTTCAGCCCACCTTAGGGTCTGCAGGTGTCAGGGAGCTGTTATGATTACCTTCCCATTTTTCTGTTGAAGGGCTACAGGGGGGTGGGAAGGGAGTGGAGTGATATCACTCCTGGGAAACTGACATGTCTAGCCCCATGTAAGATTTCAAAAGTAAATATCCCAAGACATAATCCCTTTAAACTGTTCTCTCTTGTTGCTCCATACATTCCTGAGTTCCTCAGAATATAGTCTTCTGTCAGTCTCTTAAAAAAATACACTTGAAGCCTACCTCTTGGAGCACTCCTATAACACATGAACCAGTTCTGGTACAGTACCTATAATGCAGACAACCACTGTAACCTTATTTGTGTCTGTTAGTTACCCGCTAGCTTAGATTCTAAGCTCTTAGGAACTGTACTTCATATTTATCTCTATTTATCATTGTATTAGCTGGTCTTTGTTCTATCAGTTTATTATCATGCACAACAGTGCTGCCTGCTTAATATATGTGCTCTATAAAAAATACACACACATACAATGTTGCTATATTGGTGGTGATTTGTTATTTCCAGTACCTCCTGGTAGCTTACATGTTACTTTACTTGTAAGAAGAAACTGGATTTTGCTTTTCAACATTTACTGTGTAACCTTTATGACAGTTTTGTTGCCAATATGTGCCTTTGTCCCTTAAAAAGCTGCAGTCATATGAAAAAGTTTTGGAACCCCTCTTAATTATTTGGAGTTTTGCTTATCATTGGTTGAGATTTCAAAATAACAGCTTCCTTTTAATATATAATATGCCTTATGGAAACAGTTGTATTTCAGCAGTGACATAGAGTATATTGGAACAGAAAATATACAATATGCATCATAACAAAATTAGACAGGCGCATAAATTTGGGCACCCCAACAGAGATATTGCATCAGTACTTAGTTGAGCCTCCTTTTGCAAATGTCACAGCCTTTAGACACCTCCTATAACCTTTGATGAGTTTCTGAACTCTGGATGGCTTTATGACCATTCGTCCATACAAAATCTCTCCACTTCAGTTACAATTGTTGGCTGCTGAGCATGGACAGCCTGCTTCACATCATCCCATATTTTTTCAATGATATTCAAGTGGGGGGGGGGGGGACAGTGACGGCCATTCCATAATATTGTACTTCTCCCTCAGCATAAATGCCTTTGTAGATTTGAAGTGTGTTTAGGGTCATTATCTTGTTGGAATATCCAAGCCCTGTGTAACTTCAACTTTGTGACTGATGCCTGAACATTATCCTGAAGAATTTGTTGATATTGGGTTGAATCCCTCCGACCCTCAACTTTATCAAGGGCCCCAGTCCCTGAACTAGCCACACAGCCTGATGGAACCTTTAACAAATTTGACAGTAAATGTTTTTCTTGGAATGCGGTGTTCTTCTTCCACCATGCAAAGCACTTTTTGTTATGACCAAATAACTCAATTTTTGTCTTCTCAGTCCAAAGCACTTTGTTCCAAAATAACTGGCTTGTCTAAATGAACATTTGCATACAACAAGTGACTCTGTTTGAGGTGTGAGTGCAGAAAGGGCTTCATCACAACTTGCAGTTGAACACCTTAAAAACCTTTTCTCATGACTAACACACCTACCTATGATGTTCAAGGCTTAAGAGCTAATCCAACCAATTAGGTGTTGCCAGTAATTGGTATTGAGCAGTTATATGCATTCGGTTAGCAACATTACAAGGGTACCCAAATGTTTGCACAGCCAGTTTTTAACATTTTATTTAATTTCATACAGCTGAATACTGCTTCACTAAAAATCTTTGTTCAGAAAATACCCCAGTACTCAGATGTGAAAGATTATTTTCATTGTATAGCTTTAAAGTTGTGTGCATTTTACTCCATCAGAAACCTTAGAAAGACGACTTGAGAGCCTTGGGTATGTTTGTCAGCCCTTTTGGAAAAGACTGCTTATTTCTGCTATCTTTTCCAAATGATTGCATTATTTCTAATAATAGTGTTTTTTATAAAATGAGAGCCAATAGTCAGTCCTAGGCTTGAGCATATTTTGTAGTAGTATTGTCTATGAATATGATTTGCAGTGGTTGGTACTTGATTGCACTCTGTCTTTATCCATTGGCACCAGTAAGTCTGTAAGGTGCATAGAGGGATGGGTAATAGAATATAATGTACTTCCAGACTGGTACAGTCATTCTGTGGCTAATATAAAATCATACCAGGCAGTGCCTACTGTATACTCGCTGCTTTTACTAGAACAAGTCCTACGTCAATCTCTCAGCTTTCCAAAGGAAAACAAATGTTCACAATAACTGTTTTACCCATACAGGGATGAAAAAATGTGTCCCCCACAATTAGGGGGCTGCACATTATGCAGTTGCCACATTTAAATACACCCACTTTGCCTGTATTTATTCGTGTTTCATACTTGGTTACTGGATCCGTTGGAGAAAGAAGTTCCTTCAAATTCTTGTTGCGTCTGTAACCGAAACGAACCCTTTTCCGATTCAATAATGTCAGTTCGGTGTCAGATTTCACTATTGGCCAGTGCTGTAAAATAGATCTCTTAATTATTGGAGTGCGTGCATCATATATCGTCATATAATAGAGATCCTCCATATCACTCCCATTGGAGCCCCTCGAGATCTCCTTACGATCAAGTGATTCAGCCCATATTCTAGCATTTTCAATCAAATCTTTGGGGTATCCCCTTTCTAGGAATTTTGTAGCCATCCCATCTAATGCCTTCAATCTCTCTTTCTCTTCACTGGTCACCCTTACCACCCGCATCATTTGTGACCTGGGTAGGGAATTTAATAAATGGCGTGGGTGGCTACTTGTATAATGTAATAGTGAATTCCTACAGTATCTGTGGGCCTCTGATAGATCTCGGTATGCAATTGATGTAATGTCTTATCTTTATAGACTGTCACATCCAAGAAATCGATACTGGTTGGGTCAGAATGTGCCGTACATCTTATGGGTGATGGTATATTGTTCAGCTCATTCACAAATGCATCTAAATCATCCTGGGTAGCATACCATAGAAAAAATAGGTAATCGATATAGCATCTAAAGTACCCACCATTTTTGCGAAACAATGGATGATTGTAAATATACATAGTCTCGTATTTGTACATAAAAATATTTGCATAGGTGGGTGCTACATTTGACCCCATTGCCATCCCGGTAAGCTGCAGGAAAAAATCTGTTTCAAACTTAAAATAATTATACAGTATGAATTCCAACAAGGAAATCACGAATTCTGATGGTGGGCCACCATAGGCTGGATTATGGCTTAAAAACTCCCGTACAAACTGAATGCCCTCCCCATGTGGGATGCATGTATGTATATAGACTGTGGACGTCCATGGTAACAAATATGAAATCCAGATTGTCAGTACTGATGCCTCCAAGCATCTTTAAAAAATCTGTGGTATCCTGTAGATAGGAGCCCAGTCCCCTAATAAGGGGCTGTAATAATATGTCCACATACTTGGCTATATTTTCAGTGATCCCCTGGTTGATATAATGGGCCTGCCGGGAAGGTTTTTTATAAGGATCTTTGTATTTTTGGTAACAAATAAATAACCGGCCTTACTGGATGATTCACGTATAATCCTTCCTGTTCGCTTTCAATTATCCAGCCGTGTGTGCATGCTTCATCCAATAGTTTCTTGAGACGCAACTGAAATTATATGTTGGATCAAAAGTCAGTTTACAGTAACTGTTGATATCAGACTATTGCGCTCATAGTTCTGTCCTGTAATAAGCATAGTCTAAAATCATAACTGCTCCGCCTTTATCTGCTGGTTTAATAATGATGTTTTTGTTAGAGCGCAACTCCTTAAGTGCCTCATTCCTCCTTAGTCAAATTACCCCTGTGTTGCTGAGGGAAATCACTTGGTACAGTGTCAATCATGCGTGAAAATGTACGCAAAGATAAATTGTTCGCTATTGGGTCAAACTCACTATTAGCTTTGGCAATTGGGGGTTCCCTGATTTGTATCAGTCTAGTACCACCTTTAGGCTTGAAGTGTTCCTTCGGCCTGAGAGTCCAGGAAAATTCCGGGAGGTCTCCGCACACGCCGCGTCATCATCCTGCGACGTTGAGCGCCAGGTCTCCCTCCATGGCGCCATCGGTACACGCTGTTCTCTCTGTAATCCTGTTGCACCCAAAGAAGTTTGGAGCGTTTAAAGGCAAGTATGTTGTTCTTGTAACAGGTAATTTGCTCTTCTAAACAAGCGAGCCAATCTGTGTCCTTGTCCCTTAAAACCCAATAACAGGTACCGTGGATAACTTCTGCCAGTTGAAATATGCTAGTGCCACCACGTGAGAGTTTAGTCCTATAGTTTGTAGCTCATCCCAAACAGATAAATAGGGGAATGTAATATAAGTCGGTAACACAAAAAATATTCGCAATGCTAAAAGTTAAGCCTTTGCAAGAACACATTTTGCTTTGCACGAATGTAATATACCTTTTTCAAACGCAGAAACGGTTTAGCGACCACTTCTGACAGTGGAAGGCCGTTTACAAATTTTATAGTTTGTGCTAATGCGCTGTCAATGTAATAAACTTACTGAAACAGTCGCTGTTTGCTCCAAAAGATTACGACACCTTCAAGCACTTCTTAAGAGTGCACAATTACAATCTGCAATACACAATAACAGTGCGCAATGATCTCTTATCTCTGATAGTACTAGTATTAAATGCCATTAAACAAATCTGATGCTGTTTTGCAGCCATACCACCAAATGTTCCCAAAGAGAGAGGCTAGCAATATTTTACCAGTAACACTTGCATATCTGCTAGGATGATCAATGCCATTTATGGCCATCTTTTCATCTAGTGATGATTTATATGGTCATCTGTTATTAGTTTCTTAATTTACATGGAGTTGTTTTGGGCGTAATTTGCCTTTACAACATTCTCTAAATAATGGGTCTTGTGAGCCATCACTCTTTAAAAATTTCCAAGGTATTTGAATCAACTCTTTAGTGAAATTCTGGGAACAGGAACCCCATAAATGGGGTAATATCAAATTACACACTAGCATCTGTAAAATAGCTAGCAAGAGCTACAGAGCTCAAAACTTAGAGCTACGACTAATGATGAGAACTACAGTACTTCTTGTATGTCATAGTAACTAGAAAGTTTTTGGCCAAAAACAGATGTACAGTTGTGTGGCACTGTAGTTATTAAGCCAGAACAATTTTGTAACTGTTTTCTACTTATTATATTTGTTACCTGTAAGATGTATACAATATATAGTAGATTGGCCCCTGAATTCGATCACATTTAGGGTAGACATTGTAACTCTAGCCTTACTCATTGGTCTAAAGGGGACAAGCCAGTTTACATACTGCTGCTGCCTTCTTCGTCCATGTAAGTACTGTGCAAGCATGGCATACAGGGGAAGGGAGGGACTAGAATGGCAGCAAGCTTGTAATGGGGGCCAATATTCCCTGTGCCTTACCTGGTATTAACTCTTAATGTACCACAGAACTTTTTAGTGAGGGAACCCTTCCATTAAAGACACAAGATGCAAAGAGTTGTAGTTGAATACGTCCTCTTTATTTTTCAAGGCCTAAAGTTGAAAAGCAGCAGCATGCCTGTAACAGCACACTGCCAGAAGGGGAGCACATGTTCGCAGGCACCTCTCTTGGGCCCTGGCCGGCTCAATCCAGATCTAGCCTTTCCGTTTAAGCCCTGGCTGGTGGGTTTCCTGCTGGGAACATTATACCCACTGACTCCTAATTGGGGCCATAGCTGCCTATGCTAGTTACTGCTCTAACTTACACTCCCTAAGTGTACTATTACACCACTACCTAGGCTCAGTACCTCTTCCAGGAGATAACTCCACTGCTGCAGAGCCCACTGCTCAGCATTCTTCCCATAACGCATTTCTACAAATTACTTCTTGAAACCTTCCCTTATATAATCTTCTCCACCCACTAGGGCCTTTTACTTACAACTGTTATCATTTAGCTCCCGTAGTGGTCATATGTATTAACCATTACTTAAACATCTATATTCAACCATGAACATTTCACCCTATTACATCTAACCCTCCTGACAACCAGACACATCCCTGTGTCTGATAATTAAACTGTTACTCTACATTTTCACAAGCTGGTTGATTAAGAGGTAGTGGGATGGGGTCCTGTTGGTGAGCAAGTGACCTTGCTTTGGGGCCTTGCCCAGCTCTCAGTTTGATGATGATTCTGAATGCAACTTTTGCAAATTCTGTATTGGTGGTAGTGAGCAATACTATTATAATATGTATGTTATATAAAATGGTATAATTTTCAGGTTTTGTCATTGACTATTGCAGCAGCTGAAAAAGGATTACCTTTAAATATAATTTTTACGGGGAGGTACTCTTTATCGATTCCAAAGCTCTAACTTTAAAGGCTGATGTCTCTGTATGTGCATCCACTTAAGAGCCCATCTGCAGAATGTGGTCAGCAAATTGATCTTGGTCAAAGCCACAGGGATTGTCCATATCTGAAGTTTAAATCTTTGACTTAAAAGTGCCTTATAGCTTGATATTGACCTTGTCATTTTCTCCTTAATCAGATAATGCAAGGACAGCCGCATTCAGGCATTTTCATACAGTGCATAATTGTAAATGTAGTTGTACCATAGCTCTGCAAGAATGCAATGTTCATTTGTTTTTATGTCTCTCTTAGCTGTTAACAGATCTGATATGGTTGCATTTCTGGACCCTGATGAGGTTTAAGGATTATTTTGAGAGACCTTCAAGTTACCCATAAGGTCAAAGGACAGTTACCAAAAACTATTGACTGTAGGTTTAACACTGCCCCATGGCTAAGTGTTTATTCTGTCTGACTCCTATAGCTGCTACGGGAAATTTCTGAGCTTTAAAGGGTCATAAAGCTCAGGCACGAGTCATAAAGTCCTCTGCAGGCTGACGCCCTGCAGTCTATTTTAGCTGCCCAGGAGTTTTCATTTTGTGGCTTTTTATGTGACATCGTAAAAAAAACGCCAGTACTGTGTACTGATTGGCTCTGAGGGATGGCTGCAGTTAGAGTTACTGCCTCTGACAAATTGTTCCGGTCTGAAGTCGATACTAATTTAGAATGCGCCTGCGATTTAGTTCACCCTCCTCTTCTCATTACCTTCCTGCATTCTTTCCTTCAACCCTTTCTCTCAGCATTCCAGCGACACTTTTCCTGGCGTCTCCCAATTCTTCCCTTTTCCTCTGTCCGTAATCCTTATGCATTGTTGCTGTCTCTTAGCGTTTCAGTTCCCCTTAGATTTTTCGTATTCTTTCTTACATTATTCTGAATACCATCAATATCCACAAATCTAGTCCCTGAAATACAAAGTCCAAAAAATAAAACAGTCTAAGCTTAGACAGTGTGTATGTACTCGGATCACCAAGCATTGGTTAAAATGAAGCGCAAGAAATGAAGGATTCCCAGTAACCATTATGCAACAAAACATTTAGTGACCAAGTAATTGAGAAGAATTATTATAATTAACTTAGGCTCACTAATGCATAGTCCTGAAAAAATAACTATACTCTGCATTGTATTGGTTAACTTTTGTTCCATAGGAAGCCATTTACATTTCTTAATTGCCCTAGGGAGGCACACAGCGGAGCTGATCACAGAGACATAGCCTCCGTTGAGTAATAAATCATGTTGTCGCTTTTGTGATATAATTGCTTGTAAAATGCTGGATAATCAGAGAGTTAGTTTCGGTATTTTTTCTCCTACATAGATGTCTGCCTCATTTTTATTTGGCACAGGACAAAGCAGAGACTTTAAAGGCTATTGACAGTTTCCCTAACAATGTATTGTTCCTGTACTTTTGCATATAGTAAAGGGCTTGTTTGGACTTTGGATATTATTACTCCAATTCAGTAACACCGCATTTAATTGAAGTAAAGAGCATGTGTCACCCTATGAAATAATTTGACTCTATTTCAGTTCTATTATTGTGCTAGTCAGGCAAAATACATTTTAATTAAATTATAACAAAGTTTCCTTTATTCTTTTTAAATTCATTGTAACAGCAAGCAGACAAGCCATTTTGTTAAAGCTGTTATAAAGGAAAACTTTGCAACATGCAATAATCTTGGGTATATGCTATAAACAAGACCTGATGCACATGCTTATGCACAGGGTATAAAATTATTGCCAGTAAAGGGGTTGTTCACCTTTGAGTTAACTTTTAGTATAACGTAGAGAGTGATATTCTGAGACAATTTGCAATTGGTTTTCATTTTTTATTGTTTGTGGTTTTATAGTTATTTAGCTTTTGATTCATCAGCTCTCTAGTTTGCAGTGTCAACAATTTGGTTTCTATGGTACAAATTACCCTAGCAACCTTGCATTGATTTGAATAAGAAACTGGAATATGAATAGGAGATGGACTGAATAGAATAAGTAATAAAAATTGGCAATAACAATAAATTTGTAGCCTTACAGATCATTTGTTTTTAGATGGTGTCAGTGACCCCCATTTGAAATCATTAAAAAACTATGAAAAATAAATAATGAAGAGCAATTGAAAAGTTTCTTAGAATTGGCCCTTCTACTATATACTAAAGTTAATTTGAAGGTGAACCACCCCTTAAGGAGAGAGGGGGTAGGTCAGGAGGTCAGTGAAATCAATGAAGTGCAAAAAAGAAAGTGAAAGTGATTGCTGTGCCCCCTATGGCATAGAGGCAGGGAAGGCAATATATGATTGACAGCTGAGGTTTATAAAACGTTTATAACAGGTATGGATGTTTGAATAAAATAAAGAATTTGGGTTTCATATTTAATTTTGAAAATAACTTTATAAAACTTATGTCTCTGTGCCAAGTCCCCTTTAATGGTTTGTAGATGTGCTTTTAACTCAAATAATCATAAGCAGGCAAATTATATTTATATTGCTGTGTATTTTCTTTTCTGTCATGCTGTTTTTTCATATTATGTCCTTTTCAAATTAAACATGAAATCCAATTTCAATTTTTTATTAAAACATTCATAGCTGGTTTTAAGCTAATCCGAAAATCTCAGCTGTCAATCAAATATTGTCTGCCACTCCTCTATGCCTAGGCATAGAGGCGGGGCAGACCATTACTTTCACTTTCCATTCAGCACTTCCTAGATGTCACTGCTCCCCACACATTTCTCCCGTTCTCTTAAGCATTTAATTGTGTAGTCAGGGCATGGGGATGGACATTGGGTCCCCCATTCTGGTGCTCAAACAAGATTTTGAAATGATACAAGGCTTGCCTTAATAACTGTGTTAAAAAAATGGCTCCTGCCTGTTCGCTATAATTATGAATTCCCAGACTGAAGGAAACAAGATCCAGATAATTTATATAGTGTAATTAAAGTTCATTTGACTTGACTATTGTGATAAAATATGATTTTAATATTTTTTGTGGAGTGGCGGGTCTAACCACACTGAATTCATGCACAGAACATGGGGGCAGATTTATTAAAGGGAGAAGTTACTAACGCTGGTGATGATTCACCAGCATTACCGTTTTCAGTCACTTTGACGATTTTCTAACAGGCTCAGGCGTCACTTAGCATAAAGAAGGAGATAGACGCTAGCATTGAATCGCTAACATTGATTCGCACCCTAAAGCCAGGTGAATTTTCATTCTGGTGAATGGACGTAACTCTGCTAATTCACTAAGATGCGGATTTTACTGAACGTTGCCTCTATCGCTAGACTTGCCTTCCACTCTCCATATTCACTATACTTTTCCTGTTTTCATTTCTACCCATGTGCAATTATCTTCCTTTCTACCCATTGTGAATTTATCTTCACCATACCCTTACCCCACGAGCCAGTCTCCTCTGCTCCCCTTAGGCTTGTGACACGCAGGGGCGCTCGGACAATGAGGCGAGTTGAGGCACTTGCCTCAAGTGCAGTGCCCCCCTGGTTATCAGGGTATTCTAGTGCAGAGCGTGCAGCACCGTGGACCTCCCCTACCCCCGTCCACCGTGGGGAGGGGAGGGGCTTGGGCGGCAAATTGAAGGCAGTCTAAATGGGCTGGATCACCCCTGAACACATGGGCAGATTTGGGGAGATTTAGTTGCCTGGTGACTAATAGCATATTCTTCTGGGCGACAATCTCCCCGAACTGCCTTTGTGTGTCTTCCTATCCGCTATAATGAAAAGTCACCTGCACTAAAGCACACGCGGCGCAACTTCTATCGACTTTGGAAAACGAAGCACCACATGTGCTTCAGTGCAGGCGACTTTTCATTATAGCGGATAGGAAGACACATGAGGGCAGTTAGCCCAGAAGGACAGGCGATTAGTCGCCAGGCGACTAAATCTCCCCGAATTCGCCCATGTCTCACAGCATATTCTCTGTGATCCTTTTTCATCTTTTATCTTTTCAGCCATTATTTCTTCCTTCCCCAGTTCCTTATGTTAGTTTCCTTGCTTCCTCTTTCCATATGTTCACTCTCCTCTCTTTTGCTTCTTCAAGTGTCACTATCTCTTTTTTTTGCCCCATCTCAAGTGCCTCTTTCTTTTTGCCAGACTCTTCACCTTCCTTTTTATCTGAAATGTGGAACTTGTGCCACTTTAAAGAGGTTTTTCACCTTTGTGGTAACTTTCAATGTCATTTTTTTTTTGTTTTTTGTCGGCAATCTGCTTGCGAGGGTTCAAATGACTCACACACTGATATGCATTAGATACTGCAATATGAATAGGAGAAGACCTAAATAGAAAGATAAGTAATAAAAAGTGGCAATAAAAAGTGGCAATAACATTGTGGGGGTTATTTATCAAAGTCCGATTTTTTTTTTTTTTTTTCTGTTTAGACATTTAAAGGTGAAAAAAAATCACAAAGAAAAAGCCACCATTTTTTCGATAGTCTTAAAATTCCAAATAAAAAAGTACTCCAACTCAGACCTGCTGAGTTCATGTAGAAGTCAATGGTAGATTTCCCATTGATATCCTAATCTGCTAGGTTGCTTTCAATAATCCGAATACTGCTGACCAGTGGGAGGTCATAGAGGATAGAAGCGCCAAAGAACACTGGCTTAGACAGTGCGCTGGAATACCCATAGCTTGACAATAAGCCTAATAGTTAATGTTTTTGGGGTTCAAATCTAAAAAAGTCACAGGTTCAAAAAAAAAAAAACACAATTCTCATTTTTTTCACAATTTTATCAAATTTTGTTCCCTGCACAATAAATACACAAATGACATGCAGATTTGGTTGGAGACCAATTGAAATATTTCTTATAATTGACCATTCTTTGACATACTAATAAAAGATGAACCACCCCTTTCAGTTTACAAGCATTTTTGAGGGGTTGGAGCTGCACTACTACTTGTAACATATCCTTTCCCCCAAAATATATACATGTCAAAAATGTATTCATATTTTTTATTCATACACATGTCAGATATCCATTAGCTTTTGAGACTGATGCAATAAAACACTTTCCCTCACTCTATATATAGATATATAGATATATATCCCCCTGGGTTCAAAATAATACTACATGAACACACACACTTATAGAAGCAAAATAATAAAAAGCATAAAAAATGTTTAGTTTTAGCAATGTATATCATGGTTTTTATTCTTTAGATTTCTGTCCACTTGAAGCAGGGAATGGCAAGTCAAATAACACAAATAGCTGAAGTCCTTTATACTTGAAAACTGCCAAGCAGAAGTAGAGAGGCTAGCAATTGTGATTTAAATGAACATTACTACCTGCCTACTGCAAGGACAGGGAAAAAACTGCAGCTCCATTAGCTACAAAGAGAAAATAAATCACCCAAGACTCTAAACTAAAACTCTTATCTATTGTTATAATCCTCTTATATGTGAGACTACTGAGATATCAGATTTTTTCTGCTTTATTTTTCTAATAATAACGTGCATAAAACTGTGTGTTCCAAGTATGAGAGATGTGTTATAATAGAAGAGCAATTGAACCTCTACAGACACAATTGGTAAAAAAAAACATGCTGTACAAGATTATCATGAATTCAGTTCTTCAGCCCTTCCTATTCATAATAATGCTGTCTGTGGTTCATGTTTTTATTTTGCATTTTAAATATTGCAGTACATAAATTAAGAATTGATCAGTTAGGGCCCCGAATTGGTTGCTGCTGGCATGTAAATCTGAGCAACCCCCAGTAATTGGGGGTGAGAATACTAGGATACAAGGATTTTAATATGGCTGAAAAACTGTTTCCTGGCAAACATTCTACATATTTGTACCTCCAGCGGGATTGTTCTTACAACATATTCTTCTTTGTTCAGTTTTTAATGTGCACAGTGTTAGCTGTATTAGAAAAGAGCGGTAGAATAAATGAGCACCAATATTAAGATAAATTATGTTTCTTGTAAGGAATGACCCATCTGTACTAATATGCATTACAGAAGCATTATAGGGTAAACAGACATTTTTGCGAATGAAGTGACTCAATGTAAATTCTTGGCCCGCCACGATTTGGTCATCGCAGGTGATAATCACGTTTTTGTTATAGTGAATTATGTTTTTCTTCTAAATAACTACATTGATTTGAGAATCAACATTTGACAATTTGTCTGGATACAGTAAAGAAAGCCATGGGCCAATGAAATTGAGGCTAAGTATCTCATGACCAAGGAGGCATGGGAGTGAGAGTGCTGGCCAATGAGAGACTTTGGTGGGAAAAGTTGAAGTAAAAGCTGCCAGCTTTTTTTTTACAACCAGGTACAGGAAAGCGCGTCCCTCCCACCCACCCTTATGGAGGTGGTTATTGATGTCACCGCATAGTTGGGGTGGGAAGGCATGATAATTTCAGAGCTACAAGACATTTAGAATATACAAGGGGTTACGGGCAGTTGGGGAAAT
>CM044444.1:55704759-55716422 GCA_024363595.1 Xenopus borealis
AGTAGTAGAAATACCAAGTGCATAGAATAGATGTCTTTGCTACATAAAGGTAAAATTTTATTGGGTGGGTAACTGAAGGAAATGAGTGGAAGTGTATGGTTACTATCAAATTTAAGTTATCATAATAGATACAATGTGGTATCTCTCCTTGATGTGTGAATTAAGTAATTTGATCGTCCTGGAAGTGCAAGTTGTAACTGAAAGGGAAGTTGAGTCCTCCAGGCAGTGAGCAGTTATCTTGCAAAGGGTAAGGACAAATCGCCTCTTCTTTGGGGCGACAAATCTCCCCAAATACTTCCCCCTGTCTTGCGCTGGCTCAAATGAAAATCGCCTGCAGCAATTCGTTTTCTGAAATCACCCAAAGTTTCCTCACTTAGGGCGATTTCAGGAAAACGAAGCACCACGTGTGAATTGCCACAGGCAATTTTCATTTTATCCTGAACAAGACAGGGGAAGCGGTTTGGGGAGAAGTCGTCCCAAAGAAGAGGCCATTTTTTTGCTGTGGTGACTAATCTCCCCGAATCTCCTCATGTGAACTGACCCTTAGGATGAAAATCAGGAACAGGACTAGATGGAGTAGGTGCAGAGAAATTGCTGGCTACTTACCTGGCCTAGTAGTTAAAGCAGAGCATTCAGTAGACAAAAGATTCCAAAAGTGGCCTTGTCTCTCTTGCAGTCTGTTGAGTAGGGATAATAACTGTACTTCTTGCTAAGTTCAAGCTTTTATTGTTTATGCTTGTTGCTTGATTACTGGATCGTTTACCAGTTGGCTTATGATTTGGCACCTTTTAAATTCACACTTTGCAACTAGTGATAAACTAATCTTTCCCTTTCTACGAAAAATTTGCAAAACATCAAACAATTCGCAAAACACATTGAAGTCAATAGGCATCAACAATTTTTTAAACATGCAACAATTTTTTCTCACTCTTAATGCAAGTCAATGGCCATTTTTCTTGTGGCAAATTAATGTTTTTTTGTTTTTTTTTACGGTGGCTTTTTGTCTCTGTGACAATTTTGTTGCGGCAGAATTTTTCATGCTGCATTCTTGCCACAGTTTCACAAAAATATTTAGAGATATTGAATTTCACAGCGAATCCATGCCTGGTGAGAAAATGTTCTTATCACTATTTGCAATATCATAACAATTAAATGAAACAAGTTAACAGCTTAAAGACAAAAAACTATCTTCTATTTATGGAAGTTTTTTTTATATATTAAATTAAAGTGCTATTAATTGTCACATAAAATCATGGAAAATACCCTTGTCTTTCAGTTTGAGTATAGTGTATACCAATTCAGTGTAAATATAGGAATCTAATCCCCTGCCCATTCTACTCCCCTTTATATCCTAGTGCATAACCTCACAAGGTCCAGCTTGGTTCCAGGAATATTCATTTATGTTAATGTTTGAATGATGATATTTGCCTCGGGCAATGTCCTTGTTTCTGGCTTGTTTATTTATAGCAATGTCACAAAGAAATTTAACCAAAAAGCCAGTGTTGGTGAGACTTACTCTAATGATTTGGTAATGCAAATTATTTTTTGTTAACCTGAAACATTACACTTCTCGTTCTCTTAATCGAGAGATGAAGACCGGAGGTCTGGGTGGACTGGGGCCCACTGCGTTTTTTCCCTGTTTGTCAATATAAGTTAGAATACACTTAGGGGCCCATTTACTAAATTCGTGTGAAGGATTCAAATTCGATCGAAATTACGAATTAACGCTGTTCGACCATAGAGTATAAAAAATTCAATCATATTGAATAGATCGAATATTCGATCATTTGATACTCAAAGTACTTCCCCATTAAAATTAAATTTGACTGCCTACTTTGCCAAATTGAACCTACCCCCCATAGGCTTTTTTTTTTGTTACCTGCTCGAATAGCATTCGTACAATTGAACGCCTCGATCTTTCGAATCATACAAACTTTTTTTTTACGATCAACCGTTATTTGAGAGATGCCGTTCGATGATAAATATGCCCCTTAGTTTAAGTACATTTTTTGACAGGCATGCCTACACAATACACTTTTGCATTAAGCAGATTTTGTTGTAAAAATTTCAGCTGCAAAAATCTGCAAGAGAAAAAAAAGCAGAGAAAAATGTCCATTGACTTCAATGCATTTTGTGTGAAAAAATTGCCATCATTAGTGAATATTGCAGAAAAAAAATACACGGCAAACGTTAATGCATTTTGATAATTTTCACCAAATTGGCTGATCATGCTAATATAACATCAACAAAACAGGGAAGATTTTTGCCATTGCGGTTTTTCATGAATTGTTTTTAAAAAAAGTAATTATGCATATACCAAAACTCAGATGATCTACTTGGTAGGTTTGAGCTGTGGTTTAAGTTTTAAAACCAAGTATTTGAAATCACAAATATGCTCTGCATATACCTAAATTGTTAGTTTGTTCTGGGATCATTTATACCTTTGAACAGGTTGTTTTAGTCAGCACTTCAATTTTGTTCAGTCTGCTGCAAGTCCCACAGTTTCCACCTCCAACTTGTTCATAAAGATCTTGGTTATCACTGACGGCACCATTAATGGATTCCTTTAAAACGCCGTTATTAGAACATAGGCTCTAACCCAAATACTCAGCAACGTTTCAGAACGCCATTGGTCTTTTATCAAGCCTAAAAGGATCCAGTTTAAGATTCTGCTTTATTATTAAAGTGGACCCGTCACCCCAAAAAAATATTCAAAATCATATTTTATCACATTAATGTTCATTTTGATTGACTAATTACACTATATAAATTATTGTATTCTTGTTTTCTTCAGTCTGGGAATTCATAATTATAGCAAGCAGGCAGGAGCCATTTTGTGGAAACTGTTATTAAGGCAAGCCTTGCATCATCTCAGAATCTTGTTTGTGCACCAGAATGGGGGACCCGATGTCTATCCCCATGTCCTGGCTACACAATTAAATGGTTAAGAGAACTGGGGGAATGTGTGGGGAGCAGTGGCATCTAGGAAGTGCTGAATGGAAAGTGAAAGTAATTATCTGCCATGCCTCTATGCCTAAGGCATAGATGAGTGGCAGACAATATTTGATTGACAGCTGACATTTTTAAATGAGTTTAAAACAGCTATGAATGGTTTAAAGGACAAGGAAAGGGTAAAATAGAATAAGGCTAGAAATGCTGTATTTTGTATAGTAAACATAAACATGAACTTACTGCACCACAAGCCTAATCAAACAAATGATTTATGCTTTCAAAGTTGGCCACAGGGGGCTGTCATCTTGTAACTTTGTTATACATCTTTGTCTGACACTGGCACTGCACATGCTCAGTATGGTCCAAATGGTTAAAAGTGTAAATAATACATATTTAACATTTATATTTTATCTTGTTATGAGCATACTTCATGGGCAGTAAGGGGCAGAATGTTGTGCCTCATGGTCTAACACTTAACTGGAAATGATTGGACCACATCTTGGTCCAGTGATTAAAAACTAATCAGTTTGCATAAGAAACAGTGACTGTGGGGTAATATCTCACTGATTTAATATACTAATGGCTACAGTAAGAAAAAACATATCTCTAATTTGATGTCTAAACACTACATAAATTTGTAAGGCAATACAGGCATGCATGTATAAAACAGCAGAATTCCTAACTTTACTGTTACAGCTACCTGTAGTGGACAATATATTTTGTTATAATTAAAAGTAGCATTGCCCATTAGGTAGTCTTTAGGGCTCCTACACACGGGCGTTTTTACCTGCACTCTCCTGCGTTGCGTTTTGATGCGTTCAAACGAAGGGGAGCGCAGGTCTAGACGAACCTCATTTTGTTCAATGAGGTTGTACCCACGAGACGCGTGTAAGCGCCGAACGCAGATTCAGACGCAACATGCTGCATTTTTTCTTCGTTCGGCGCTCACATGCTTTCGTGTGAGTACAGCCCCATTGAAAATAATTGAGTGCGTCTATACCTGCGATCCCCTGCGTTTGAACGCAGCAAAATGCAACGCAGGAGAGCGCAGGTAAAAACGCCCGTGTGTAGGAGCCCTTATAATGCAAAGATTATTTCACAGAGGCTTGCATTGAAATTATGCCAGCAGACAATTTTTGTAAAGCTTCTTTTTTAAATAATGATCAATAATAAGAGGTTAATATATGAACAGGTACGGAATAGGGATTCACACAGATGTGTTTATGTTCCCTGTTATACATAATAGTTCCTTTTGTACTATAATTTATGGAAATTCTGGACAGCCCAACTGCTTAATATTTTTAATACAACAACTAATAAAAGAGACAGTTAGACTAACTACCACCTCACTCCAAAAAACATATATCAATAATTTTTTGGGTGGAGTTCGGCCACAGCTGAGTATGATATAATTCTTGCCCACAAAAAGACTAACATTTACATGAAACATGCAATATGGCAGACCCTTATACATAATAAACACAGATTCAATGAAAAATGCACAGAACAAGTTAAGCTGTTACAGTCTGGTTTAGGGACAATTAACCATTTAAAAATAAGGTATGCTATATATAGCTAGACAACAGTTTAGATCTTGAAATAGTAAAAACAATACAAGGTCTTGAAATAGTAAAAACAATACAAGGTCTAAAAAATTTGTAACACTGTAATGCTGGGGTTCTTTTAGCGTTTATGATTATCACTCACTGCGGGAGACAGCTAGACTGTGAGGGACATTGTGCTTCTATAATAACCCGCGTTGTACTCCAGTTGAAAGAAATAAGAAAAATAAAAAAATTCCGACAGTCACAGCCGAGAAAGGGCTAGACAAACACAATTTGTAGCTGAATAGCTGTGAAATTAACCAGAGGATGCACAGCTGGGGCCTGTGGAACAAGTGAGAGGGGGGGGGGAAGCAGAGAAGGGGTTCAGAGGACATGCATAAAGTAATCTAGACATCGTTGTAGTTCAACCCTATCAGGTCAGGGTTTGCTTTCTAAATCTGCCTAACAAGTGTACGATCTGCATGATTTTTTCCATGAATAGCAATAATTTGCTCTGCTCCTATGTAGTGCAGAGCAAATTACAACTTGGAACCTTCAGTAGGTGAAACCTGCAATTACTCCTGCCCTTGATACACGTGCCACCGTAACTCTTATTTGTGTCATTCAGATTTCCTCTACTGCTATTTCCAAGATCACTAATGTCATTGTCAAATTAATTTGCTCAGAACCAAACATTTGACTGAGGGTTTCTACAAAGGATGAAATCTCTGTCAAAAATAACATAGTCTAGTTGTGCATCAATCAGTGCTAAAATGCATTACCAAAAATTCTATTACAATACTAATGGAAACTATCAAAACTGACTTAGAGAGCCCCAGGCAGGGCCGTCATCATTAAATCACTGGCAGGGGTCCAATACACTGCATTTCTTAGTTTCTGCTCTGACTGTAATGGAATATTTTGATCACACCCTTCATTAAATTTGTGCCTTACATTTTGCCCAGTGTAATGTCTGAACAATTCTCAATGTGTTGTCAGCTTCTGTGACAGAAATAGTGCTACATTTATAAGTGATCCAACAGCTTTGATTCTTCTTTCCCTAGAGCCCTGTGGTACTTTATATTTTATGTTCCCAACAATTAATAGGGACCAAAGCCAAAATCTTATAATTGGCTTGTTCTAAATATAAACATTACTAGCAATGAACATCAGCCTAGCAATTTACTATCCCTCGGGCTTGGAATGATTTTGAAACTGCTTTGGTCGCCCAGTGTATGTGCGGAGAGACATTTGCTACCACTGAGATACATTAAAACAAAAATGTTCCTCCCTATGTGAATTTAATCTGCAATGTGCCTTTTTTCCACTCGGACTGGGAATGGAATTATACTTTAATGGTGAGTAATTTCTTTAATTAGCATGTGTATCTGCAAACGAAAAAATGTCATCTCTTTTCTAAAAGCATAACTTTCTATCCCTACTGTAGCACACACTCTTAAAAAAAATGTTATATTGCAAACTGCAGTAGTTTAGGGTTAGTGTTAAATGGCCAAAAGGCATTTAAATTTTTTTAAATACCGGGTCAGTGGTTTGACTTATGATGTGTTTGTCAGTGGCCCATAACAAAGAGAAATGTGGTGCTTGACATATCTGCTGTTGTATTATTGGTCCAATGATTAGACATATATATAGATATGGGTGCTTTTAAGAGGATGTAATATTTTCATGGCATGATGGTCTTTGCTACTGTTTGTGCATGTGGACCAAACTAGCATTAATTAATCAACAATTTCCACCATCGATTTTGTCTCTTGGTGCATTTCACCCATCCACCTTTTACAATAGAACATGTTTTTCCCATCTGCTGAAGGCCTGTCTGAGAAAAAAAAGCAGTTGTGGCCGTAGGAGAAAGGTAAAATTCACTATGATGAGGGAGCTCCAGGCAGCAGTTGTACTGCAACAGTTTTAATAGGATATCTGGTAAAGACAAAAAAAGCTTGAAAAAGGGCTTTGCCTGAAACATGTTATTTTGTCCACTATGCTATGATTTTCAGTGTAGCTACTGGAGAACTATTTCTTCATCTTTGTTGTTGATCTGCTTGAGGCCCAGCTGATGCAGTGAGATACATGGCTGAATCTACCATAACAAACATCATTCAGCTGCTTCAGTTTGCCTTAATAATGAGGATAATTGGCACTATATGCAGTTGTTGTCTAAGAGAATATAGCTATTCCAGCAGTGGGAGTGTATAATAGATGCAACACTGTTAACAGGTGGGATTTATTGTATTGTTGGGTCGGAAAAAGTATAAAAAATATGTTTTATTACAATGCGAATACAGCTTATAGTCAGGGCTGTATATCTGTTTTGAATGGTCCAGGTGATCCATAGTTCATTTAGCAGATAGTGGTTGCTATGCTTTTAAAAATTATGCCCTATACCTGACTTAAGCATGAGCCTAGTGAAGTTACTGCACATTATTGTGCCTTTGGATGAACCCTGTTGATATCCCATTACCCTAGAGATATACCTCTAAAGTGTTAATATGCAGAGGAATGCAATAAGCTTGCTCATGAGATGGACAGTTCATTAATTTGCTAAGATATTTGTGGTTTGTTATTCCAGGGACCTTGTAGCATA
Source organism: Xenopus borealis (assembly GCA_024363595.1). Classification (NCBI taxonomy): domain Eukaryota; kingdom Metazoa; phylum Chordata; class Amphibia; order Anura; family Pipidae; genus Xenopus; species Xenopus borealis. The sequence continues at coordinate 55,711,858 of CM044444.1, forward strand.
TGTATATAATTATACCAAACTCTCTAGTTCAGCTGATGTACCGACACAGATATTAATAGTGATAGTGAATTTAGTACACATATAACAAATTTCTTTTATCTGTGTTGGCATCACTATCAATTTCATTATTTCATGCATATAAAGTCAATATTTATTGAAATGCATAATTTTTGGGGCAGATGGTATGACTTCCATCAAGCTGAGATTTTACCATTGCGGAAATAAAAAAAAAACTCATTAAAATCCTATTAATAGGGAATAAAGAAAACCTGAAATTAAAAGGCCAGTATTTAAAGGGATTTGGTCATAGGAAAACATGTGACAGAATGCAGCACTTAAATTCATCATTTTAAAGTGCTGCTCCTGCAGAATTTTGACATCTGAAATTGTGCTAGACATGTTGTTAGTTTCCTAGGTGCCCTCAGACACGTGCTTTGATAAACTTCAGTTACTCTTTGCTGTTGTACTGCAAGTTTGAGTGGTAGCACTCCTCCCTTCCTCCACCATAGAAGCCTATCAACATAACAATAGGAATGTAACCTAAAAGCAGCTGTTTGACATCTGCTTTGCTAGAATTGCTCCTGTACCCCAACTAGTGGTAGATATGAGAATTGCACTGAATAGTAAAAATCCAGGTTCTACTGTAACACCTCCAGTTCCACTGTGTAGGGGAAAACCAATATTTTATCTGAAAGCTGTTTCATTGTGAAGTGCTGGCTTTTTCTGAAAGCACAGGATCAGGCACATTTATTACAACAACAAACATATATTTCTTGGTTCAGGTACATTTTTGAAATGGTATAATTATTTGTAATGTAAACACTAAAGCGCGAAGCGTCTAGGGATAATTAGCCAGCGTGACGTCAATACGCACCTTCACTAATTTACTAAGTTAGAATCTGGTGAAAATTTGCTAGTGATGTAGATAGACTAGTCGTGCAACTTCGCACCCTTACGCCAGGTGAAGTTCATTGATGAAGGGATGTAACTACGCTAATTCACTAAGATGAACATTTTACTGAAGGTTACCTGTTGTGCTAGACGTTACTTCGCCAGGTCAGACCTGGCGAATTTCAATACAATAGATAGAAGTTAGAAAAAATGTCAAGTTTTCTTTTTTTTCAAAGTCCCAAAAAACGCTGGCGTCTTATACCTTTTGTTGAGTGATAGTCTGAAAAATAGTGAAAATTTTTTGGGGGTTACCCTCCCCCCCACTTTTCCTAACGTATGGCAACTCAACTATACAGTGGACACATGTTTAGGGAAATAGGACAACTTTATTTTATTTATTAAAGGATTCCTGGGCTTGTGTAGTGTAATGTAGAGGCTGTAACATACACCTCTATTATACATGTAAGTTCACGCCAAATGCAAATTATGCATCACTAGCATAAATGCGCTTTGGTTGGCGAAGTAACAGTAGCACAACTTCGCTAACATTCGCCGTCCTGAGTGCACATTTGCATTTTAGTGAATTTGCGGAGCTCTGGCTAAATTGTGGGCCGGCCCACTAGAACACCAGGGTGAGTGTTCTTCACAGTTTTATTGTAGTTTTATTTAAATTCACAGAGGATCATTAGTAGACTGAGATGCAAGTACAAAATAACCGGTACATTGAATTGCTGTGATGATACTGACACTATAGAATTTAAACTACTTTTTCATATATTAGTGTACACCAAAAGTTACCAATAGGTTAAGTTGATCATATTTTGTTTCTTTTGTAAGTAATAGTTACTTGAGTTTCCTAAACCTTCTTAAACTGTCAATTAGACTTTCTAATCCTACAGACTACTACTGTACAAATATGACAGGGTCAGATGGTTAATGCAAAAGCACTGGGACAATACTGTTATGGCAGAATTACAATGTGATACAAATACAATGTTATGATCAATGTAAAAAAGTTTTACTTTCCAGTGTTAAGCATGATGCTGCTCTTCCAATTACCTGGCATCCCATCATCAAGTCCGTGTATTAAGTACATTAAGTAAATTTCTAATTGAGAAATTATAGTTTGCATTGTTGACTGTTGTTTTCTAAACGATCACATCTTTTAACCATATCACTGACAGTAAAGGTGTTCCTCGCAGCCCACTTGTTTGTCTTTTATATGCCTAGTTAAAAATGCTTTATAATTGTTGATTTATACAGTTGGATAACTGCCTCTCAGTCACAGGAGAGGGGCAGGCTGGAACTTGAATGCAGAAAACAGCAACACCAACACCCATTCTTTTTGTTTCCTATTGTAAGCCATGATGAATGCAACAGGTGGCAAGATTCAGTGCATTCTCACATTGCTGTACATTAACGATTATCATGGGTTTTGGCACTGCAAAGGACAGACAGTAAGGACAGATTGCAAGGCTGTGAAAGAATGAAGGCAATGAAGTACCTAAACCTCTCCTCACTGAACTTCATACACTTGTCATACAAAGGTTTCCATACGTTTGGCTACTTATCACCCAAATATCCCTTGAGGCTCCACTCTTACAAGCAGCTGTCTTGTATTACACATGAATAAATCATCTGCACGTCTGGACCACTGCATTCACTTGTGGCTTGGAAATTAGTTTTAGCTTTAGCTTTTTATCTGAATAATTGAAACCCCTTTTGTTAAATGCATACGGACTGCTAGAGATTCTGTCGTTACACTAGGGCATTGGTTGGTGAGTCTAATCTCTCATTAACTCTATATTTGCCTTAGTTCATTCCATCAATTAATCTGAGAAATGTCCAGTTTATGTTACGTGGTTGTATTCTAGCATACAATATTTTTATCAGCCATTGATACGCATGTTAATAATCGCATTACAGGAAAAATATGCTTCTAAAATTGTAGCGTTTCACAGAATGATGCAATAATAGGTCCTCTGTGGGCCTGGAAATACTCTATTAACTCTATTTGACATACTGTAATATACCTTAAAACTTTTTTCATTTTACTCTGATTGTCAATTGATTATAGTACAGGCACAGAACCTGTTATCCAAAATGCTCAGGATCTGGAGTTTTCTGGACAAGGAGATCTACAGTAAGTCTACTAAAACAAACTAGGGATGCACTGAATCCAGGATTTGGTTCGGAATTCGGCCAGGATTCGGCCTTTTTCAGCAGGATTCGGATTTGGCTGAATCCTTCTGCCTGGCTGAACCGAATCCTAATTTGCAAATGCAAATTAGGGCCAGGGAGGGAAATCACATGACTTTTTTTGGCACAAAGCAAGGAAGTAAAAAATGTTTTTCCCTTCCCATCCATAATTTGCATATGGATTTGGTTCAGTATTCAGCCGAATCTTTCAGGAAGGATTCTGGGGTTCGGCCGAATCCAAAATAGTGGATTTGGTGCATCCTTAAAACTAACATTTAAACATTAAATCTAATAGGCTTGCTTTACCACCAATATAGATTCATATCTTAGTTGGGATAAAGTACAATATACTATTTTAATATTGCAATGAAAAAATAATGTTTTAATTATTTGACTAAAATGGAGTCCGTGCGAGATGACCTTCCCATATTTCTGGGTAATGTTTCTGGATAACTGATCCCATACTTGTACTGGGTTCTGTAGCAAAGCTGTTCAGTACGAGGAGATAGTTGACGTTTAAAACAAGTTCTATGGTAGAGTATTTGTAATAAACGTGTCTCCAAAGTTTTAATCGGAGACCCCTATGAAAATAATGTAATAGAAAAGGCCTATAAGCCAGAGGTGGGCCATCATTTTTTTTCTGTGCTGTTGCCTCACTTATTTGCTAATCTCTTCTATATTAACAGGCAGATGGTAGGCTCATTTCATGAATAAACACTTCATTTATGTTCATTTCACAGCCCAACAATTACAGCAAATATCTATTTTAAATAATACTATATAAACTATGAATGCAAAAACCTTTTGCAAACCTACTGCAAGAGGTTGTGTAGATCTGTTTTGCTCAGTCCTTATTTTGTTCATGTCCAAATACATACAGCCCTACACGCAGCACGGTTTCATTTTGGCCAAGTTTGCTGTGCAATTAATTTTTTTTTAATGCAAATCTGCTAGTAAATTATAGGATGGGCAGGCACAATGAAGACCTTAGAGCTATTAGGAAAATCACAGATCTTCTCTACCACAGTGTGAAATTCTTGCAGTGCAAATCGTATTTAATTGTCCAGTGCTGCAGTATTGAAATCATCATTGAACCAATTAAATGACTTGTGTGCTTCAGGTAGCGAAGATCATAGCTATGGCACGGTTTTCAGCACAGAGAATGGAGACTGACCCAACCTTAAAGTTTAAATGCAGCTTTGTTGACTTTTAATTGGCACAAACAAAGTAAATCTTCAGCCCACTGGCTTCACATAAGCATTACCAGTCCCTTTTTACACACCCTCACTGGTGTTTCCTTAGCCCTCACTGGCTTTTGGCAGACCACAAATCCCAGAATCCTCCCCTGGCACACTCCCAGCTGTTCACTGAAGGAGGTCCTCACATGGGCCCTCACCCTGTTTCAGCTCCAGGAGGTATCCAGGGGAAGAAGCCTGTAAGGATTCACACCTTACCGGTGCGGCGGGGACGCCCGC
>CM044444.1:55730449-55754067 GCA_024363595.1 Xenopus borealis
ATTTTTTAAACCCAATTTAACTATGTAACTAACTATGTAAGATGATGACCCCCTGTGGCCAAATTTGAAAGCATAAATATTTTGTTTTATTAGGCTTCCGGTACAGTAAGTTCATGATGTTTACTGTACAAAATACCGAATTTCAAGCATTATTGTATTTTAGACTTTGTCCCCCATTAAATACAAATACATGTAACTCTGAACCCCTCTTAAATTCTGATTGGTTTTCATGGTTTAATCGATTCTTATAGCATGATATAAACAAATTAGATTACCCCTATTTACTTATGATCTTTAATTAGATTACTCCCCCATGTACTCATGACCTTTAACTCCTTTATAAAACTAGTTAAAAATATATATATCAATTAGAATTTGTGTATTAAACCATATGGTTTTAGTTATAAGAATCAATCTACAATGTGGATGTAGGCTGTGTCACTCAGCTGCTGCTTGGTTTCATTCAGCTAATGTCATAGTTCACTAGCTAGTTCTGAAGTCCAACCTCACACTGGCTAAAATATGTAATTTATTAACTTTAAATGCAACTCTTATTTTAGGGCAGATGTACGAATATCCCAATTTTAGTCACCAGAAGTTTATTGAATTTTAAAGGATATCACATTTTGGTTGTTTGTTTTTGGTCCAATCTGTTTATTGAATACATTTGTTTCAACGGTTAAGATTTTTTTTTCTAGAATTGCAAAAGGTCAGACACACAGCACTGTATGCATATGGCATATTATTTATAGATATTCTGCAGTAATCCAGTATTATCAATGCCAGCATTTTGCCAGAAGCAAATACAACTTCTCAGAGGAACTTAGAAAAATAATAAGTAGGGAAAACATCACATGAAAAGAAAAAACAAATGGGTAAAAGAAGAACTCAGGGTAGGCTAAGAAGCAAGTATTCTGTAGAAGCACATCTAAATGTAATAGAATTGCACAGACAGCCATCATGCATTTGTGTGTATTGGGGTTGGGGAAGGGAAAGCAATGGAATTGGGTAAACAAGAACAGAATTATAATTTTGTGGTTTGCAGCCTTGCACCACATCAGAATACTAAATTCTGCCATTTACCCGGCCTTCAATATTTTTTATGTTTTGCCAGTGGACTACCTATAATAAATACCCTTTCAAACAAAAGACACAGAAAAACATCTATGTTAGTAAAAGTCTACAGGAATTGGTAGTGGGGAGGGTAAATCAAGTTATATAGTATCACTGCTTTAAAATTGCTTTGAAGAGTATTGTTTGACGGTGCTGCTTTTCAGGCATGATATTGAATATTTACAGTAATATGAAAAAAAATTGGGAACCCCTCTTAATTCTTTGGAGTTTTGTTTATCATTGGCTGAGCTTTAAAAGTAGCAACTTCCTTTTAATATATAACATGCCTTATGGAAAAAGTAGTATTTCAGAAGTGACATAAAGTTGATTGGATTAACAGAAAATATGCAATGTGCATCATAACAAACTGAGACAGATACATAAATTTGGGCACCCCAACAGAGATATAACATCAACACTTAGTTGAGCCTCCTTTTTAGTGATGGGCGAATTTATTTGCCAGGGGCGAATTCGCGGCGAATTCCCGCGATTCGCCGCTGGCGAATAAATTCGCGAAACTGCAAAAAAAATTCGCAAAAAAAAATTTGCCGCGCAAAAACGAGTCGCGCGTCGTTTTTGATGTGACGCGCCGAAAACGACGCGCTGCGCGCCGAAAATGGCGCGACGCGTCGGAAGCGACGCAACGCGTCACGTTTGACGCGACGCGCGTCAAAAACGACGCGCGACTCGTTTCGCGAATCGGCAAAAAATTCGAGAATTTCTCTGGAAATTCGCGAATTTTTCGGCGAAACGCGGCCGTTTCGCCCATCACTACTCCTTTTGCAAATGTAACAGCCTTTAGATTTTTAACCAGGCATCCATACAAAATCTCTCCAGTTCAGTTAAATATGATGGCTGCTGAAAAAGGACAGCCTGCTTCAAATTATCATAGATTTTCGATGATATTCAAGTTGGTGGGCTGTGACGGCCATTCGAGAATATTGTAACTTCTCCCTCTGTATAAATGCCTTTGAAGATTTGAAAGTGTGTTTATGGTTATTGTTTTGTTGAAATATCCAGCCCCTTCATAACTTCAACTTAAACTTACTTAAACATTATCTTGAAGGTTATGTTGATAATGGGTTGAATTCATCCAACGATAGACTTTAACAAGGGCGCCAGTCCCTGTACTAGCCACATGGCCCCAGTCCATGAACTAGCCACACAGCCCCACCACGTCATTTAACCTCCATCAAATTTGACAGTAGGTAGCAGGTGTTTTTCTTGGAATGTGGTGTTCTTCTTCTGCCATGCAAAGCGTTTTTTATGACCAAATAACTAAATTTTTGTCTTATCAGTTCAAAGCACTTTGTTCCAAACTTACTGTGGCTTTTGACCTTTTGCATGAGTGCAGAAAGTGCTTCCTTCGCATCACCCTGCCATACAGATTTTTTGTGCAAATTCTGATGACTGTAGAATGATGTACAGATACACCATCTGCAGCAAGATGTTCTTGCTGGTCTTTGGAGGTAACCTTTGTAACATTCTTACAATTTCTTAGTCCGCCAGACATGGGTTTTACAGCAACTGTGCTTGTGGCCTTCCATTTCCTGTTAACAGTCCATCCAGTTGAAACTGACAGTTTAGATAAGATAACTGTCCATAGCCTTCCCCTAAACCATGATACTGTGCAATCATTGTTTTCAGATCTTTCAGAGTCAAACATACATTTTCTCATGATTGGACACACCTGCCTATGAGGTTCAAGACTGAGCAAGCTAATCCAACCAATTTGGTGATGCCAGTTTTGGTGTTTATACAAATGGCCTGTAGGTGTCACTGTGCACAAGATTTATACCTTGCATACACAGTACTCTCTATACAGCTTAAAGTGTTAGAGTTGAAGTTACTTTTGAAGTGTAATGGTTGCATGAACCTTCTAATAAAGCACTGTTATACTCTACTCATCCTCGGCTACCAACATATAACAAATTGGCTAATTGTCTCTTCTACCTCTGCAGCAGACTGCAACTTTGGTTGTTTTGTATGCTTGACAAAGCGGTACGCCTGAAACGTTGCACGTTCGCTCACAATACACTGCAAGGGGTAACCCTGCATTGAATTTGCCTTGAGTGCCAGTATCTTTGAATGTTAACGTATTCACTGCCTGGGATGATACCTGATGATACTTATGAAACTGCTCTTACTGCTACAAAGAACTTTTTTGTTCCAGGAGTAAATGTGGTTGCTGAAAAATATAAATTCCACCAATGTGGACAACATAATGATGAATCCACAGAACAATGCAGATGAAGCCACTTTGGATTGTGCATTTGACACAGAATAACTTAACTCATCTATCCCATTTATCCCACTTAGCACAGAATATTGTGTCACAGCATCCCATCCAATTAAAGAGTTCACCATTGAAAACAATTGTGCTTTGGTATGCTAATGAAAAGGTTAAATGCATTAAATGAGTTAAGATAACTTTAGATAACACAGTTTCTTCAATTAACCCTGAGTCATGACGCATTTAACTCACAAATCCAAGTGGCCGCATCTGTATGTAACTGCAACTAGAGCAGAATTTAACCCTTGCAAAGGCTATTACAGCTGCTATCCAAATTGAAACAGCAGTTACAGAGGCTAAAATTCTCAGTCGGGGAACTGCTGGGAATGCACAGACTGTGAATCCAGCACTGTGGCCTAATAATGCACAGTCACAGGCAAAATACAGTGCTAAGGAAAGGGATTCACCTACAATGAAAAATTGTGCAGCAAATACAAATGACACAATACTGCTTACGCTTTGGTTCAACACAACATACTGCAAATAATTTTACATGTCCTGCAAAAGCTGTACAGTGCTGCAAATGAAAAAAAGTAGGACATTTTGCTAAGATCTGCTGTAAGTCTGCTAAAGATGTTCATGAAATCACTGCTCTAAATGTTATGGAATTATACCATCAGTACTGAGAAATTTTTAAAGATGAATGCACTCTCCTATTGTAAAAGACAAAGTCCCTGAAGAGCGATCTAACAATATAAAAGCACAAGCTTGAAAACACAGATCATAAGGGAGCAAGAAGCTTGAAGATGGTAGCATTATTTGGAAAGTTCCATCCTTATTGCATCCTATAAGCATAGACTTTAGCTTAGTTTTCAGAACCCAAGAAACCCTTAGGTTGCACAGGATCCAGATTAGGGGTGTGATAACTGTATCACCTTACATTAGTTACCTGTTTTTTTTTTTATGTCCAACTGTTTTTCTTGGATTACAGCTGCTTAATATCAAGCGGCTTATTTATTAAATGTCGGATTTTATTGATTTTAGAGGTTTTTGAAACCACCACTGTACTCACAAACTCTAAAAACTACAAATGTCATTAAATTTATTAAAAGCTCTGCTATAAAAAAAGCACAAAACTTTTTTTTTTTTTTTAACAAATCCTAGTGGAAAAAAATCTGAGAACAGGTTTTTACATTTAAAATTTTTTGAGCTTTTTTGAAAGACAGGAAAACTGTGAATTTTTTGTTATTTGTGTAAAAAATAGTAAATGGATCCCTGAGTTTTGATGACTCACCATGCTCCGCTGTGACACTACAAACATTATCACACCTTTTTCCACTTGGTCTGCTGGGATGTACTGGATGATGCAAATCATTTGATGTAAAAATGTTATGTGATCAGACAAAAGCTTTAAAAGAGAACATGATGCAAGATTGACACAAGTCCGTTAAAGGTACAGAGTGACCAACAGGAAGTTCGACCTGCTTTGGCATAAATGACTTTAATGGTTTGAATTTTACACCACTCCAAAGGTGCATTGATGACATTGATGACTTGACTTGTGCTGTTAGTATAGCTGTGTCAAATCATCTGAACATCTTTTCCTCTTAAAGGACAGATGGAGTCGGCAGCTTATTGGCCTGTGTGTGGGGCCATCCGACCGGGTTCTTCAATCGATATCGCGGGAGCATCTCTGCTTGTATGCGGTCCCGCGATCCGACTGCTCATATCACCTCTATTCTGATCTGATTGTTGGGCCCTAGGGCCCATGATCAGATCAGCCCGATATCGCCCACTTCAATGTGGGCATATCGGGGAGAGATCCACTCGTTTGGCGATATCGACGAGATCTATCTGTCTATGGCCACCTTTAGCTATGCCCTGGAAAACAGCCGTTTCATTTTTATCTTTTCCCTGCTTCTTCTGGGAAATATTCCCCACAGGTAGAAATTTATATTGTTCCAATTAACTTATAAAAGCAATCTGGAGCCAGACTGGCACATTTACATACATTAAGAATCACTCCTTTTTTACACTCCTATTTTACATTTCAATGTTACTGATTATTTCATATTCTGAGCATCACAGCTGTTAGTATATGCATATTTTTTTACTTTGCAACAGAGATGAATGAATCAGTTACAGACGAAGCCACTTTGGATTGTGTGTGTGACACAGAATAACTAAACCCAGACATCCCACTTATCTCATTTAACAGAGAATTGTGTCACAGCATCAAATCTAATTAAATTGTTTGGTATGCTAATGAAAAATTTAAATGCATTAAATGATTTAAGATAACTTTAGATTAAGGTGGCCATACACGTAGAGACATCGCCAAACGAGCGGATCTCTCCCAGATATGCCCACCTTGAGGTGGGCGATATCGGGATGATCCGATCATGAGGCCAACGATTTTTAGTCCGGCCCGATCGACATCTGGCCGACTTTCGGGCAGATATTGATCTGTGAAGCCTGCCGGAGGGCCTCATATACGGGCCAATAGTCTGCCGACTTGGTCTGTTGGCAGCTTTTATCCGCCCGTGTATGGCCACCTTAACACAGTTACTTAAGTTAATTTGAGACATCATGACGCATTTAACACAAATCCAGGTGGCTTCATCTGTAAGTGAGAGGGAAACTTTCAGTCTCAAAACAGTGAAACAAAACAACAATCTTCTAAAGTTTTAAGAACTGGTGATAAGGTGATTTCCCTTTGTGAAACAACAACATTCTCTGTCATTAACCAAAAGGAGCTTAATCTCTTCTGACTGGATAGTGCTATACCACCTCAAAGTATTTTGTATGTTACGCCTGTGACGGACATGTTTTATAGGAAATATTTTTTTGATTTTTTACTTACTGTATGTCACTAGAACAACTCCCAGCTTTCTGCATTTTATCTCCATTAGGATGTACATAACCACAGACACGAAGAAGTAGTATTCCATTAGATTAAAAAGATTTAAACACCTGTTTGAATTGGTCTTCAACAGAAAATCATGTTTCACATATTATCCAAACAAAACCATGCAAAACATTTGATGCTTTTTTATTTGATTATTTCCTAGCCAGCTGTTAAAATAAATAAATGTGACAGTTCTATACTTTTTTTTATCTACTATATTTCAATACTAGCTCTATATTATCTGGTATATGTAATTGTAATTATAGTGTTATTAGAACTGGTAATACAGTGCAAATATTATACACTAGGCCCTGCTATTCTACACTGTAGTAATTTATCAAAATGTAATTTGATGTTATCACTTCTTATTCTAGTGAAATAATGTAGAGCACGTGTAATGTGACAACGCTAACAATGTGTAGACAGGGAACGAGAGGCAGTGTGCTATATTTGGTAGTATATTAACTGTAGTGTATTATATTGATTTCCTCAATCTTGTCACAAAATATTCACTTTGCACAATGAATCCAGCGCAGTACTGTTTGGTGTTCCTCATTTGGGTGTTAAGTTGCCAACTAGCTACCTTACTTACATTTTTCCTGGAGTTACTAACAAACATCCAGACACTAAGGGGCAGATTTACTAAATTCACATGAAGAATTCGAAGTTCGATCAAATTTTAAAAAACATTTGAATTTTCGACTATTTTTCAAGACCACTTCGACCAGTGAATTTTGTAAATTCAATTGAATGATTCAAATGATTTGAATAAAATTTCATTTGAATATTTGACCATTCGACTGTCGAAGTACTTCCCCTTTAAATTTTTATTCGACCACCTAGTTAGCCAGATCAAAGCTACCGAATTGGGTTTCATTAATTTTGATCGGCGTCCATTTTTTCAATGCCGGCAATGTGCACCGGCATCCAAAAACAGATGCCCGCATCCAAAACGAGAGTCAGCCCCATATTTGCCCATCATTAACCTTAACCTTTATACTTTCCCCCCTTTTCATTTTGCCCCACTCTTACTACCTCATTCCTTACAACTCCCTCTATGATTTTGACAATTGTCATAAAACAAGTCTCAAACAAGTTCCAAAATGATACAATTTGGAAGAAATACAACCAAGGTACTTCTTAGCACCCTCTTAGCAAACATGAATGAAATCACCAGAAAGAAATTACAAGGCAGAGCTATATGTAATTTCTGTAAGAGGCATGGCATGCGTAATAATTTTTCAAGACTCATAACATTATAATCAGGGAAAAAGGATTTTTTATGGGTATAATTATAATGCATTAGTAATAGAATTTCAGTCCGTTCTCTTTGACTTGATTTGCATTAGTAATAGAATTTCAGTCCGTTCTCTTTGACTTGATTTGCTTAGCTTGAGTCTGACACCTACCGTATATTCATCACTTATGTGGCACTTAAATAGGTAGTTCACTTTTAAGTATAGTACAGTATGTGTATTTTTGGTCACCTTTCAGCCAGTGTTCATTTTAAATGTGTTGAAATATGGCTTCAAATGGGGGTCACTGTGCCTGACAGCCAAAACAACTATAATGAAGTGAGAATTTGAATGTTACAGGCATGGTGTCCCTTTTAGAGAAAACACCTATAGACTATAATGGATAGTACAACAAATGGTGCATGGTTTACAAAAGTTGCATGATTTGAAGCCAATTGACTTTTTTTTTAGAGAATTCACAGATTGAAATGGGTCAGATTTGCTCATACCTATTTATTATAACTGAAGAATTGAATTTGAACAATGCATTGATTGAAGCCTTCAGAATTCTTTGCATTACTTACCTAAGAAAAAAGAAAATAAACCTATTTTGGAATTAAGATCTGTGTTTAAAAATGAGATTTTAGACCGCTATAAATTTGAGTAGCTGTGGTACATACAAAGTGGAATATATGTGTGACCTGCTACTTGATAGGGTTACACTGCAAAGTTGTTGAGATATACAGTAATTGCTTGATATTTTATTTGGTGGAGCTTTTCTGAGTTTGAGGCTGTGTTTCTAAGTTAGACAGCAAGAGTAATGATGGAGTCTGGCAGCAAATTATGTAGAGTGTAGATTGTAGAAATGTAGAGTGCACAGGCACAGTAACATTATATTTGCTAGTCCAGCATGCATTTTTAGAAGGTTACCTTGATAAGTAACTGTCAGCGGGGGCCTCCGGCACCCACGGGGGGGTGATGTCAGGATCAAGGAGGAAGTCCCTTTCCAGCGAGTCCAGGCAAGGTACAGTTCAGGGGAATCCAATAGAGAAGTCAGGTCCAGGCAGAGGTTCAATCAGGCAGGCAGCAAGGTTCAAGGTCAGGAACAGGCAAGAGATCAATAACAGGAGTATCAGGCAAGGTAGAGAGACCCAGGAACACAATAAGTATATTGAGCTATACTCGGGCATTGAACCTGGGTCTCCGGTGTTCTTTTATATTTGAATTTGGCGCCAAGCGTGTGACGTCACCGCGCCGGCGTCCTTGCGCCCATGTGGAGTCCTGGGCGCCGCCGGGAAGGTAGGGAGCGCATCGTGACACCGCCGCGCCGGGAAGGTAGGGAGCACATCGTGACACTAACGAGCTTTTTCTCTCCAGATTAACTGTTTCAGTATAGTTCTTCTCCGCACTTAAGTGGAAGTGAAAAAAAAGCAGAATAAAAATAAGAAGCATTCACTCTGCACTATTTAGTGCACCTTGAGGAGTAAAAAAAAAAAAAGCATTTCTGGATGTATTTCTGTTTACAGAATTCCATCTTTCTGGTATACAAACAGCTTTATTTATTAGTCTGTGTAATAGTGTGTAGAAACTCCTGCTGAGTCTGACTACTGGAAGTGGCCATGCCTTTCATAGCTTAGATTTATCGTTTCTATGAAAGTAACAGTATTCAATCTAACATTGTTTCAAATAATAAAGAAAATTAAATGCTCAGCCGAGTGAATTAGAAAGGAACGTTTGTAGCTTTGTAAGTAAGAAATTTTTAAGAAATTTGTTTATTAGGACTGAACTAAATGAAAAAAAAAGAAATCAAACCAATGTGTTGTATTTATAAACCATGCAAGGTAATTTGCTTTGATGCCTCAATGAAATTCTAAATAACCTATGCATTTAATGAGACCCATTTTAGGGGGCACCCAAGACATAGGGGCACATTCACTAAAGCGCTAAGCGTCTAACTCAAGCACTAATTAAATGTAAAAAAATGCATTTGGACAAAAAGTAACTACTAGAAAAAAAAAACGCCCATTGATTTAAATGCATTTGGAGTTAGAAAAAATAATGTCACCTATTGCCTTTATTGCTGTTTGTCAATTCTTTGCTGTTTTGCTAATTTTTTTCTAGTTTCGCCGATTTTTCGGTGAAGCAAAGTGAGACCTAAATTTGCAATACCTATAAAAGCACTAAAATGAGAATGTTGAAAAATGGGCCTCTGCAACACTGGTGAGACACCATTTCCGAGTTGATCTTCAACTGAATTAAGGATGAGGCCAATGTCAGAAACTCTTAACATTTTAAATAAAGCAGATGGAGTAAAAAGCTTGCTGGGCATCAGCAGATCAAAACAGGGTAACAGAGGCGTGCAGTGGTAAACACTAAAATAAAGTAATTGTTGATCTGCAGATTTGTATAGCGCTAATGCATTTGTTTAAAAAATAAACATCCTCATTTTCCTTGACTAATATGTTACTTGATGTGAGTTCTCATGTAGTCCTGGATTATTCTTTTATTGAGATACATCACAGCCTGACCTTTTATATGGCTGGCAACCTTTAGCTCTTGGAGTGGCCTAGGAAGCAATGTTGGGGAATTACAGTTAGGGCACCTTTCTGTCCTGGATCTAAGAACATATATTCTGTACCAGGAACACATATAAAGATCCCTGCTTAGTATTTTAGGGGGTGAGGATTATTAAGATCCTTGGCCGGTCACCTCAGAAACATTTTCTGAAATATTTGTTTAGCTTATTCATGTTTTTAAATAAAAAGTTACTTTAAAGGAAAATATTCAAATACATACATTATTGCCCCGACCAAAACTGTCAGAATGGATATCTGTGCAATAAGTTCTGTTCAGAAGAGTCCTCTAGAATTCAATCCGTTCCGTTTGACTGGTGATGAATATTTAAATCTGAAGGCAGTGTTTCTGAGTGTGACTATTGCTATGTACTTTCTGTTTGTCTGTGAAGCATTGATAATACATGCACAGTTATCCATATCATTAGAAGTACAAATTGTCTTGTTTACATATTGGCAATGAATGACTGTTACCATTGGGGTTAGAAAAATATATACATACAAACTGAACTAATGGACCGTTTTTGAAAGATGATGATAAACATACATACTAGATTTATACATTCTGTTCTTCCAAAATCCTCTCGATATCCTAAGGGCAAGTGAAATGAAGCCCCACTGAAAATAATGGAATACACACTATAGTAATTCCCAGTGGGTGATTGCAGAGTCAACATCTGCCACAAGAAAATGATTATACGCCAAGAAAACACCATAATATTGAACCCTATGTGATCTGCAGCTTTGGAAATACACTTAACTGAAATACAACGCATATTTTCAATATGGCGGCCAAAATTTTTCAGGATGGAATGCACATATACATATCTACAGTGTTGGCTGCTGGTGCCATAATTACGCTGTGTAGATCAGTCCTTTTCCGCTTGGCTTTTTTTCACAAACGTTTAATAAAACTCCTCCGAGTGGAATTGTGGGGAACGAGAAAAAGGAAAAGAAAACTACAGGCTGAAAAATGCACATTATCATTTGAACGTGGTTTCATTGTAGAAACGCCCTGTGTGACCTCGTCAGAGCACGTTGTTTCCAAATAAATGGAAAAAATATGCGGGGGAATAAGTAATATCAGGTGCAAAGTTTGCTCCAGCTCTAAACCTTACCAAGTAATCAGAATAAAAGCAAATACAGTAGAACCCCCATTTTACGTTTTTCAGGGGACCAGAAAAAAATAGTGTAAAATGAGGGAAAACTTATAAAAAGGGAAATGTATTATGCATAATATATAGGTGGAACCACAAAACAACAATGTAAAATGAGGGAAAACTTAAAATCAGGGGATGTAAAATGGGGGTTCTACTGTATCTATAAGTTACCTCAAAACTTGGTGACAACTATGCTGCATATTATTATTATATTTCTTTAATTATTCCATAGCTCAATCAATAAATGAAAATGTTAAGTGAAAGCATTTTTACCCATTACGCAATACTTCACAGTGCTTCATTTTCTACTTTTTCCTCCATATTTTGAACATTTTTATATTTTTTATTCCTCCATTACTCAGGGAACACCTGGGCATAATTTGGAATCTGTAGTTGGAATCTACTTCCACTTTATTAGACAATTAGATTATTGTTCCTTTCACAATATAATTTAAACATACTCTTAAGCTTTGGTAATTTAGTATGCCAACTGCTAGGAAATACATGCTTTCATATTCTTTGGCATCGACATGTGGTGATTTGATATCTGGCTTAATGTGTAAAATGCTTCCAGTGCCCATTTGCAGCTACAGTACAATACCCTGTTTTGTTTTTTT
The DNA here is from genome assembly GCA_024363595.1 of Xenopus borealis. Lineage (NCBI taxonomy): Eukaryota > Metazoa > Chordata > Amphibia > Anura > Pipidae > Xenopus > Xenopus borealis. Next base: position 55,742,289 of record CM044444.1, read on the forward strand.
AGTTGCAAACAGAGATGTGTACAAAATGGTGTTACATTTTATAATAAAGCTTCAAATTGTAGTTGTGTTGCTATATATTTTCAACAACAGAGCTAAACTGAATGATATTGCATTTTATTCTTCTTGCAACAAAGGAGGCAATCTTGTTAAATTTTTATATAGGTAGATGGGAATGATATGTTGCAAATCAAAATTGCAGAGTAGCCAATAACCACAATGGCTCAAAAGGTCCTAATGCTGGCTGAGCATATTTGTACTTTGTAAATACCATTCTATTTATGGATAAAAAATCTTATATGCTGATATCTACTAGGTCACAGTTCATCAAAACCTGCCGTCTGTATGGCCAGCTAACCCTCATAAAAAAGAAATACCCTGTAGTTTTGAGACATTTTGATAGAGTTCAAATTCTGCAAAGGCTCAATAAAAGGCTTCCTACGAACCCCCTAACTTGGGAGGAAAAGCCGATCTTCTTGCATTCCATGGAGAATGACCCACAGTTGATCCAGCTAGAGCAGGGTGCAAAATATAAAAAAAGAGCCAGTGACATCTAGAGGATATACGTAGATATACAAGGAGTTTTAGGGGCAGATTCACTAAAGGGTGAAGTGACTAACGCTAGTGAAATTTTGCCGGCATGACATCATTTCGTTACTTCGCCTAATTACAAACGAGTGCAGGTGCCCCAGAAGTACGCTAGCGTTGCTTCGCACTCTAATGCCAGCCAGATTCACTATTTTAACTTTACCTCTTTCACCAGACTTGCATTTGCCAGCTCTGACCTGGCGAAGTGCATTGGAGTGCATAGAACATCCTCAATCTTCAGTCTTCAAAAGTCATAAAAAATGTTCGGGCACCCAATTTTCCCCATACATTTTCTACCATATGGCACATTATTTAACTGTGGGCTTATGTGTAGGGCATTAAAACAACTCTATTAAGGTTCCCTTGGCATGACTAGTTATTAGTGTAAATGTAATGTATTAGATGCACCATGTAACATAAACAGCTCTATTCCACTTTAAAAGTACTCTAGCGAAGTTGCACTAGGCAGAATTGATCACTAGCACAGCTTCACTTAGGGGGAAATTCACTAAAGCGTGAAGTGGCTTTTGAGTGATAGACTGAAAAAAAAATTTTTTTTTTGGGGGGGTACCCTCCTTCCCCCTACATTTCCTAACATATGGCAACTAAACTTAACAGTGGGGACATGTGTAGGGCATTAGAACAACTTTAGTTTATTTTTGAACGGTTTCCCAGGCTTGTGTAGTGTTTTGTACGTTATGCTGTATTTATGTCCATTGGATTTGAACTTGGTGCTGTATGTAAATTATGCATCGCTAGCGTAGCTTTCCATTTATTAATTAACACTAGTGCAACTCTGCTACCGTTCGCCTTCAGCGTTCGGCGCCTGGACTGAACTTCTTACTTTAGTGAATTAGCATTGTCTGAGCGAATTTTCACCAATTTGCAATGGCTGCAAAGCCATCGCTGGCGAATATGCGCTCTCTAGTGAATTTGTCTCTTAGTCTTATAGTGTTATATAAGGAAGTAATGATGTTGGCTATCCAGAATTTTCATATTTCCACAAAAAAAACCCAAATCCTCCACAAAGCATTTGACCAAATACAGAACCGAATCTGAACCGTAAGATGTGTTCTCAATATGAAAAAAAAAAAATAGATTAATCCACAAAAAAAATTGTCACCTTTAGTTGTCCAGTGCTTTAAAGTCACATATCATTAAGGGTTTTTTCAGATATGTTTCAGGTAAGGCACTAATAATTTGACTTAATAAAAATTGTTCCAAATACCAATCATCGATTTGGTGCATCCCTAAAAGGTCACCCACTTAAAGGAACAGTTCAGGGTAAAATTAAAAACTGGGTAAATAGATAGGCTGTGCAAAATAAAAAAAAATTCTAATATAGTTAGTTAGCCAAAAATGCAAACTATAAAGGCTGGATTGAGTGGATGTCTAATATAATGGCCAGAATCCAACTTCCTGCTTTTCAGCTCTCTAAACCTGAGTTAGTCAGCGACTTGAAGGGGGGCCACATGGGACATAACTGTTCAGTGAGTTTGTAATTGATCTCAGCATTCAGCTCAGATTCAAAAGCAACAGTTATGACCCATGTGGCCCTCCATCAAGTCACTGATTGGTTACAGCCTGGTAACCAGGGAAACCAGTCAGTGTAAACCAAGAGAGCTGAAAAGCAAGAAGTAGTGTTCTGTTCTGTTAGACTTACAGTCAATTCAGCCGTTATACATTACATTTTTGCCTAACTATATTGAAAACATGTTTTATTTTGCACAGCCTATCTATTTATCCAGTTTTTATTTTTATACTGAACAATTCCTTTAACATATGTTTTGTCTCAATTTCCATTTCCAAACAGTGGGCGCGTGGTATATTTTGTCTCATTAGTTCATATAGTCTTGATGCAGCCCAACACATGCAAAATGTGAAATGTCTTTTGGGGCAAAGGGTTAAAAGCACAGCCAAGCATTCTTAAAATATTCTGAAAAGGTGGAAGCTGTAATTGGTATGCATTAGGCGAGATCCATTGAAAATTAACATGTAATTGCATCAAATGAAGTAAATGAGAGGAGGTAATCTGTTCTTAAATTGGATTCACAGGGTTTTTGTGGGAACCATAATGTGGCTGAAACATGAAATAAGTTTCAAGCCATTGAGTTCCAGATGTTTCACAATAAGATACCCTAAAAAAACTCCCAGGAAGACTACTACAATGAATCATTTCTTTTCTTTCAAACTAGTTCATTATATTTAATTTATGACATGCTACTTACATGGAATAGGGAAATTAACCAGGTTTAACCTTGAAGGCATTTTTGAGCATTGATGCGGAATGTAGTACAGGGAATTACCTTCCAGATGCGAACTAGTTAATAAAGCAGGATTATGTGCTATAGTGATTGATGCAGAAATGTTCTTTAATCTGCATTTCAGTCATTAGAGGTTCATGTGAGGGCCTTTTTGTGATTACAAAACTTCATTCCTTTTTTTTCTCTCCCCTCTTGCTCGCTTCCTATTATGTTTCATTGCCCATTACATTTCTCTATTATATGCCTTTATATTTCTATCATTGTTATATTCTATTTCAAACTTCCTCAAGTCTTTATTATATCAATTCCACTTGCATATTATAACTTAAATTTTCCTTCCACCCCTCTTTTTCATGCTTATTCAATTTTTGACCCCGTTCCTTAGAGCCAACATTGCCTTACAATGCCTTGAAGTTTGATTATTATGGTTCTGTTGAGTAAAGAAAGGTCCACTAGATTTACATAACAGGGAACCAAGTGAGAAAATGCATCTGCGTTTTATCTGTGAATGGATATACATTTGTTCTAGCACTTCTAAAGATGTTAGGCAGCTGAGATTGGTACTATTTTGTCCAGATTGGTGTTTCCAGATATGTATAGTGTAAAGTGTAATCATGTCCCCTCACAAGCACCTTTTTTCCAGAGGAAACAACCCCAACCTCGACAGTCTACCCTCATAATTTAAGTCTTCCATCCCTCTAACCAGTTCAGTGCAGAGATGTGCAACTAAACTGGTTAGAGGGATGGAAGACTTAAATTATTAGGGTAGACTGTCCAGGTTGGGTTTGTTTTCTCTGGAAAAAAGGCGCTTGCAAGGGGACATGATTACACTTTACAGATATATTAGAGGACATTATAGACAAATATCAGGGGACATTTTTACCCATAAAGAGGATCACCGCACCAGAGGCCACCCCTTCAGACTAGAAGAAAAGGATTTTCATTTGAAGCAGCATAGGTGGTTCTTCACAGTGAGTACAGTGAGGTGGTGGAATGCTCTGCTGGTGATGTTGTGATAATGTGATGCTTTTAAAAGGGGCTTGGATGATTTTTTGGACAGACATAATATCAAAGGTTATTTTGATACTAAACTCTACAGTTAGTATAGCTATTGGCATATATGGTTTGTGTGAAAGAGTGGAGGGGTGTGTGTGTATGCTGGGTTTTAATTTGGAGGGGTTGAACTTGATGGACTTTGTCTTTTTTCAACCCAATTTAACTATGTAACTATGTATATTCTTTGGGTGCCTTTTTCAGGCAGTGAGAGAACTTCTGGAAGGTTATAGAATCTTATGTATGCATGGATTAAAAAGACAAGCCCCTTTGCAGCAAAATCAGTTACAAGCACCAGGTTTTTAGTGTTCTGACCCAGTTAGTGTATATGTTCATTTGTAATCTGGTAAATATCCAACCTTTATTTCTCATACTGTCCATGCTCATGTTGAAGAGTACTGGAAGATTTTAACAAGAGGATTTGTACTGTACTCATTCACAGCACAGGAGGTATTTGTCATTCTGTAGAAAGAGTTTATGATGAAGCGAGTTGAAAGTTTATATCGGATACTGCTGAGCACTTTTCTATTTGCACACACAATAAACCCGGATTCTTGCTTCCAAATAGTCGTATTTTACTTTCTCACCTCATATCCAACATACTGTAGTTCCCTGCAGAGTTGTGCTAAGCTTTTCTTAGTAGTTCTATTTCTCCCAAGCTGGCACTTTCATCCCAATACGTTTCTCTCACTAAGTTTATGGAAGCACATGGAAAGCTCCAAGAGGGTTCTTAGCAGGAGCTTCCGGGGACTGTCATTCCTCCATAACTAGTATTTATGAAGTACTGGCACAACACCAAGAAATGGGCTGCAAGCTATTTTGTTATGGGTGGTTGTTTTTTTTTTCTCCAGCTGCAAACAGCCGTGATAAAATGTTTGAGTCATTTTAAAGAAGGCCGTAGCCTCAGTATTCTGCACTTTGTGTGTTTCTATATTCCATGTCTGTGAAAACATTGCAGATGCAAAGACTCCTTTGATCAGCCATTTCAGGGCTTAATAGTTATGCAAATGAGAAAAAGAAGAATCTGGCAGAAAACAGAGCAATAGGGACTCCATATTCCCTGTGCTTATTTATGTGACAAATAATAGCAGAGTCTGTTTTGTTTACTGACTTCTTTCCAGAAGGGAAGATTATCTGCTACCTTCAGTCCGGATCTCAGGAGGGGCAGAAAGGATATGAGACCGTCATTTTGTATGTGGCAGGCATTAGCTAAGCAAAGTAAAATAATTAATTTGATAATTATAAAACAGGTCCAGGGGCCAGACAGAAAATTGAGGGAATGACATATTGGAAGAGCTAATAAGAAAACATGGTTTGTCTCAATAAATCAGTGAAGTGACCACTGTGTCCCATAGAGATCTTGCTGATTTTTTAAAATAGGTCAGTTCTGTCCTTCAATAAATTGGATATACAGCAGTAAGGTTCTCAAGAAACATTTGGTTACTGTATGCATTATTTGTAAAAAATAAATAAAAAATTATATTTATATATCAAATGTTTTTAGAAACGGTTTTCTGATGTATAATACCAATACTATCAGTACTATTTTTTTTAATGATGGTCTATCGATCTTTCCCAAGATTTACAGGCACCACTTATGTAATACCTTTTTGAAGAAGCTTATATGGTGATATACCAACTAAGGGGTAGGTGAAGTGGCTAATACTATCGGCTATTCACCAGATATCCCATCCGCAGGGACATTGCCAATTTACTAACCGGTGTAGGCGAGAACTCACTAGTGAATGGGACCATCATTAGCATGTGTTAACGGTCGTTAATCCGCAAATTCAGCAAAGTGTGAATTTTACTGAACGACAGAGTTGACTTTGCCACCTCAGACCAGGTGAACTGCTAAAATTAAGCAAGATCTTCCTCAATCTTATGGCGACTTGTCTTTTTTTTTTAGGCAGGATTACTTGCAAAAGTCCTTTTTTGGGTTAACATTTTTCCCCAGACATTTGAGGGACATGGAACATTCATTTTAGGATGGGCTCATGTGTAGGGCATTATAGGAACTCTTTTGTCTTTATTCGGGTTCCTTGGACATTTGTCATAAAAAGTCGCCACTTCAAGCATTTGCACCAACATCTCCAGACGTCCATGTGAATTTAATGTACCCACCCTATTCAAATTGACCTAAGAGTAAGAAGCGATTGCTAGCGTAATTTTGCTTTGAAACACTTGCACTGCCAAAGTAACACTAGAGAAAATTTGCAAGCTTTCGGAAACCAGGTCCCAACTACCCATTTCTGTGAATTAGTATAGTGGTAATGTATTTTCGCCTGGGAAGTGGTGCGAAGTGTTCGCTGGTGACAATTCGCCTTTTACTGAATATGCCCCTAAGAGTGTGGGAATCAGCATGTGCAATATTTTTATTAAAAGGATTGTCATGATTTGTATGGTTACAAAGTTACATAGTTAAAAAAAGACAAAGTTCATCAAGTTCAACCCCTCCAAATAAAAGCCCAGCATCCATACACACACCCAACCATACTTTCCCATAAATTATATATGCCCATGTCTATAGTAACTGTAGAGTTTAGTATAACAATAGCCTTTGGTATTATATCTGTCCAAGAAATCATCCAAGCCCCTCTTAAAAGCATTAACAAAATCAGCCGTCACAACATAACCCGGCAGTGCATTCCACAACTTCACTGTCCTCACTGTGAAGAACCACCTACACTGCTTCAAATTAAAGTCCTTTTCTTTTAGTCTGAAGGAGTGGCCTCTGGTGCGGTAATGCTCTTTATGGGTAAAAAGGTCCCTTGTTATATGTCTATAATGTCCTCTAATGTATGGAACCTATAGTTCTGCACAATTTAATATCATCTGCAAATATAGAAACAGTACTTTCTATGCCCACCTCTAGGTCATTAATTAGCAATGTGCGAAGCAATGGGCCCAGTACAGAGCAATGCGGTACCCTACTAACAACACTGGTCCAATTAGAAAATGTTCCATTTACCAGCATTCTTTGTAGTATATCTTTTATCCAGTTTTATATCCAGGTACAAATACTATATTCCAGGCCAACATAATTAAATTAACCAGTAATTTTCTGTGTGGCACTGTATCAAATGCTTTGATAAATCACATCCACTGCCATCCTAGAATCAAGGTCCCTGCTTACCTTCTCATAAGCTAGTCTGACAAGATCTATTTCACATAAAACCATGCTGGCACAAACTCAGAGTATTGTTATTTGCTATGAAGTCCATTATCTTATCCTTTATTAACCCTTTAAAAAGCTTTCCTACCACCGACGTCAGACTAACTGGCCTAAAATAGGTTCTTGAATGAGTTGTAATAAAAAGTTGTCATTTAGCATATCTATAAACCTACTAGCTTTTTCTGTCTTGGCAACCCCATTACCCCAGTCAATGTCTGGATAGTTGAAGCCACCCATAGTAATAACCTGACCTAGTTGTTAAGCTGCTTCTATTTGTAAGAGTAACTGGGCTTCATACCTTTTGCCCAGTCAAAATCTCTACCCAGAGGGATTCCACACCCTCACCAGTGCCAGCAATGGTTATTTCTTGAAAAAAAAATTTGGCTTTAATTCAGGCTTTACATACAAACACCCCTCCACCCTTTTTAATCCCTCTCTCTCCTAAAAAAGATGTAAGCATTTAAATTTACAGTCCATTTACATGTTTCATCGCACCAGGTCTCAGTGATATCAATTATCATAATTTTTAGAGCATGCAATTAATTTTAGGTCTCCCATTTTACCTGACAAACTCTGTGCATTTGCCAGAATACAGCGGAGATTATTAATTTTACTTTTTAAATTTGCATTACTTAGTGAAGAATTATATGTTAAGTGAGTATTAGTCTGTTTTCTATGCAACAGAGGGACCTCCTTAGCTGGTAAACTGGTAAACTGTGCATCCCCTCATTACTCCCCCATGACCCCTTACTAATCCCACTGCCCCATCTACCCTAGCTTCCCCATAATTCTTTCTCACCCACCCCCCACGTGCCTAGTTTCAACACTACTCCAACCTCTTGGCCATTCTTTCCCCTAGCACAGTGGACCCCCCTTCCATTGAGGTGCAATCTGTCATGACTGTATAGGCTGTGCCCCAAAGAAAAATCAGCCCATTGCTCTAGGAACCCAAACCCTTCCTTCCTACACCAAGACTTTTGACACGCATTTAGCTCCCTAAGTTCCCACTGTCTACCTAAACTTTCATTAGTACTAATATGTATCAAGACAGTTGGGTCATACCCAGCCCCACCCAATAATTTGTCTACCCAATCAACCACATGCCAAACCCTGTCACCAGGTAGACAGAAAACTGTTTGGTTGTAGCAATCCGGACAACAGACTACCCTATCCACTTTGCTAATAATTGAATCCCCTACATTCACAATCTGCTTAGGCCTGACTCTGCTCTCCTCCCCCCCACTACTAGAGAAACTGGTCTCCCGGCTGTTAGAGAGATCAGCCCCATCTAGAATTGCCAATCCAGAGTTCACACTCCCATCTTCTTCACACAATCTGGCAAATCTGTTGGGATGTATAAACCCCGGATCAGTCTCCCGGGGTCGGGTAGTGGGTCCAGGCGGGTAAGAATGTGGGTTGCGGGTCCGGACCCGTGCAGGACTATGAGAATCTTCAACATCATTTTCAGTGTGCCTACAACTTTTTTTTTTTGAAGCGCTATTAGGTCCTTTCATCAAATGAAATTACTATAAAAGTGCATAATGTGTCACACTAACACTATGTACGCTCAATGTTAAAGATGCACTGGCAAAAAAAATAGGGGGTAAAGTGACTTTCAAACCAGATCAGAAATGTGTTTTTGTGCCCATGAAACAATGTATCATTCATTGTGCCTTTGGAACAACTTGCTAATCCGTAATGGTTTCTTAGAAAAGAATCAATAGCTGCCAAATAGGTACTCTGCTTCATTTTAGATCTCGTCAAGTGTAATGAAAAACTGTGAACTAAACCCTGTCCTTAGTTGTCCCACTCATTGTTATGGATGAAGAAAGACGTTCTGTAGTTTGGTTTTTACCAATGGTGAAGTGCACTGCACACTTGCACTGGCTTTAAGGCACCAATACTTTGATATAATTGTATTCCATGGGTTACTCTCTAGAGTAGTAGTTCTCAACCTTCATAATGCTGCGACCCTTTAATACAGTTCCGCATGTTGTGGTGACCCCCAACCATAAAATATTAAAATATTTTTGTTGCCAGCCCAGAGCAGATAAGTACAGGAGACAGTGTGGCTGCATAAATATAGAAAGTTGTTGTGCAACTGGCTTCCCTACACAGGTTTCTGAACTACAACTCCCAGCACAAACACCTGGTGAGCTACAACTTTGGCCCAGGGCTAGTGGGAAGAGAGATGAACCTGCTCCTGGAACCCCTTAAGCGACCCTTGTGAAAGGGTCATTCGACCCCCAAAGGGGTCGTGACCCCCAGGTTGAGAACCACTGCTCTAGAGCAATGATCCCCTACCAGTAGCTCTTGAGCAACATGTTGCTCACCAACCCCTTGGATGTTGCTCCCAGTGGCCTCAAAGTAGGTGCTTATTTTTTTAATTCAAGGCTTGAAGGCACGTTTTAGTTGTATAAAAACCCAAGTGTACTGCCAAATAGAGTTTCCTGTAGGTTGACAATCCACATACTCCCTACCAAATGGCCAATCACAGCACTTATTTGGCACCCCAAGAACATTTTTCATGCTGGTGTTGCTCCCTAACTCATTTTACTTCTGTATGTTGCTCACAAGTTCAAAAGGTTGGGGATCTCTGCTCTAGAGGAAACAGCTGTAGCAAGAGCAGTAGGCTGTTTTCCAGTCATCTGCTGATTAGCTTATATTACTGCAGTGCACAATAAAGAGAGGACAGCAAGCTAGACATTCCCACATCAAGGAGAAAACTGTATAAGAAAAAAGATGTCACTGCTTATAGAATGACACTATTCATGATGTTTCTTGTAATATTTCAGCTTTAACTTACAGCAATTGAGACAAACCTAAGCTAGTTTTAGCATTTCTATAACAAAAATTTAAGTTAAATTGAAGAATTATTTTCATGGTAGCATGAAACATCTGAAAAGATATGAAGTCAGCATGGCCTTTACAGAACTGAACTTGCTCTCTGCTACCTGAGGGAGGTGACAATTCAGAGCATGTTATTCTGATCAGTTTGCAAGCATTAAGCTCCTTGAATACTTAAAGGAAAAAGTAACTGTGCAAATTTGCCTACACTACATTAAAAATGCTTACACAGAATTCCACTACTGAAACCAAATCGCATATGAAGCAGCCATTTTTTTTGCCATGTTTGGATATGAGATAAGAGCTTAGTCAGTTTGCTGCTAGTGGCTTTTTTCACCTTTAAATTAAATGCAATTCCCCATCAGACCTTACTGAATAGACCCGATCAGAGAGGGAAAACATAACAAAAAGGTGAAACGCTGCACATTCATTTATTGCCCTGTTTATTCTTTTCTAAATGCCGGCTTTCTGTGTGAGTTATAGAAGTTTATATCAGATCATTTAAATGTTATACTGCTCCCCACTGTTAACATTGTCTCTCCACCTGTGAAGTCAGATGCTCCCCAGTCTGATCACTGCAGACTCAATTTTCTGCCCATACTCTTTCGTATGGATCTGTCATCTGCTGTTTATGTCAGTCAGATGGACAAGGAATATACAGAACATTTTTCTGTCTCTTGACCTCACTGTCTCTCTTCTCCTTTGTTACTGAATCCCTGCTGTCTGTGTTTACCATTTGGCCATTCAGTCTTTTTTGCCGTCACATTTTTGTGTCCTTTCTGTCTATCTGGCAGGGTGTAATGTTATCTGTCTTCTGTTCATCTGTATTGCTTTGAATTCTGCTTGTGTTTTTATTCAGTTCATCCTTTAAATAGTACTGTGTATATATATATATCCTTGACTTACCTGACTCACCATGCTTTTTACAGCTTCTGCTTAAGACTAGCACCTGTAGTCACTATATAATTGATACAGTGCACTCAGTATAAAATGTTTCATCCCTTGATAAGAGGGTATGCTGTTTTACAGAACTAGCACTAGCTTCATAAAAATCTTGCACACAGCATTAATCTTGTCCTTTTGTTCCCTTGCAGGTGCACAGTAGACAACAGAGTGACACGAGTGGCCTGGCTAAATCGTAGCACCATCTTGTACACTGGCAATGACAAGTGGTCGATAGACCCCCGTGTGGTGATTCTGGCCAACACAAAGAGTCAGTACAGCATTGAGATCCAGAATGTGGACATTTATGATGAGGGACCCTACACCTGCTCTGTGCAGACAGACAATCATCCCAAAACCTCTCGTGTACATCTCATTGTGCAAGGTAAGCCATATTATCTATCAGTCTATGGGGCAGATTCACTGTCGCCAGCGATCACTTTGTACACTTCATGCCACTTCACTAGGTGAAAATTCATTACCACTATGCTAATTCTCTGAAATGCGAAACTGCGTCTTTTTGGCAACTTTTCGCTAGATCACTAGAAATTCCACCTTTCTGCCTAGCGAAACTTTGTTAGTCCTCTGACTCAGGTCAGTTTGAATAGGGAATGTACATTAAAGTTGTATGGACGTCTTTATTAGAGTTGTTGGTGCAAATGCTTGAATTGGCCAAATTATTACAATTTATTTAAGCAAATATCTAAGCAACCTGAATAAAGACAAAAGAGATCCTATAATGCCCTACACTTGAGCCCACCCTAAAATGAATTTTCCATGCCCCTCAAATGTCTGGGGAAAAATTTAAGCCAAACAAGCTTAATAGATAGGACGTTTGCAGACAGTCTCACTTAAAAGAACAAGTCGCCAGCGTTTTTACAACTTTAAAGTGGACCCGTCACCCCAAAAAATC
>CM044444.1:55761895-55772039 GCA_024363595.1 Xenopus borealis
CCAGCTCATTTATATCCCGCTTAAGGACCGGAGTCCAAATAATCCAATTTTTTTTTTAATTATTTTATTTTACTTTGTAATAATAAAACAGCACCTTGTACTTGATCCAAATTATGCTTTATGTATTCCTTATTCAAAGCAAAACCATCTTATAGGGCTTATTTAATATGAGGATGATTTTCTAGTAGAAAAGGTATGAAGATCTAACAGAAAGATCCACTATCTGGAAAACCCCAAGTCTCAAGCAATCTGGATAATGGGTCTCTTACCTGTAAATGTAATACATTATAAATTAAATATATAAGCAATGCAATGAAATCAGTAAATTAACAGTTTCAGCATAACGCATATAACAATAATAGAGTAGGTCCCCTTGCATGAAATGGTCCACTATCACTTTAACAGCTTGAGTTCTGGTACCAAAGTGGTATGAGAAGAGTGGTATGTTGCAATACAATATTTAAGCAAAGAGTTTCACAGGTGACAGTGAAAAGAGAATTAATAGAGCAGGGAAGAAGGGAAACTGTCTGGCAGCTTTAAACCACACATATGCATTCATGGAAAAGGTAAGAAACACTTCCCTATAGCTGCTTATAGATATATATATATATATAGATATTATACAGATAGAATATATGGTCAATGCTTTGTTTTAGGCCCTGCTTTTCTGCATGGTTATTTTTTACAGAATGAGAAAGTTCTCCTAGAGAACAAAAGTCAGTACTCAATGCAGCCCCAATTCAGCTCAATAAATACCTTCCTAGACTAGTGTCAATAGAGCATGGGATGAAACTGGACTCTTACCCAGAATGGGCCTTTGCTATGTGGAAGAGGAAGATGAGAGTGTGGCGCAACTACAACTCACTGTTATAAACAAACATAGATAAGACAGAGCCTCTAGGTTAGTCACATCCTTTGAGGCAGTATTGAATGTGTATCAGGCACATTAATTGATAGCCAGCACCATGTGACCTCCCTGTGGAGACAGCTTGCAGGTTTCAAGCTGCACCCTTAGGGTCTGGACAATAACCTGAATCCCCACATGTGTGATCAGGGAATACACATAACCTACAGCATATTTCCATTACTCTGTGACCCCTACTCTACAGGCCAATCTTGCTATCCATCCTAGTTAAAGCACAAACTGCTCTTGCTAACCAGTGCTATCTGACTCACTTTATGAGAAAGTTCTTTAACAGAGAACTATCCTGTCCTGATTATGAGTCATTCCCCGTTCCACAATTTCACAAAGGGTCTCCATACCTTTGGGGACTCTCCTTTACTGAAGCCAATATGCCAGACTCCCCAGCATTTAAGTCCTAATCCAAAGAGAGAGATCCACCCTCTGCCCAACACTATAGTGTGTCAGAAAGTGATCATCAGCCTTTGGGCCAATATTATACTTATGCTAATAAGCTGATCTAGATGCATAAGCTTCTGCTCAACAACTAAGGAATAAGAAAGTGTAGGGATTTAACCCTTTGGGTCCCTATATCTGTTATTTAAATTCTGCCAAACGGACACATTGATGTGCTTTAATAAAAGGAAATTCTTAACTGAGAAATTTTGAACTGAATTCATTCAACCTAATAGTGTTGTATTTAAATGGAAAACACCTAGTCATCTTTTTAAAACTATTGATATTATTGTTATCTAATGGAGTTGTATTTGGATAATGCACTTCTACCTACATCTCTAGCTTAGGATCTACTTATAGATCACAATCTTCCTCTTGGGCAACAATGTTATAGGCGTCTTTTATTAATCAGCTTAAATGGTTATTTTTTTATTATTGTAATTAAATATACATACAGTATACATGTGTTAGATTTCATATCACTGGGACAGAATCAGACTAGTGTTGTAAAGTCTTCACATCTGAATTATGGGAATATAGACACTGCTGTATTTTATCACTACATATATATATCCTTAGCTGTCCTGAAAAAAAAAGAATGAGGGAATAACAAGGTAAGCACAGAGGAGAGATACATATTAGTACTGGAAAGGCCTGGAGAGTTTGTAACTGCATTCTGCTAAATTCATGTTTAAAGAGAGTCAGTAAAAAGATGCATCTCCATGGGCAGCCAAGAGCTGCTGTTCTGCTTTTCATCATTCTTTCTTAACTCCCCCTTCCTTTATCTTTTCCCCCCTGCTTGCCACTGTCCTTCATTCTTCTCTTTTAGAACTGTTCAAGGCACTGGAATCTGACATTGTTGCAGCCTGAGAGTGCGCCAATAGCTAGTTCATTTTTATTCAGAGCACTAGCTCTCAGTCCCCGTCCTTAGTTTATTTAACACATTATGGTTATACTTATGAATGTCATGCATTCATGAGATGCTGGTACATTGTGCTGAACATTATAATAAAGGTGAATGACAGTAATCTGCTGCCAGAGTACCTCTGCTTTTTACTCAAGAGAAAACAACATGCCAGGTGTTCAGAACAACCTATTCACACACAATATACAATAATAAAAGATGCACTGTTAGCTGGAAACTGTCTCTTGAAGTGGCCAGGAAACCATATCATCACCTTTATCAGTCTTTTCTTATGTATATGAAATATACTGTGCAAGAAATATACAGGTATGGGACCTATTATCCAGAATACTAGGATAACGGATCTTTCCATAATTTGGATCTTTATACCTTACGTCTACCATAAAATAGTTTAACCATTAAATAAAACCTATAGACTGGTTTTGCTTCCAACAAGGAAAAGGGAAAAAGGGAAATCATTTTAAAAAATGTGGATTATTTAGAGAAAATTGAGTCTATGGGAGAAAGCAATTCTTACTCATACTATATAAAGTTATAATGCTGTTACAGACTGGGGATCATATTAATATTAAGGGGCTGATTTACTAAAGGTCGAATTTCGAAGTAGAAAATACTTAGAAATTTGACCATCTAAATTAAAATCCTTCAACTTCGAATATCGAAATCGGAGGATTTTCACCGTATTTGGCATTCCTGCGGTCAAAGAAAAATTTGAACGATTCGAAGGATTTTAGCATACGATTGAATGATTTTTCTTAATAAAATAAAACTTAGAAAAATGGTTTAGAAGGTCCCCATAGGCTAACACAGCACTTCGGCAGCTTTTATTTGGCGAAGTAAAAAAATCGAAGTTTTTTTAAAGAGGCAGTACTTCGATTTTAGAAGCTGAAGGGTTTTACTATTTGATCGTTCGAATCAAATGGTCGAAGTAGCCTATTCGATGGTCAAATTTTTTCAAAAATTTACTTCGAAATTCGAACTTTTTGCATTTTAACATTCACTTCAACCCTTATTAAATCAGCCCCTAAGTCTAGTGATGAGTGAAATTTCCCTAAATCACCAACAATCTGCCATACTTTGCACCACTTTGTCAGGCACTATTCTGCTAATTCACTAAAATTAGAAGTTGCGTCTCAGTCGCCAAACTCTGGCAATATTTCGCTAGCCTTAATTTGGCAGCTTCATAGCGAACTTTTGCTAAAGTTCATTTCCTAATGAAATTTCATTAGTAGTCTTACGCTTAGTTCAATTTAAATTGGATGGGTCCATATATGCGTGTGTGGCCATTTTTTATTACAAATGTCCAATGAGGCAAAATAAAGATCCTATAATGCCCTAGATATGAGCCCACCCTAAAACAAATGTGCCATGCCGCTCAAATGGTTGGAAAGAAATGTTAACATAAAAATGATGGGTGAATTTATTTGTCTGCGGCAAATTTGCAAGTTCCCACGTATCACCGCAGGCGAATAAATTCGCAAAACGCCAGCAAAATTTTACCTGGTGAAAGTTCGCCGGCACCCCGTTTTGGACGCCGGCGTCTGTTTTTTCGACTCTGGCAATGGAAGATGGCGTAAAAAAATGGACGCCCACGTCCAAGACGAGACATGGTGACGTTTTGCGAAATTTTTGCCGTTTCTCGAATTTTGATAAAAAAAATCTGCAAATCGAAACGCTGCCGATTCGTGCATGACTACATTAAAATTAATTAGGACTTTTGAAGGCAATCCCGCTTTAAAAAATGAAACACCAGCGTTTTTTACAACTTTTATGACTTTCCGGCATACAGGATATGATGCCACTTACACACGATTGAGGAGAATGTAGCTTCATCTCATATATACTTATAACAGCACGCAAAAAATGGCAGCTTAGTCTTGCACACACTCTCTGTACAGGAACAGGAAAAAGAGAACTGTTGTACCAAGTAATATCCCAAGGCAATATCCCCATTTTTAACAATGTCTCCCCAGAGCATAAAACCTATACCTTTATTATAAAATGACTGTGTTACGGCAAATAATGTAGAGAAGCCTGTAAACTGCCAGGATATACCTCTTAGGTGTAGCAGGAGAACTCTACCAACCCAGGTTCTCACTGATGCCCTTTTGGGGCCCTGGAACTTTCTGGCAGGGCCCCAGGGATCCTACTCATGGCCTAGGTAAATCAGAAGTGCGGTACCAGAGGAACAGGCAAGGTCAAAGGTTATAGTCAGGTGTGGGTTAGTCATGGGCAGCAAGATGAACAAAAGAATTCCCCAATTGCAAATCTCTTTCCTCTTAAAGAGGACATTGTCAGTTTGTATTCCTTTACCTACAAATGACCTAAAAGTCCTGGTGCTGATTAAATGAGCCTGAAAAATCTAGCATCTATTGGTAATATGATGGCACCCTAAAAAAAGAAAGATTCAGGTGATAGTACTTTGACATAAAAGTGCACAATTGTAAAATGGTGCCCCACACCTTTAAAATGATCCCTAATTTTATATTTGTGTTTTAGTGAATTGGTTTTCCTCATTTCCTTTGGCTTGTCCTTTTTCCTCAGTATGGATGGATTGCTTCTTGAATGCATAGTCTTCTGACCTACTAAAGCAGCTGTTATTTCCTCCCATAAAGGGTAGATTAGCTAACGTCTAATTGCCATTATTGATCATTAATGGCCATTGAAAAAAAATGAAATGAGGCATTTGTGATTCAACTGTTATGTTACTGCTGCTAATGAAAACTGAAAAGAGGTAGAGAAGCCGCTGCTCTTCTGTAATAATCATTTATCTGCAATTGAGCCCGCGTCTTATTTCAGTCCAGTAACTGTGCCAGTGTTGAAAGGAGATGTAAGTCACAAAAACACACCACAAATGTTTAAGGCTACATACTGCATTTGGGTACAGGTTTGGGATCTGTTATCCGCAAACCCCATTATCCAGAAAGCTCAGAATTATGGAAAGGCCACCTCCCATAGATTTTATTATAATCAAAGATAAAAAAAATTCTAATGATTTTCTTTTTCTCTATAATAATAAAACCGTATAGTGATGGGCCAATCTATCCCGTTTCCTGCGAAATTCGCGTTTTGGAATTGGAATAAATTCGCCATCACTAAAACCGTACCTAAGAGATAATTACTCTTTATTGGAAACGTTAATCAGCTTATTGTGTTAAATGTTTACAGAATTGGCAAAAAATCAGCGAAACAAGTCGCGTCACCTTTTTTGACGCGCGGCGCGTCGTTTTTGACGTGTCACAACATTTACGACGCATGTCATGTCGTTTTTGAAGCGAGTTGCATCGTTTTCAGCAGGCGAATTTTCACTGGTGTTTCGCGAATTTATTCGCCGGCGGGAATTCGCCTTGAATTCGTGCCTGGCGAATAAATTCGCCCATCACTTAAACCGTACCTAAGAGATAATTACTCTTTATTGGAAGCGTTAATCAGCTTATTATGTTAAATGTTTACATGATTTTCTAGTAGACTAAAACAATGAATATCCAAATTAGGGAAAGATCTATTATCTGGAAAACCCCAGGTCCCAAGCATTCTGCATAACAGGTCCCATACCTGTATTATTTTATGTTTCCGTTTTAGATACTATGAATTTCTACTATCTAATATAAGTAAATCTAAAATTTGCCAATAACTTGGGCCTCTTTTGGAGAGGACCCCTCTGAGTATTATGGGACCCCAAGACTTATTTTCATAAATACATTATAAATAGTTATCCTTACACAGTTGAATTTACCTGTAAACTACCTTTACCTGCAGTATAACCAAATGTAGGGAAAGTAAACACTGAAAGATTGTTCCTTGTAACAAATACAGAAGTTACGTTGCCTCAAGAATATGAAGAGCTTTATCCCTGTACTAAACAGCACCTCCAACTTGTACATTAGGCACCTAAGTAGTCTAAGAAAAAAATTTGTGCTGAGTCTCTAGAATATAAGAATATGCAAAGCACAGAAAAAAATCAAGCACACCCAAAGCTCCTGTAGGCTAGTTCTGAAAACTGAATCTTCATTGCTCCTATTCATCCACCTGGCACAGCAGCCCATAACGAAAATGAAATAATTTTAAATTATAAAAAAAACCCTAAGGTTTTGGTTCGCCTTCAAAGGCTGACTGTACTGTCTGTGAATTTTTTTTGTTCAGATTCAGATAAGGATTCTATTTTTATATACCTACATGTCTATACTGTCTATACAGTACATACGTTTTGATTTGAAAAATAAAAAAATGCATTATCTGAATGGCAAGCTATTCCTAAAATATGGTCTTGATACCTCTGTTTTAAAACAAGGTTTATTGTTTGAAAAAGTACTTTAGATAAATTATTGAATAGCACTACAGGGCCCTTCTTTTGATAATTACTGACTTCTACACACTTGAGAGTCACCAGAAACATTCAGTGGAAAATGCTGTAGGCAATAATTTCCCAGTGAGATTGACACTTCCCCAGTGATATTGCATTGGAGAAGAGATGGTAAATTATCCTGTTTGCATTTCCATAAGTTCTGCTATAAAAGACAGAAACATAATGATAAATAGCTGTGTAGCCAACCAGTCTGTGCCTCCTGGGTATTGTTCATGTGACTTTACTAGGTACTGTAACAACTCCAAACTCTTTAGCAGCCAAACATTCTAAGGGGCAGACTATTAAAGTGAGAAGTGACTAACGCTAGTGAAAATTCGCCAGCGCCTTTGCTGACTTACTAATGAGGGCAGGTGCCCCTTCACTAGCAAAGGAAATGTACGCTAGCATTGCTTCGCATTAAAGCCAGGCGAAGTTTCTCTCCATTCCAGGCGAATGGACGCAACTCCACAAATTCACTAAGAAGCAGGTTTCTCCTTAACGTTACCTCCTTCGCCAGCTCTGATCTGGCGAATCACATTGGAGTGCATAGAACATCCTCACCTTCATTTACATACATAATAATTTTTGAGTGTAACATCTTCAAAGTACAAAAAATGCTGGCATCTTTTAAATTTTTCATGGTGTTAGGCTGCAAAAGGCATAAAAAATTTTTTGGGCACCTGGTTTCCCCAATACATCTTCTACCATGTGGCTCATTATTTAACTGTGGGCTTATGTTTAGGGCATTAAAACAACTCTATTGACTGTATTAAGGTTCCCTTGGCATTTCTAGTTATCAGTGTAAATGTAATGTATTAGATGCACCATGTAACATAAATAGCTCCATTCCACTTTAAATTCACCACCGTATGCAAATTAGCCTGAGCGCAAGATCTCTAGCGAAGTTGGCTAGGCAGAATTGAACACTAGCACAGCTTAGCTTTGTTTTGCTCGCTCTGCCAAAGTAATGCTAGAGAGAATTTGCCAATGTTCGGTTCAGTGAAAATAATGCTAAAGTATAGGAATATTTTTGAAGATAAAACAAGTGAAAGAAGAGCATGCTCCAATAGTGTAATGCTGTTAAATAATGTCTTTATTAAAATAAATTGCATTTACAAAATAGTAGGCATCAACATCTCATCAGTTAACAGTGCAGAAGTCGAGCACGATGAGTTTCATCACTGAATAGTGACTTACACAGGGCAATCAAATATCAAAATCAAATAAAAAAATCCATTAGGGTGCACACCACTTCGCTGTTCACAAGATACATCCACTGGTTGCAGTTTGCTTATGCATAAATGATGCACAGTGAGATGAACTTAAATGGTTCAGGATTCCCTAAACAAAAATGGCTTCTCTAGTGTTAACTAAGGTAGGCGATCACCCAGAGACTGATTGCAGCTAATTATGCTCAGTTGGATTTTTTGAACTATACATTGAACTATAGATTGAATTTGGGAATTTAAAGGAATCTTGCTGATTTTTGGTATACTATTCTTTAAGCCTAATCATAGAGCTCCCTTTAGCATGGAGATACAGTATATATATTTAAGATGTCTTGGGTAACATAACAGATGACTAGACAGTGCATTTGGTGTACAGGAATCATTAAATATTGATGTTGGTTATGGCAATATTGCACAATAATAATATCCATTTAATTGCTTCAGAGACATTGCTGTTTATTACCTGAGAATCCTCTCCAGTAATACTTTCTAGAGTGAATGAGAAGAATTCCAAAAAAGCATTAGACATAATAAAAAATATTTTATTGTCAATCTGGGTGACAAGGACTTTCAATGGTTTAAAAAGGATTTACGGAAGTAATGTTATTGCATATAACTTGCTAATAGCAAATGTTGCCTTTTGATTCTTTGTTTTTCCTGCCAAATCACAATGGAGCTTATTCATCAACACTTGGCAAATTTTAACCGGGAGGTAACTGATTACAACCAATCAAATATTTGCTTTCATTTTACCTTGATGAAACTAAACTAATCACTACTTGGTAGCTATGGTTTACTGTCCATTTGCCCTGTGTTGAAAAATAACCCCCACTGTAGTCTTCAGGCTACTACTTATTAGTGCCTTCGCTAAACAAGTTTGTTGCAATATGCCAGTCTGTATTCATAGTTTCATACAGCAACACAAGCTTTGGCTATCATTTTGTGCACAATATAAGCAGTGTTGGAGCCAGGCCCGGACTGGCGATCTGTGGGTTCTGGCTAATGCCAGAGGGGCTGCTATAAAAAGTCAGTATTTAGTGGGCTGGTGGAGGCTGTTTGGGCCTCTATGTGGGCTGATTGGGCCTCTGTGTACCTGAAATGCCAGGGCCTATTTTAATTCTCAGTCTAGACCTGGTTGCAGCCTTATTTTAATTAAGGGTTTAAACAGCAGGAGTAACCAACCATGGCCCAGTTTTGATCCAATATTTAATCTCACTTTATCAACTTTAGATTTTTAGATCCTTCCATAACACCTTTTCCTTTTGTATTGTTTCTTGTCCTCCTTTCTTCTTTCTCTACATCTTTTTTTTTTTTTGTAATGCTGTCAAGTGTCGGACTGGGATGCCAGGGGCCCACCATAAAACCTTAGACTGTGGTCCCACTTTACAAACAATTATTCCTCCTCTTCTCCCTTAAAATTTGTATTCTTCCAGTCTTTTATTTCTACTTACTATTCTGTGTTCCTCCATTGTTAAACCTCTTATTTTCCCATATAGAAATAGGTTATGTCCATGAAATAGGCCAAATGTTCGAAGCAAGAGGGCCCATTGACACCTGGGCCCACCGGGAGTTTTCCTGGTATCCCTGTGGGCCAGTCCAACACTGAGCTGCCTCAAAACCATGTATTTTATAGACCCTTTCCTGTAGCCTCACATTTTTGTTTGGCTAAATTTCAATAAACCTCCTAATGTAAAAAGATCCTATAAAATCCTTACTAGCTGGGCATATGATAATGATTTTAATGCATGCTGTTTAGGAAATTAGTCCCTTCTTAATATTGTATTCCCCACAACTTCCTTTCTGTAAATTTAGAATATATCTGACTTCCCTCAACATAAAAGGCACAAAGATAATTGACTGAAAATCATACTCCATAGAAAAACATATCTCATATGCATTGCCATTAATATAAATTAAAAATCTACATAATATTGTACTAGATGCATTAAATGGAAATGTCACATTTTAAGTACTAAACCTAAAATGAAAGAAGGCAAAATAGTGCACTCTGCAATGTTTAAATTATTATCCTGTAACATATATAATTTTGAACTAAAATTGCTTTTCAGATTGCCCAAGTACATTGGCAGATTGCTACTTCTTAAAATTAAATCTGTTTTGCTGAAACTTGCAAATGGTCTATCAGTATTTATAACTGTCACTATTTCACAGCCTAAGCTTAAGAAACATAATAAACACATATTGAAATAATTACTTACTGTATGTTGGTTATATACTGTCTACCCTTTCCTATGAAGCAAGGTTATATATATATATATATATATATA
>CM044444.1:55782278-55793033 GCA_024363595.1 Xenopus borealis
CCTGGGGGCCTGGGGGCAGTCATTGCCTTTTAAGCACCATTCCATAAAGCTACTAAAATAAATGCATGTATTTTAAATATAGATATTGGTAGCAAAAAAAAAACACATTCATAGATATGTCGGGCATATTTCATCTGAGTATGAACTGTGTAATATGCTCGGTGTCTCTGATTTATATAGATATTGTGAATGTCCACATATGGAGGGAAATGTTTACATACAGTGCACATAGCGCAAATGTGGCAGATATAATGGAAAATTAATTCTTCTTACAGTTTACATGTACAGCATAGTAATATAGATTCTCGGATCTGGTTATCTGTTAGAGCTGTTCAACATTGTATTAATCTTCAGACACTGAGATTTGGGTAAAGAACAATATTGGTTAAAATGGTTTCAGGAATAATTCAGAAAGCAGAAATACCAGAAGCAAGCACCAATGGTTTTCCCCCACTGAACTATATGATGTGCATTTTACACGATATACTGTATTTCAATAAAGTGGGCAATAGTGAGAAAGATTAAAGTCACTCTTAAGGTTGCTATACATGTAAAGAATTGCTCAGTTGGCCAAGTGAGTGGATAGTTTGCTGATATCCACATGGTGAGGAAAATCAGACTCCAAATTTGGCTTGTAGGGCAATTTAGGTCATACAAAGGATCCATGGACTTTTTTGACCATAGACTGCATATATGGTGCATCGCTGACAGGGTTTTTTTTCACATGGCCTGAAAGATCTCTAAATATTAACGCCATTGTTAGTTAAGGATCATGAGCACCTTTAGTCACGCAGATTAAATTAGACATTAATCCTCCCCTCATATTTAATTTACCCTTTTCATGCATTAGGTAATTGCACTATCCTAAACTGAGAGACAAAAACAATCTCTTGGATTAACAGATAATTGTTGAGTTTTATCTATTATACCGTATTTCTGTGGCCTTTGACTGCCTTCCAAGGATTGTCTCCAATGCTTCTATCATTTATCTTTCTTTGCGGCACATTTACTAAAGGGTAAAGTGTGGGGTTTTTTTGACAAAAATTTTACAGTGACTTCATATTTAGTCATAAAGAGAGACAAAATGCTGGTGTTTTTCATATTTATCTGGCATTTACAAGTTATATCTGTTTAAAATATCTTATTTACACTTTTTTTTATATTTGAACCTCATGCCACATTTGTTTTAAGGTGGGCTTATGGCATATTTCTCTATTCTCCAGATTTTGCTTCCGTGGACATTTTTTAATAATAAGTTGTCATTTCTAGCAATTTCACCAGCTTTACTAATAAATACATATGTACACATGATCCTTATATACCCATTTGAATTTATATTGACATAAGCATAAGTAAGTTAACGTAGTTTTGACAAACATTTGAGAAAAATCTCTAAAAAAAAATTCTGTGACTAAAGTATGCCAGTGTTATTTTTCAGAGATGAAATTTGTTTATTTATGAATATGTGTAGCCATCACAAAAAAAAACATCTGATGTAGTTGCGTGGTGTATGGCGAAGACTTCCGAAGCAGAAATTGGCATGCTAGTAAAACTAGCCCTTTGCATCATTTTAAAAACGTACATGTTTAACCAAAAATACTGTGATTTTTATTTTGTGTCTTTAGTATATATACTTTCCCATAATATAAAAGAATATTTGCCAGGCTATGGTTAATTATTTATGAAATCTGCACAGAATCTATGGTTCTGTTGTTAACAACCATGCAAGATAATATGCTCATTTCATGTTGTTTATACCTTTGGCTAAAGAGCAACTCATAGCTTACTGTATGTAAAGTGCAGCAGGCACTTATTTATTTATTTATACATTTATATTTCAGGGAGTTTTGCTTTGAAGAAAACCATATACGTGCCATTTTCCTAAATTTTACATATTTCTGTCAAAACATGAAAATCAGTGAATGTCTCTAATGTTGATAAAGACATGGAAGCAGATGGGCAGTTATTGATTATCTCAACTGTGGAACTCCATGTGCCAATGATGGCAAAAAAGCACCCCTATATTAGACACTTGATGGTAAAAGCATTTGAAGGGCATTTAAATCAAATATAATAGAACACAAATGTAGTTTGCATAAAACAATACAGGACTGAGTCCTTAAATTGAGCTACTATTAAGGTAAAATAATTGAACATCTAGGTTTGAGACCATAGCAAGCCAAATGAATAATGCAGTTGTGTTGCTAGTCTGCCCCAGAAGTGTCCCTAATATAATGCAACTGATGCATATATAATGCATTTCTTAAAGACAATATAAAAAATACAAAAATCTTGAAAGGGTCAGCTTCATTTTCCATGTTGCAACGCTTACTCTTTGAAGACATTTCTGGATCATACAAGACAAGTTATACAATGCTTGTCTTATAAGCTTCTGGTCTTTTATTTCCAGTGTGTTTTGTCCAGAAACAGATATATCAACATTTGTTATTTGGCATTGCATTTCAAATGATATCTGCAATGTCTCCAGCTCCATTAGATCTAGATAAACAAAAAGGAAAATGATCCAAGGTACTAAACTTCCAGAAGAAGAAACCCAACAATAAATACATACATAAATACAAGGATAACAAATGCAATATCACTGTTTTGATGGTCATACAAGTGTATTATGCATAATTATAGACAATTAGGTGTAATTTAATGCTGATATCAGCCATTCATTTATAATTTTAAGAAATGCCCTAACATAATTGCTTCTGTGCTACACACACATAATTTGGAGCCTTCTGGAACTGTCAAGTTGAAGAAAGAGACATCAGCTTGCTACTGGCCTGCAAAACTGTTGCAAAGTCCTCTAAATAGATACTGATATCTGAATCTTACAGGTGTTTGAGAGCAGAACTCACATAACTGCTTGCCAGGCAGAAACACTGTACCTACTGTATACTCTGCTACAGCTACCTTAGTCCTTATCGGTTACATAATCAAAAGGCAGCATCTGCACCTGGAGATAACTACTCCACTTGCTAGTTCAGTAAACACATCAATACAAAACTGAAATTTTGGGATTTCAGATATTGTATAGCATGGAAGCTGTCAAAATAATAATTTGCTTTTCTGGATGTTAGTGTTTCACTTGATGTTACTGAGATATATTCCAACCATTCATAAGTGTTTTTTAACAGTTTTTTGTCTGGCTGCCTGAATATTGTGCCCTCTAAATTCTATATTTCTTTCTTATTATTAATAATTAGTCAGTGAGTTGCTGCCTTTAAGTTGTCTGTTTAAAGACTGAATTGCTCAGCCAGCGGAACCGTGTTGTGATACCTTGTTGCTAGTCCAGCCCTTGGTGAGAGAAGTTCTGTTGGATACACTGTTGCAAGTTAATACTTGCAGAGATTAACCAGCAGTCTGCTTCCTCCATTCGGAATCAGTAGTTGTAAGGAAGGGGAATCGCTGGTTGCATTGTGACTGTCTGTACTCGCAATGCTCTTACCTTAGTTCTGGTTCAGTCCAGCATAGATTTTCCATGCTGCGCTCCCTGCTATCGGGTCCGCAGAAGTAACTTCAAAATTCAAATTAGTTTTCTTTGAATTTTCATTTTGACCCTTAGTAAATCTCCCCCTTAATTATAGTCAACCTTGCTTTTGTTTGATTAATACAATCTTTATCTGATTGTACATTATCTCATGTTTCGCAAGTGTTTCTTCCTATTAATTTGATCTATGGAAACACAGTTTGTCACTTTGTTACTGTATCATTTATAATTTTTTATTATAGATTTAAAATCCTGATAGAAGATGCTTCTAGGCTATATGTTCTCCAGTTTATTTGTTTTATTTTCTTGCTGGATGTTATTGCCATCAATAATGTTAAAGGAATCTTAATTGCTGATGTACTATAAACAAAATGAAATAATACAGCTTACTAATGCAGAATATAATGTTTTACTGCTGAACAATAAGACATCATGCCAACAATGTTTCATGCTATAAAAATGCTCATAAGCAAGGCCAAGTTACAGACCCCAAAACAACTTTCTCATAACTGACATATGCAAGCATAATTTTGTGAATCTAATGTTATGTATCAAGTAAAATGCCAGAAGAGGAAAGGACAAGAGAAAAATGGGAAATCAAAGTAGAAAACATATTTATTGCAGAATGTGTATTATTTGTAATCTCAGTGGAAATGCTTGATATGACAGGGAAAGACTATCTGAGGTTCAGAACACATTCAGTAATAAATACATGTTGACTGACATTTTTGAAGATATGTATAAAAACATCTAAATTATGGGTTGTTCTCAGGACTGGACTGAGAATTAAAATAGGCCCTGGCATTTCAGGTACACAAGAGGCCCATCAGCCCACATAGAGGCCCAAACAGTCCCCACCAGCCCACTAAACACTGACTTTCTATGGGACCTTATAGCAGCCCCTCTGGCATTTGCCCTAACCCACAAATGGCCAGTCCGGGCCTGGTTGTTCTCTTAATATAGTGAATATGGTCCAGACAAATATTTTTAAATATGCAGATAAGGGCTAATTTATAAAGCATTATGTTATTCATAAGGTACTTAAGTCTATATATACTTATTCACACTTGTGACTAGCTTTGGTGCACACGAAACAATAATTTTCCTATTCTCCCCAGCCTCTCCAAACGAGGTAGCCTGGTGTTTGGATAAGAGGTCAGCACCTCTCGAATAATCTAGCAAACAACAAATTACCAAACACTCAAGGCAAGTGTAGTGGGGCAAAACCCTGCATATTTATTTCACATCAGTGATGTAACATTTCGAGGGCGGACCCCTTCGTCAGACATTCAGATACGTTTACAGAACTGATCTTTATAGCAGATTGCATTAGTGATTAAATGAAACAATCTGTGTATTGGTGCACCACCATTCTGGACTTTTTGGTAATTTCAGGCATATTTAGCAGGTTAAGACAATAGATGCAACTGGAATGTGCCAAGTGAATTAAAGGCTAAAGCATTATGCCATTTAAAGATATATGTGTGGGTTGGGGGGAAGAAAGCCTTTAAAAAAAATTAATTTGCACAAATGGAAATTACCTTGTATCTGTAATTATGCAAAATTTCTACGTGAAATGCTATATTTTGGGTAAAACAACATGGAGGTGTGCTTCACAGTTTTGTGCATTCATGTCACAAGTACTTTCAAGTGTCTACTTTATTTATGATGTGAAAAGTATCTTCCATCAAAATGTGGGCTTTCACAATTTGTAATATGGTTGAGGAGTATCCAGCTTCTGGCATCCATATAGTATCATATGCAGATAGATGGTCAATGTCATTGGATAGTGTAAACAAAACATAAACCCTACCAGTTATTTCACTTAGGCAACAAGGCACATCAGGGCACATTGTTTAAAACCTGCAAGTGCATTTGCCTCACATTTCTTGCCTCACATTTCTCGCTCTGAAGTGAGTGTTTTTTATTCCAACAGGAGTGCACAAGCTTTCTTCCATGATAGTGAATTACTGCACTGCATTCAGATGCTAACCATCATTTCTAAAATATAATATGGAGCAATTCCTGTTATCTTTTTGAGATACTGGTGTTGTTGTTGGCTATCTGTAAAAAACAAAACTCAAAATGTCTATATTGAGCCATTTATTTTCTATTCTTTTTATCTGTTCAACACAAAGGTGTTCTGTGATGGGTAATTAGATATCCTTGTTCAACAAGGTTTCCCCCAAATCATGCTTGAACTATGTTACAGTCACTAATGTATATTATATCTTATCTATACCAAACTGTACTCTATAAGCTCTGCAATGGTGATGCCCCAACACCCTCTATAACTAGTGCTGTATAAGAATAAGTATTAAAGTCTGCCGGTGTTTTACACCTGCTTCTAACTTATTTTACTACTTCATACAGAAGTTTTAATGAATTTGTTTTTGCAATCAATATTCCCTAAGTTAAAGCTGTCCACATCTTTATTAGATACATCTAGTCCTCTACAACTTTCTTTGGGAGCTAGCTGATAAAAGGTACAGTTTTGCTCATAAATTTACAAACTTTTACAAATAAAAATTGACAATAAATAGATTCAGCCAACCACTAACCATGTGTGAAAGAAAAGTTTTTGTGTTATCATTCATATTCTCTGAAAAATGTTAAGAAATTATAAATTCTGCCAGGGTATGTAAACTTATGAGCTCAACTGTATGTCTGAGATTTTGTTGTTTGCCCACCAGTTCATAGTTACATAGTTAAATTGGGTTAAAAAAGACAAAGTCCATTAAGTTCAACCCCTCCAAATTAAAACCCAGCATACACACACACATCTACACTCTTTCACACAAACCATATATGCCCATAGCTATACTAACTGTAGAGTTTAGTATCAAAATAGCCATTGATGTTATGTCTGTCCAAAAAATCATCCAAGCCCCTTTTAAAAGCATCAACAGAATCAGCCACCACATCATCACCGGCAGTGCATTCCACAACCTCACTGTCCTCACTGTGAAGAACCACCTACGCTGCTTCAAATGAAAGTCCTTTTCTTCTAGTCTGAAGGGGTGGCCTCTGGTGCGGTGATCCTCTTTATGGGTAAAATGGTCCCCTGATATTTGTCTGTAATGTCCTTTAAAGCATTTGTAAAGTGTAATCATGTCCCCTCGCAAGTGCCTTTTTTCCAGAGAAAACAACCCCAACATCAACAGTCTACCCTCATAATTTAAGTCTTCCATCCCTCTAACCAGTTTAGTTGCATGTCTCTGCACCCTCTCCAGCTCATTTACATCCCTCCTAAGGACTGGAGTCCAAAACTGCACTGCATACTCCAGATGAGGTCTTACTAGGGATCTATAAAGAGGCATAATTATGTTTTCATCCCTTGAGTTTATGCCCTTTTTTTATGCAGGACAGAACCCTATTTGCTTTAGTAGCTACAGAATGACACTGCCCAGAATTAGACAACTTGTTATCTATAAAAACCCCAAGATCCTTCTCACTTAAAGAAACTCCCAACACACTGCCATTTAGTGTATAACTTGCATTTATATTATTTTTGCCAAAGTGCATAACCTTGCATTTATCAACATAGTTAAGTCCAAAAAGCAAGTTGTATTCTTCTCCTCTACATAAATCTTAATACTGTATATATCCATTCTTCTGTTGTCCATAGGTTTCCTACAGGTCAGTGAATGAGATAACCAATGGATGCAGGATACTTGCTCCTGGGGTGGCAGTTATGACAGTTAAACATGCACATATTTACTGTATTGTTTAGAAATATGATTTGAATGTAGTTTTTGACTTATTATGAAGTTAATTCTCAAAACTGCAGCATTTCTTTAATTCTTTCTATAGTGCCCCCCCCATATTCATAGCATACTGGTGTATTTTTGTAGCACTTTGCATAGTTACACATCTATCCTTGTGCAGGAGGAGCTTAAAATAATTTCACACCAACTAATGCACAAATTGGTTAGTCTTAAAAAGAAGCCTGTTAACTTTCCTGGCACTGTACTGTACCTGGAGACTAGGACAAATGAAGCCACCCCCCATGCACAAAAAAGGCAGCCATTTGATACACCAGAACCTACTCCATTCTTTATTATACTTTTGTAATATTTACAAATTCTAAATAAAATAACTATATCTCACTTGATGTTTGACTTACTATTTTTGATATATAAACTACAAGTTTGTTAGTTGCTTAGAACACAGGTGACATCTACCAGATTAAGCTGTCTATTTGATCAATTTGTCACCAGTCTTGCATGCACTTTTTTTAGTTGGCACTGGTTCTCAATAATGGACATAACTTGCAACATGGGCTGATATTTTTCAAATAGAAATGAGGTGTAGTACTTCATATCGCAGTTTCATGCAGAAAGAAGTTAAGGAGTGTGAAGCTTTACTACATTTTATAAATCTAGGCCATTAATTCGTTTTACTATGATGGCATGAAATGATGATGCTGATGATATAAAATCCATCAAGAGCAAAGTGCTGAACACTGCATTTCCTTAGTGCCTTTTCCAGTTAATGTATTTATTGAGATAATCATAGTATATAGAGAAGAAGACAACCCAAAGTAATTAAGAGTAGCTTCTGCATTATGTTATACATATAAACATAGTTGGCACTGTTCAGAGAATACTAAAGGCCAATAAAAGTTTAGGCTACAAATAATTTATGATTTAGTTTATAATGGCAGCCTAAATACACCACAGCCCAACAGCAGTAAAGTCCCATACCCTCTGTAGCTCCCATTTATTATTATATTTCTGTTTAGGTATGACATACACTCATTTTGCTTTAGGCTACATTTAGACGAGATTAGCAGAAAAATATTGTCAAATATAACCTAATATTAAAAGTATTTCAATATCCAATCCATGGTTATAATATTTACTACTGTGTCTTATTAAAGAGGCTGTTCACCTTTAAATTAGATTTTAGTGTGCTGGATAGAGTGAGATTCTGACACAATTTGCAATTGGTTTTCATTTTTTACTAGGTGTGGTATTTGAACTATTTAGCTTTTTATTCAGCAGCTCTATAGTTTGCAGTTTCAACAATCTGGTAGATAGGGTCCAAATTAACCTAGCAACCATGCAATTATTTTAACAAGAGACTGAAATACTAAGAGGTGAGAACCCAAATAGAAAGTAGAATAATAAAATCTAGCAATAACAATGAATTTGTAGTGACTTTTGTAGACTTACAACGCAATTGTTTTTTTATATGGGGGTCAGTGAAAGCTAGAAAGAGCCAGAAGCAGAAGGAAAATAATTCAAAAACTATTTCCAGAGAAATTCGCCCATCACTAATGAAGACCAGTTTAAAAGTTGCTTGGAATTGGCCATTCTACAGTATAACATACAAAAATGAACCATCTTTTTAAATCACATACGAGAAAGATGCACATTTTGTTTGCCCTATTTGGTAGTCCTTTTCTGCATGAGCTTTATTTCTCCTTTGCTTGTATCATATGGTGCAAGGTGTCAGGCATACTAGGTGTACAATCTAAATTGTATATGTGATTCACAAGTCACCAAGGGAAACCCTAATAGTATATAGTATATATATTTAAACCTGACTGTTAAACATTAAAATCAGTATATGAATGTGTCATAAACCAACACTTGCAACAGTGCAACAGCCAAAACAATGCATGGAATCGAACACTGTGAAATATTATTGCAGAAACCAAAGATGCACTCTGTGAACCTTACACAGGACTGTGTGTATATGTATAAACAGTAGTGATGGGCGAAACGGGCGCATTTCGCCGATTCGCAAAACGAGTCGCGCGTCGTGACGTTTTCGGCGCGTCGCGTCAAAAACGACGCGCGACTCGTTTTTGCGCGGCGAATTTTTGGCGGCGAATTTTTTTGCCCGTTTCGCGAATTTATTCGCCAGCGGCGAATCGCGGGAATTCGCCACGAATTCGCCCCTGGCGAATAAATTCGCCCATCACTAATAAACAGCACAAGGTCACTGTATTTTTCTGTTCATAGCATAGGTTCATAGATTGTTCCCTTGTTGCATATCCATATTTATACATATGGAAATTCATATTCAAATTTATAAAGAGAGCTCTGAGAATACAAATAGATTTGTTGTAAGAGACAAATGTGGTGGAAAATACTTTTGCAGTGTTAAATGTTACTTCCCTGTAGTCATTTCTCTACAGAACCCTAATAGGTTTTCAATAATTCCCTTGGCAATGTAAATAATTTCTGGATTTAGGCTTAAAGCAGTGAAGAGTCTATCATTACTACAATGCAGTACAACATAAAAAAAAGTAAGGTGTCCTACAAAATAATATTTGTGTCTTAATATATATTATGTGTTTCTGAACAGTTTTATTATCTGGATAATATAGATTGTGTTTATGATGTATACTACAGCAATAGGAGGGTTAATGATGGGTTGCTTTTGCAGATATAAAACATTTCTTGCACTTTTTGCTGAGACAAGTTGTTCAGAACCCACATGGGAGAATGCCAGCCCATAAAAAATTGCCCAGAAATCCTTGTGATATGCTGACCTTGGCTGATGTGCCTTTGACGTCATTTCCCTCGTGACCTTCTGCCCTTAATGCCCCTTCCAGGTCTCTATGATCTTCAGAAATAAGATACAGACAACCTCCTTTTTTATGACTCTGTACATTTGTCATATGTGAAGGGGAATAGGACCCATCAAAGTCTGTGAATCATAAGGTGTGAGACGGGCACAACAGCATCCCATTTTAGAATCCAAGCTGCCTTTTCAATTTTAAGGCAAATGGTTTATCGGTTTGACCTTATAACATGCATTTTTTACAGTAGGCTGTTTACTGTGATTCATACGCTCCATTTCTCTTCAAATATATCTGCTGATACATTTAAACAGTTTTTGTTCTCACCTCTTTTAAAATGCCCTTTCATATAAATTACTGATATAAAGTGTATGATTCAGCTGGTTTTTGTACTTTTTTTCTCTTGTTTTGTGGCACAATAGTATTTTATATTACAGTTTATGTTTTTATGCAATTCAGTAAGTAGCTAATTGAAATCAGTTTTGTCTTAACCATTATCCTTGGGATTTTGGTCATGAATGTGCTTTCAGACAGGAGATGACAAATGAACTGAAAAGTCGCAGGTATGTGTCAATATTATGTATATCTTGGCCTGAATAATATGATAAAACAGATTAAAGAATGCAGTATATACATAAAAA
Source organism: Xenopus borealis (assembly GCA_024363595.1). Lineage (NCBI taxonomy): Eukaryota > Metazoa > Chordata > Amphibia > Anura > Pipidae > Xenopus > Xenopus borealis. Next base: position 55,792,954 of record CM044444.1, read on the forward strand.
CCGCACCAATGTTTTCTTTTTGGTCTAATGCAGTGGTCCTCAAACTTGGCCCTCCAGCTGTTAAGGAACTACAAGTCCCA
>CM044444.1:55795208-55825383 GCA_024363595.1 Xenopus borealis
TACCTGGGCTCTGTCCCTTTGAATCACACGCAAGAGTGCTGTCAGCTGGCATACTGTAAAATCTCCCCCTGACCAGCCACCCATAATAACTATTATATGCCACTGGCAGGAAGAAGGAGGAACATATCCATCCCCTTCCTGCCCCCTAACTTGTGCATCATTCAGAGGCACACTTCAAGGAGCAGCAGGGAAATGCATCTGCAATGAGGCCTGGCAACCAAATAACAAAAGATTATGATACTGAAATTAATATGTAGAGTCCTATACAAATCCAAAAAAGGATAGATTTATTCTTGTCCCCTGGTCCAATTTTTACTAGTAATTCATTCTTTGCAAGTTTCATATACAGAGTTTGAGGTTTTTTTTGAGAGTCACCCACTTATGAATATGGCATTGTTAGTCTCCATGACTGTTTGAACCTTAAAAGGTTTGTTCACCTTTGAGTTAACTTTTAGTATGATGTAGGGTGCGATATTCTGCAACTGGTTTTCATTTTTTAGTTATTTACCTTTTCATTCAGCAGCTCTCCAGTTTGCAGTGTCAGAAATCTGGTTGCTAGGGTCCAAATTACCCTAGCAACAATGAATTGATTTGAATGAGAATATGGAATATTAATAAGGGACGGTTGGAACAGAAAGATGAGTAATAATAGTAATCATAGAAAGATGAGTAAATAGTACAGATAACAATAAATGTGTAGCTTTAGAGAGGATTTGTTTTTAGAGGGGGTCAGTGACTCCCTTTTGAAAGCTAGAAAGAGAAGAAGGCAATTAATTCATAAACTATAAATATTGAAGACCAGTTGAAAAGTTGCTTAGAATTGGCCATTCTATAACATAATAAAAGTTAACTTGAAATCATACACCAAAATTGGGCTCTTCACATCTCCACAGCAGCTGCATCACCTCTGCTCAAACCCTTCTTCATAGATGTCTAACCAAAAGATAAAAAATTACAATAGATGACATGCCGACTATTCAATCATTTCATGACTCTGCAACAGGCCCTGCCCATGCCCTCAAATGCTAGCGGTACAGTAAGGTACAGAGGGGAAAAGAGCTAGTGCTGGTTGCGAAATGCAAACCGTCAATAGGCTATCATCTTGGAGGACTGGCAGTCTAGTGTTTGCCCATAGCTCAGCGAACATGTGGAATGGTTATAAGCATGCATGACTATTGTGCGCTAGTATTCCAGGTCCCCTCTTCTGGTCCAGGCAACTGGCAGGTCGTGGTCTACCAGGGAAATCATGGGGATCGACATCCTGGGCACCCCTGATGTATATGTAATTCACTGACATATTACTCATAATACTCATGTCTTGTGTATCTCTCTGACTTGTGTATTTTGTTTGCCATCAGTTGGAAAGGTATGCATGTATGACATATACAAAAATAAGTGTCTACTTGTCACAGGATGTGATAGCAGTCATGTAAATGTATCACTAACAAGGGTGCTGGAATAATATAATACATTGATGTTTATTGCCTCAGTGTGACTGGTTCTTAATACAGTATATTGGATCTCTGAACCATGAGCAAGTTATTTTAATTTGGAGTTAATGTATTTACTATTGTAGTACTTTCTGGAAAACAATGGTGTTAACATGGGCATTGGGAGATTTAATATTAACCACTTTACTATAAGCAGAGATGGGCAAAGTTGGCCAGGCACTCTAGGCATGGGGGCCGGCCAGCTCTTTGTGCCCGCTTTACTTTTTGTTAGTAAACCATTTACACATGACACATGTATGTATGCAGAACCTTTGATGAATTGGCTTTTTTTAATGTATGAACTACTGTACTTCACGTGCACAGATTACCTTATAAGCCTTCTGTTGTTGACTCGCTGTGTTTACCAGACTGCCAGACTCTCCTGAGCTTTGTGTTAAGGTGATAAAATTAGTCTTACTTTTAAATATTTCAAGCCTCATTGATGCATTTTATATTTCGCTAGTTTTAGGATAGATCAATAAATAGCTGAACAGAATTCTGCACAGAATTGAATAATTTATACTTTGCTATATAGCTATGCAGAAATTCCAGTTAGAATACCAAATGATTCAGAGCAGTCCAAAACTTTGCTTCAGTAGATATTTTCCGTACGTGAATTAGGAGAAACATTGACTAAGAATAAAGAAATTCTGGTTTCAGTTTTAATAAAATTATTATACCCTGACCTACGAACATGTAGCTTGTCTCAGTACACCTTTTTCTACATGCAGTTGATATGGTCAGGATTAAATGGATTACAGAACTAAGATTTTTTTTGTGGAGTTAATTTAAAGGGGTTGCTCACTTTCAAACACTTTTTTCAGTTCAGTTGGTTTCAGAAAGATCACCAGAAATAGACAATACTACATATTTGTGACTATAAAGTATATATAAATATACTACATATTTGTGACTATTTTTCTAATATTGAAGAATAAAGTTTAATTTTTAAACTTCTAAAAGCAGCTCGGGGGGGGGAGGGGTTGATGACTCTAACCGTTCCATATCGATACATTTTATTGATAAATAGTAGTTACATAGTTAAATCAGGTTGAAAAAAGAATGTCCCTGGATTACCGAGCTGCTAGACTGAAACACTAGAAACTGTACAAAAAATAAAGGATAGAAAGCAATTGAAGCTCTGTTAGATTTTCAGCATTTATGGGAAATGTAATATTGGTCACAAACACACAAAATAATTCCCAAATCATTGCAATGCAAATAAGTGTTTTGCCCTTGAGAACACTTCACCCTTCACACAACAGTAGGACATCTACAGCGAATTGTATAGTTTGCGATACTGCCCAGTGTATGCAATAAAACTTCTTAATGAAAAAATTGTTACGCTTGCTACAAAAGTTTACACCACCTTCTAGTAGGTGATAAAGGTTCACAATGCGCAATTAAGATTTGCAATGCAATAAAAGTCTAATGAAGAATATTACATTGCGTCATGCTAATTTTTTTCACAAATTTGTTTTTTTTTGCTAATTTTATTGCATATCCCCATAGGACGCGTTTGCTGTTCCTCTCTCCATTCACTTAGTGCTTGCAATTACTGTAGTTTAGCATGGGAACACAGTGTCCTTCCCAGCTACTAACACCCCCCCCCTGGAACAAGTCAGTTTCCAGTGGGCCTCACACCCCCTCCCAAGGAGGTCTCCAGGTGGCAGTGAAAATTGCACACCTCTTTTATGCCTTATCAGGCAGCTACTGTACCTACAGTATAGCTGGGCAGCTGAAAACACAAACAGGCAGATTCTCTAAAGTGGCCATCGCTAATGACAGTCAGACAGAAATCTCATCCGCAGCCCAACAAGACCGCTTGATCACACTCTTTTCGCTAGGTGACTTTTCAGTCTGTCAAACTTTCATTAGATGCAATTGGATTCAAATTTTACTAAACGTTACCTTTTTTGCCAGAGTTTACTATGCCACCACAGACCGAGCAAACTGATAAAACACAGCTACATCTTCCTCAATCTTATGTTACTGAGATCATATTCCATATGCTGGAAATGCATTAAAGCTGTAAAAAACACTGGCAACTGTTTTTTTTTAAAGCGGGATTGTCTTCAAATGTCCAAAGGCTGATTAGTTATCAGAAACCATACAGCTCAGAATTACAGAAAGGCTGTTTCCTATAGACTATATTTTATCCAAATAAATCAAATATTTAAAACTAATTTTTCTCCTCACCCATTGTGGTTTGCTTTCGAATCATGTATGTCTGGAATCATGTATGTCTTTGTACATAAAAATATAATTATATGATTTTTGGCGGTTCAATTTGTGTTTTTGTGCCACCCTGCAAGTAGAAGAATTGCTGCAGATCCTTGTACTCAAAAAGGAAGAACAGAGACCTTTGCCCCATGAAAACATCACTGGATGCATCCAGCAGCAATATGTTCATGAGGGGCAGAAGGAAGAAGGCACATAGCTCCCTCCTACCAATACCCTAAGTCACATGTTTTTCAGATGTGCAAATTATAAAGTGTGGGAGGGAACAGACTACCACCCCTGCTCAATAATAGGCGATACAAATTAACACAATTTAATACTGTATGGGTTTAGAAATCTTTTTTTAAATAATATGTTATAAGCATATTTGATGGAGAAAAGATAGCGTTACAACCAATATATTGGCATGTTAAAAAATAGAGAAAATGTAAACAAAAAAAATGTAAAAAAAAAAACCACTGACCTATGGTCTCATCAAGCTTTATCATAGATTAAGACTGAAAGAATGTTATAACACTCACTTTATAACACCATTATATTTTATATAAAAATTTAAATTGCAGGGTCTTCAAACTGTTAATTTTAAAATGTCCTTAATAACTTTGTACTCTCTTGATCTTCACAGTTCCCCCTCGAATTGTTGATATTTCTTCAAGTATTGCTGTTAATGAAGGCAGTAATGTCAGCCTGATATGCATTGCAACTGGGAGACCTGAACCTGTAGTTAACTGGAGATACCTGTCCCCTAAAGGTAAGTAATGTTTTACTTATTGATGGCAGGGCAGGATGCTAGCTTGTAAAAACATGTGGAAGACACCATATTTTTCATACTTTGCATCCACTGACATTGGTGGTTGTTGGGGAAAGTCTTGCTATTTTCCTGTATCAGCACAGTATTCGTGAGGGATGGATGAAGGGAAGAAAGCCCCTATCTCAATCCCCTATCTGTGAAAGGTACAAAGGAGCCCTATACTAATTGCATGCCTTATGGTAGGTGGTAAGGTAGGAGTAACTTGCTCCCACCAGTACTGCACTCTGTAGTAGGCACCAGGTTATTAATTTAAATTTTTTGTCATTTAGGGGGTTATTTATTAAAGTTCAATTTGTTCTGGTTGGAGTATTAAAAGGGAAATAGAAAAATAAAAATGTTTTGTGATTTATTATACCCCAAGGCTGCTAAAATTCAGAATAAAAATGTACTCCATCTCAAAACTGGCAAGGTCATGTAGAAGACAATTATTATTAGAATGTATTTATATAGCGTCAACATATTTTGCAGCGCTGTAAAGTAAATGTGTTTATACAACTAAATCACATGAATATTATACACAGAACAGAACATATGGAGTTACATACATTGCAACCAATACCGGTACAAAAGGGGAGGAAGGCCCTGTGCAAAAAGAGCTTACAATCTAAAGTAACAAGACACAAGGTGTGGGAGTGGGCAAGAAGGCAGAAAAGTTGGAAGAAAGTCAGACAGACCATGGGAGAGAATTCCAGAGGAGGGTTGTGGCCCTTGCAAAGTCTTGAATGCGAGCATGTGAGGAAGTAATTATAGAAGAGTGCACTAGCAGCTCAGTAGAGGAGCGTAATAATAATCTGCTGGAATGTAGGATGGGGCAGAGTTATGAAGTGCTTTGAATATCAGGGTCATTAATTTGAATTTAATTCTGAAGGGCAGTGAAAGCCAGTGCAGGGATTGGCAGAGTGGCATGTCAGAAGAGGAACGGTTGCTGAGGTGTATAAGCCTGGCGGCAGTGTTTATGTATTGGAGAGCTGACTATAAGGTCTATGGAGGGGAAAGCCAATTAAAAGAGTTACAGTAGTCTAGATATGATATGACGAGAGAGTGAATTGGCAGCATCTTGTGTGATGATCGTGTTTTGGATATGTTCCTTAGATGGAAGTGACATGATCTAATAAGTGACTGGTTATGTGGAGTGAAGGACAGGGCAGAATCTGATAACCCGAAGGTACCAGGCCTGGGGAGACGGGGTTAGAGTGGAATTGTTAGCTATGATGGATACTTCCAGGATGTTACTGGTGTTAATTGGAGGAAAGAGAACCATTTCCGTTTTAGAGAGGTTTAATTTAAGGTAGCGTTGTAACATCAAACAAGTGATAGTGGACAGGCAGGAGGAGACCAGAGTTAGGAGTTCTGGGTTGAGTATCGTCAGCATAGCAGATATCCCATTTAAAATTGGAAGATATTTTTATCGATCAAAAATAATGAAACCCAATTCGGTAGCTTTGATCTGGCGAACTAGGTGGTTGAATAAAAAAAGGGCAAGTACTTTGACAGTCGAATGGTCGAATATTCGAATTAAATTTTATTCGAATCATTCGATCGAATTTTTTAAATTCACTGGTCGAAGTGGTCTTCAAAAACATTTGAAAATTCTAATCTTTTTGAAAATTTAATCGAACTTCGAATCCTTCATGTGAATTTAATAAATCTGCCCCTAAGTGAATGTAATAAAACTTCTTACTGAAAAAGTTATGTTTGCTTAAGATTAAGGCACCTTCATGCTCTTCTTAAAAGTGGGCATCGCACACTTATGGGCAAATTTATTATTGTTACCTAATACAAGGGCTTTTAGCCCTCGAATTCGGGCGAAATTTGATAAGCATTCGACTATCGAATGCTTATCGAATAGTTTTAGGCTATTTTTACTTCGATATTCGATTTCTTGATAAAATTGTACGATTGAATACCGATCATTCGATTTCACGAAAAAATCGTGAAATTTCCTCACATCGCTCGAAAAATTCGTACGATTCACATGATCAAGGCGTTCAATCGTACAAATGGTATTCGAGCAGGTGATAGAAAAAAAAAAGCCTATGGGGGGCTTCCCATAGGCTTCTATTGCAATTCGGTAGGTTCAATCTGGTGAAGTAAGCAGTCGAATTAAAATTTTAAAGTCAAAGTACTTTGATCATCGAATTATCGAATATCCGATCATTCGATCTATTCGATACGCTCGAATTTTGTGTATTCGATGATCGAAGTGGCCAAATTTGCATGTTCGAATATCCGAAAAAATCGTACAATCGGAATTCGATCGAATTCGATCGAACTATTCATGTGAATTTAGTAAATCTGCCCCTTAAAATTTGCAATACAATGGGGGAAATGTAATTAAAGTCGCAAAGAGCAAAACAATTCACACCAATAAGAATAAAATCCATATCTCGCAATGTAATATTGTTCCTTAAACTGTTATTTCATTGAGAATTTTAATTGCGCACTCAAGTGCTAGAAGGTGTCATAATCAACTCTAAAATTCGCAAACGGCCTTCCACTGTCGGAAGTTGTCGCTAAACAGTTTCCGTGTTCGCAAAAGCTATATTAAAGTTGCACAAAACAAACAATGTTTGTGCAAAGGCATAACTTTTCCCATTGCGGATAGTTACTGTTCTGTTACAGACTTATGACATTCCCCTATAAGAGTTTAAGGAAGAGCATTACATTGCAAAATGCTAATTTTTATTCTTCTTTGTGAAAATTGTTTTGCGACTTTTATTACTTAACCCCATAAATTTGGGATAAGGGATTTAAGGGAGTGCTGGTTCTAGAACTAATAATTGTGAGCTATCTATATATTTACTTCTTGATTAGGCACTTCGTCGTCCATTTATATGGTTTGACATTTTTATTTTTCAGTGCTTGTGCTATTTGGAAAGGGGTTAGAAATTTGGGGTGCCCTGTGCCTCCTGGTTCCAATGGCTATGTGCACAAACACACACACACACACACCCTATACACTTGCAACTCTGTATATCTATAAAGCACTCCCTGTCTGTAATCTGCAGTACGTTCCTTGAATGCATTAACGTGCATTAACGTTTGGTACAAGACAGAAGGTGTTATGCATATTGTGTATTTTGTACAAATTTCTAGTGATGAGCGAATCTGTCCCATTTCACTTCAATGAAAAATTCCCAAAACTGTAAAAAAAAATGCAAAACGTGAATATGTGAAACAAGTCAATAGACAACGAATCTTTTTATACAGTATGTGCACAACTTTTTTTTTCTCGCTCCAAATGCATTAATTTGGAGTCAATGGGGGTTTTTTCTTGTGGTGACTTTTTGTCTGTGATTTTTGGCCAAATGCATTAAAGTCAATGGATGTTTTTTTCTTATGCCATTTTTCTTGTCAATTTTGCTTTCGCAACTTTTTTGTCTCGCCGACAATTTTGTCATGCCAACTTTTTTGTAGCAAATTTTTGCTGCAAAGCCATATCTGCCCCCCCCCAAAGATAATAAAACTTATTTGAAGTGACCTCCAGAATAATCTATTCATAAAACAGAAATGAAGGGGCAGATTTACTAAATTCACAGGATTCGAACTTCGATCGAATTTTCAAAAAGATTCGAATTGGAATTTTCTAATGTTTTTGAAGACCACTTCGACCAGTGAAAAATCTATTCAACAGTCAAATTACTCCCCCTTTAAATTTTATTTCGACTGCCTAGTTCGCCAGATTAAAGCTACTGAATTGGCTTTCATTGTTTTATATCGCATAAAAAAATTCGATTGAATGGATAAAACGGTTTTATCGTTCGATTGAATTTTCGCTATTTGATCATTCGGCCAATCGAATAGCGGTAAAATCCTTCGAGTTCTATTTTATTCCCCAACTGATAAATCTGCCCCTAAGTAATTTCAAACCTAAATGGGAACAAGCTGAAAAAATGTTTTTTGAAATATGTGCTAATGGCATTTTTAGGCCCTTTGGTGTATTTAAAAAAAAATCATAGGAACATTTTACCCCTTTACCTTTACACAGATTTATATTCTGTAACAGTTTATGGGAGGTACTTTTCTGGGTTAATCACTTAGAAATTACTTTTTAGAGAAACATTTTATAATCTTCAGCAGAAGAATGTTCAAGCTCAATTTAACATAGTAGCTATAGGCTACTTTAGCTCTATATCTGTATTGTAAATATTTGCCAAAAATGCTGTGTGTTATTCAAATAGGCAAATTAAATGTTTTTTAAATGCTGTTTTATGTTAAACTATTTAGTATAAAGTAAGCTGCAAGCTGCTGCTGATAGCATTTCCTTGGTAACACTGCACTTGGATGTTTCAACATTCTCTTTTTCCACGTTAGTTTTCTATCATGCTATTTCCAACCTTATTCTCTACTACAGTAATTTGCATCATTAAAGCACTATTAGGGGAATGTAATATAAGTGGGTGATGCAAAAACTATTCTCAATGCGAAAAGTTAAGTTTTTGCGAACCCGGAAACTGTTTAGTGACCACTTCAGCCAGCAGAAGGTCGTTTGCGAATTTTCTATTTTGCGCTAATGCGCTGACAATGTAATAAAACTTCTTACTGAAAAAGTCGCTATGTTTGCTCCAAAAGATTACAACACCTTCAAGCACTTCAATTACAATATGCAATAACGATTCACAATGCAATAACCGTTTAAGGAATAATATTACATTGTGAGATATGGATTTTTACTCTTATTGGTGTGCAATGTTTTTCTCTTTGCAACTTTAATTACATTCCCCCCTATGGGTTTGAGTTTTGCAATGGGTCGGGTACCCACGGGTTTCCTGCAAAAACCTGCAGTACCCTGCGGGTTAAGGGTAGAAGTTCCGGGTGCAGGTATAGATGCGGGTCGGCGATTCTGTGGGTTTGCAGGCCGCGGTTATTCTCAATAGCGATTTTTACAAATTTTTTCTGATCACGCCTACTTCTGATGATATCACTTCCGGTTTATAATGACAGCACTTCCTGATTCTTGATGGTCAGCGGGTCGCGGATTGGTTTGAGGATAAGGTACTTTCAGGTCGGATCAGGTTCAACCGGGTAAGATTGTGGGTGGCGTGACCGGGTTGAAGATTTCAGGTTGCGTGTACAGGTCGGGTACGGGTTCCAAAAAATGGACCTGTGCGGTACTCTAATGGGTTTGATTCAATTAGATGTGTATATCTGAAAAAGACTCTCTATCAGCCCACTTGTTTATTACTTTGATTAAAATTAAATTTACTTATTTCTCAGTTTAGTTTCAACTGTAGTCAGTTGTCTATTTCTCAATTTACTTTCAAACAGTGCTAATGCTACCTATTGATTGGTCATTGCAGGTTACTAGACCTGGAACAAATACTTTACCTGCTATTACTGTGTTCCCTTACTCCTACTACTACTATGAGACTCCCACCTATGGCATTTTACTTTTACTAGGTGTCTAATAACTTATACACAGTGTTTCATTTGCATTTACCACCCAATATACTGTAACTCCAAATGTGCTTTAAATTTTTTTTATTTTAATTAAGAATTAATTTAAATAATTAGTTTTTTAATGGAATTATTTTAAGCATGCAAATAGTTTCTCTTACAATGCTTTAGGAAAAGAACTTACATAATATGTATCCAAAAATGAACTTTGGCCAATTATCTAAAATAACATGAACAGTATTTTCCTTAGACAATTCTTAAGGTTACAAACAACTGTCAGTATTCCATTGGACTGTGTCTGTATCAAAGCTACAATTAAGTCCTTTAAAATGCATAAATGATGCTGTGGCAGGCGCCCACACAAAACTATGCTCAACTCTCAAGTTCATAATAAATCATTTAGAGCATTTTGTAAAAGCAGTGTTTTTATACTGATATAACCTGGGTTAAGAAGCACACATGTGTGACATGCTTCACCTCAAAGTAGATTTTTGTAAAGTAAGTAGTTTTCTGGAATTTTGCATTTCTGTTCCTTACAGATTTGTTCCTGGTAATCTTAATAATTATGTTTTCATAAAATGTGTGTATTGGGTACCATATGTGCATTATTACTAAACATTCTGCAAAACAAAGACTGCAGTTTCAAGAATAAATAAAGGTTAGAACGAATTTATTATATTCAAAACAATTATTACATGACCTTTTTTATAATTAATACTTAATCTGTTTAATACCCTGTATTAAGACAATGGGTAGACATAGTAGAAAGCAGTTTAAGATGTTGGGGTGCAACAAGTCTTGTATGTACCACGGAACTGGTATTTATACATGTATTTTTAGCCCCCAGATTTTGTGGCTGCACCATTAATCCAGTTTTTCTTAGACATTTTAAAAAAAATGTTTTAAAATGAAAATAAAATGTAAAATAAAAGGTATACAGTATGTTGTATAAAATAAGAACAAGACAGAACATTGCAGTTGGATCAAAAAATATTATATCCATTTTCTTGTTAAGTGTTATGATTTTTGGTCTCAGAGTTAGGGTGCTTCAAGATCAATAACAATGAGAAGACCAAATATTGAATCTATCCTTAACTAAAATATTTTGTTGACATTTACCTTTTTGGAACTTATTTTTCCAGTGTCTTCCATTTGACTACAAATTATGGTAAGGAAGCTGTAAGAACCTGTAGACTTGGTCTTAGTAAAGCGGTTGTTTGGTTCAAAATCTTGGTTATAAAAGAAATAGTAGTTATTAGTTGTCACAAAAGCAGGCCTATGTGTTGGACTTTGATCTGATCTGAAGAGTAGAGGAAAGTAACAACATGCCACTGAATTAACAAATGTATGTAGCCTTTGTTGTTTATATTCTAATTGTACCCAAGGACAGGGGAATTTTAATTGCTGCATTAATTCCAAAATAATTGATTGAATAGATGGATAAATTCAAGAGGAGAGTATAACTTTGCTGAATGACAGACAAAGTTAAAATAGTGAGTTTGTTCCCATATAGAAATGAGTTTAATTTGAAGGTACTAAGTCTGCTTTCCATTGATAGAAAAAGTTAGCTATAAATGGAACAAGTGGTCCTTGGGGAATTATTAGAAGAAAAGCATCTTGATTTAGGGGCAGATTTATCAAGGGTCAAATCTCGAATAACAAATACTTAGAAATTTGTATTCAAAAATAGTGATGGGCGAATCTATCCCGTTTCGCTGTGGAGAAAAATTCGCAAAACGAGTCACGGCACGTTTTTGAAGTGCGTCGCGTCTGTGTCGACGTGCGTCGCTTTTGGTGCGCGACTCGTTTTTTTTTCCCCAGCAAATTTTCGACACAAATTTTCGCTGGTGTTTCGCGGTAATTGGCGAATAAATACGCCCATCACTATTCAAAAAGACCAGCCAAAATTAATTAATGTTTTTTTGTTCAAATAGGTCTGTTTTCGATTGAATAGGTCCATATTAGATCAAATTTGAATAGTTTTTTGCAAATTTGAATCCAATTTGGACTATTCCTTAATTGAAGTACACAAAAATAACGTTGAGTTCAAATTTTTTTATTTGAATTTTCACTTAGACACTTGATAAATCTGCCCCTAAGTGTAAATGACCCCCCAAAAATTTTGATGATCGAATTTTCAGTTTTTTCACTTCGAAATTTTCAAAATATCAAATATGGCTGTTTTCGTTCGAAAATGTCCGTATTCGATCAAATGAAAAATTATTGGAATCATTTGATCGAACAATTTCACTAAAATCCTTCAATTTCTCAGAACTTAGAAAAAATTTCAGGACAAGTACTGTGAGGTCCCCCATAGGCTGAAATGGCAATTCGGCAGCTCGAAGTCGAAGGATTTTTAAAGGGCCAGTACTTCTAAATTTGAATTGTATTCGAATTTTCACTTCAAACCTTAGTAAGTCAGCCCCTAGTTGTATAAAAATTGTGTTTTATGTAGGGTTGGAAGTGAAATTACATTTTAGGGGGTAATGAACTATGCTAGTGAACATACAGTGACTCTATATCTCATCTGTTAGGATTATGTCTAATTGTCATTGCAAGGAAATCATTGCTGAAGGCATATAGAAAAGGCATAAGTCAGCATCTCTGATTATACTATTGAGGTTGGGCCTGAGAGCTTTGATTGGGTGTGTGGAAATAGACCTACTTTGGGCGATGGGAAATATGTAGCTGCGCCTTTAAATATTTGAATTTTGCATTAGTTTACCTTTGGAAAGGCAGAATCCACTAAGCTCTGAACCAACTATTCTAACTGACCTTCAATGGAAAAGGTAAAAGAGTTCAGGAGTGCGTGTTAAGCAGACAGTGCTGTGGTTTATAATTTCTGATACTGAAAATGGACTAAAATTGACCAATGGATTTGGGTCTTAGATTGTCAGAATGGACTTTCAAAGGAATATTTTTTGGAAGATAACCAGACCCTATGTCCACCCTGATACTCTGTGACACTTTACAATGCCCATCAGAGGCTCTCTTTTGGACAACTACTGCTGAAGACTATGAGGCAGTTTCAGTAAAGGAGGAAGTGGCCGTCGCTAGTGTAAATTCGCTAGAAAGCCAACCCACAGGGACATCGCCAATTCACAAAACAGGCTCAGATGACAATTTGCTAGCGAACAGGACCATCACTAATGTTCACACTATATCACCAGGTGACTTTTTTTCTCAGGCCAATGGTCATTTATCTGTAAATTTAGCAAAGTGCGGATTTTACTGAACGTTACCTCTTTCGCCAGAGTTGACTTGGATGAATGAATGAAGCTAGATCTTCCTCAGTCTGATGTCAGTTACTTCAAATGTTGTCTGCCGAAAATGCATCAAAGCAGGATTGCCTGCAGTCCTAACAAACTTTTTTTGGCTTAACATTTTTCCCCAGACATTTGAGAGCCTATGGAACATTCATTTTACAGTGGGCTCATGTTTAGGGCATAACATTATATCTTTTGTCTTTACTAATAATACTTGGGCATTTTTAATAAAAAGTGGTAACTTCAAGCATGTGCACCAACATCTCTAATAAAGATGTACATATTCAAATTGACCTTAGCGTAAGATCAGTAGGGAATTTTCGGTAGGCACAAATGAATGCTAGCAAATCTTCGCTATGAAATGCTTGCAGTGCCAAAGTAATGTTAGCAAAACGTCAGTAATATACTGTATATATTAGAAAGAGTTTGGCAAGAGCCTCAGAAGAGTATTCCATTTAGGAGGGGGTAATTCCACAATTAAATCTATGGAGATATGGGTCCATGGCTTCAGGAATAGGAAACCACTGTAGCAATCCCTGAGGTATAGACCTGTATGGTTTTGAACATTGACAAACTGGGCAAGAATCTGTATAATTACCAATGTCCTGTTGTTGTGGGACCACACTCCTCAGACCTGTTTAGGCTTGGGTCAAGTGTCGCAAATGTTCTTTATCCTCACAGTAAAGGCACAACCCTGTAACCCAACCATTATCCCACCTCTGCTTCTCAAATGCCCCCCAGGTCTTAAAGTAAAAGAACCAAGGCTAGAGTTATGGGCAGACAGAGGAACCGTAATGTGCAGCAGGAGAGAACAGGAAGGGTAGTGAGGGATAGGTGGCCAAGATCAAAACCAAATAGTAATGCAGTACAAAGTGAGGATCTGAGAGAATGGTTAATAACAGGCAAAAAGTACAGGCAGACAACTAGCAGAAGTCATGAAAAGGCAAGGTTTAAAGAACGGATATTCAGACTTGAAGACCACCAGCAACTAGGCCAATGTTGGACAATGGAAAATTAGTTTGTGGCGCCGTAAAATATTTCAATTTCACACCAGCACGATGATGCGGCATACCGAATATAAATGGCTGCATATCTAGAAGTAAGCCCCACGTCCTACTGGACAACCAGGTATCCATACAGGGTGCTACAAAAAGTTTGAGTTCTTGGAGAAGAACCAAACAGAGAGGTCCAATTTTCAGCATCACAAGTTAAAATTTGAACATACTCTACAGTAGGCACCTTTTTCAACAATAATTGCAATGACATAATCTGGTGTTTTATAATGCCTGACTACCATAACAGTGCTATACACAAGTAATTTGTACAACTTTGGTGTGCTTCCCTTCTTTGGGAATGAGGAATATACTGTATATGATGTAAAATTTATAGTTTTGTTTTTAGTTCCTCCATATTTTTGGCAAGATTACTGTTTAAAGGGGTTGTTCACCTTTGAGATAACTTTTAGTATGATGTAGAGAGTGACATTCTGAGATAATTTGCAATTGGTTTTAATTTTTTATTATTTACATTTTTTGTTATTTTGCTTTTTATTCAGCTGCTCTTCAATTTGCATTTTAAGCAGTCTTGTAACTAGGGCCCAAATTACCCTAGCAACCATGCATTTATTTGAATAAGAGACTGGAATGTGAATAGGAGAGAGTCTGAATAGAAGGATCAGCAATAAAAAGTAGCAATAACAATACATTTGTAGCCTTACAGAGCATTTGTTTTTTTAGAAGGGGACGGCGACGCCCATTTGAAAGTTGCAAAGAATCAGACAAAAAGACAAATAACTAAAACTATAACAAATAAATAATAAAAAACAATTGAAAAGTTGCTTAGAATTGGTCATTCTATAACATAATAAAAGTTACCGTAAAGGTGAACCACCCCTTTAAGGAGTGTAGATACAGTAAATGATCATTACTCAGTTCTGCCAAGCCTAAGTTGTAAAGGTTGTGGTTATGGAGTTGGCTTCCTTTACAGATTCATATTCAGAATCTTGTTTTACTCCTAAAATAATACAAAGAATTATAAAATAAATAATAGATATGTGTGTAAAAGGCATGAAAGTTTTTGGTCAGAAACACAGGTCCACAATTGGGGTTGTCCTGGTTTACAATGTTATGATTTATTGGAAAATCAAGTGGTTATTTAAAGCAGCGTCAGACTGGATGCCCACGGGGGCTTCCATGACAAGGCCGCCTACCTGCTGCCACCCCCCCAGTCATGACACCCCTCTGGCTCCTGCTTATACCTGTGCAGCAGTTTTGGCTGCAATAAGGGCTGGGGGCCCAATTGGGGGGGGACAATACTGGCTTTGGAAATTGCGGGTCTAGGTCAGCACCAGGGCCCACCATGTTTTTACCTGGTAGCTTGACGGCCCAGTCTCACCCTGATTTTAAAGCTATGTTTATATATTTTGAGCAGAACTGTCTTGGAATAACTAAGCTTGAGCAAGGGACACAGCTACAAGTGGATGTTGTAATACATTAGAGCAAATGTTGAGGAATGGGGAGTGGGTTATATATAAAGTGAATGCATAGAGAATGTCAAGTAAAAAGAAAAGTGAAAAAAGAAGAAGAAATGCAATTTGCTGCAGCATTGTGAATATAAGAGTTTGGAATCTTAATTTCCCTTCATTCATTTTGTGTTTTTCATTTACATTCTCTCATCATAGATCTCTTTATCTTTCACGTGATTTACTACATCAAATTTATTTCTCTGTTTCTGCATTTAAAGAAAAATGTGGTACATTAACTATGTACGTATTTGAAATGTATTTGATCTAGTCATATCACTCTATCTCCTCATCTCAGTCCAGTCTTTCATACATGGGAGCGGAATTGCTCTGCCGTTCACCCTCTTTATGTTCATACACTGCTTATCTCTATTTCTTCCTAACAGGCTGAAAAAGGGGGAGGATTTGTTGGCACACAGGAAGTAAGTTTGTCCTTTCGGGCACCTCGGAATTTGTTTCTCACACACTGAATTTTAAGAAATGAAAAAACAAGGGAAATGCCAGTGCAGCAAAGCTTTACTACTGAAATGTTCTGCACAGCAGAGCTGGAAGCGCTCCTGAAATTTGTTCATTATAGTCTTATGCTACCCCTTGGCAAACTCCCTCATCTCCCTGTGACTCACAAGGACAATTAGCCACATCTTGGGTTGAATGAAGTAAATTTTCCTCCTAATACTCATACCAACCAGCCTGTAATTGTAAGATTACAGGCTGCACGGTCTGTGCTAATCCAGAGACTTCACCGTTAGATTAAAGCTCATCTCCAGTGCTGACTTTATATACAATATAAACACCATTGGTATACAGAATGAATAATATCATTATTCCTTGCACATGATGTAACTACATAAGAGAGGACACTCAGGAAATGTATTTGCATTCAGCAAAGCAGGAAGGGACTTGGAAAGATAAAACTAAGTTTCTTTACGATTTCTGCTTCATTCAGCATACCGTTATTTAGAAAACTACTGATGCTTGAAACAACAGTTTCATAGTAAAAGGAATACTATCATGAATGTTATGGTATGGTTTCCAATACTATATTATGCTGAAATTTTGGTTTTTATAGTGGTGTGCAGGCAGCCATCACATTTCATTATACAAGATATTGTTCTTATAAACAAACAGTTCAGCAAAGTGCAAGTGCTTTCAGGCAGCTAATGCCTTAACTTAGTTTTTACCTCCAGGTTCAGTACAATCCATCATTTATCCTGCTAGATGCTATTCTCACATATACCACAAGGTAGAACATGCACTGCAAATACAGATTGCGGTCATCCCATTACAGCATTTAATGACCAGTTACATAACAGTGTTATGTGATGTTCAGGAGGGCTGTGGACACCAAATATTTTGTTTACAGATAGTCAGAGGCAGCTAAAATGTCCCACTACAACCATTACGATTATTACATGAATGCACCTTGAGTGACCAACATGGAGCAGTGGAAGACGGCATGTCACCACTCTGTGTGCATCAGCCACAGCATATTTAATACTTTAAGATTTTATACTTAAAGAAAATGGATACAGACTGCCCACGTACATTACAATTGTCAGTCAGTGGCTACTGTCCCAAGGAAATTAAGGGACATATGTATTATGTGGTGTAAAAAAACAGTGGGATAATACACCAGACATCACCAGGCTTTCTTAAAGGAATTGTTCAGTACAAAAATAAAAACTGGATAAATTGATAGGCTGTGCAAAATGTTTCCAATGTAGGTAGGCAAAAATGTAATGTTTAAAGGCTGGAGTGACTGGATGTCTAGCAGAACAGAACACTACTTCCTGCTTTTCAGCTCTCTTGGTTTCCATCGACTGGTTAATCTGGTGACCGAGCAGTAATCAATCAGTGATTTGAGGGGTGGAGTACATGGGTCATAACTGTTGCTTTTGAATCTGAGCTGAGGATCAAATGCCTATGACTAAGTATCTGAGAGGTACTAAACGTGTAAGGCGGAACAACAATTGGTGTGTATGCCTATACTTTTAATCTTTGACTAATAAACAGTGATTTTTTAACTTAAAAAGTTTTTCTTGGAATATATTTAATAAGTTATCCAAGGATCAATTGCAAACTCACTAAACAGTTATGTCCCATGTGGACCCCCTTCAAGTCGCTGACTAACTCAAAGTTAGAGAGCTGCAAAGCAGGAATTAGTGTTCTGTTCTGTTAGACATCCAGTCACTCCAGCCTTTATACATTACATTTTTGGCTAACTATTTTAGAAACATTTTTACTTTGCACAGCCTATCTATTTATCCAGTTTTTATTTTTACACTGAACTGTTTCTTCAAGTAAGCAGTGTAAAATAACTGTGTCAAATCTGGTGTTTGCATGGTGTAAAGTTACACATAGCTTTGCCATTTATTTTACACAGCTGTTTTTAGTAATTTTTGTTTTACACAGCATAAACATGCCTTAAAGTATAGTAATAGTTACTGAGCAATAGCACACCAAGTAAATTATGCACTGAGGGCAGTATTAGCACATTATAGTAGCACAATATGCAATTATAGACAGTGTATATCAGCATAAAGTAATAGGCAGTGGACACTGATACCCAAGCACATGGTATACAGTAAAACAGGGGTTGCCCAGACTTTATTACTCTGGGATCTACTCTTGATGCCTGGCCTTGATCAGGAGATTTACCCTGGTAACGCCCAGCAAATGTTTTGACCACGCCCATTTTTCGACCACACCTCCTAATTAACGTGTTCATTTTACAAAATTTGGCTGGTTATGAATGTTTAAACACACTCCCTTTCCCTCCATGATTGCTGCTCATCCCTCCCTTTCCCTACCTCCTCCTGTGCTACTGTTCTTGTGCTCTCCTTCCCTCTCTCCCATTCCTGCTGCTCTTGTGCTCTCCTTCCCTCCCTCACGTTCGTGCTGCTGTTCGTGTTCTCTCCTTCCTTCCCTCCTGTTCATGCTGCTGTTCTTGTGCTCTCCCTTCCATTCATGTGGCTTCTTGTGCGCCTTCTTTCCCTCTTGTGCTGCATCTCTTCTGCTCGCCCGACCTCCCTCTGTTCTTCAGTCCAGCCCCGCCATTCCTCTCTCCCTTGCTTACTCACTCTGGACATCAGCCCCAGATTGCGGGCTACCAGGGACATTGGCAATATCTACTGGTAGACAGTGACCAATGTCATGGGCACCCCTGCAGTAAAAGACAGCAGCATTAGCAGCCCTTTAACTGCTTTACCTTCTACCATATTAAGCAAAGTATCTGGGGTTGTAGTGTGTCAACTGTGCAGTAGAGAAAGCCCTACATGACTACAGTGATATGTTGGGAAAGTCAAACGGCATGGTTCTTTATCCTGCACATTAGAGAGCACAGTACATTCAAAGTATAATTAAGGTATAGTTTGACCACTATTAATGGGCACTGCTGGAAACATTAATTTACTATATAGTTCGATGCTGTGAGTTTAGGTTTTAACCAGTCTTTTGTTTTGCCTCAACTTTTTAGTTAGAGAAAATCCTGGATATATTTTTATCAAACTATCTAGCAAGGAATGCTAACGTTCACTGATATGAGGGAAAGTATTAATGACCATTTGTAACACTAAACTGTCTAAAATTAAAATGGGTAATAGGTACTCTCTCCAACAAAGAAATACTTTGACAAAGAAAAAAAAAGTGGTTAGCCACCACTTTACGGTGGCATAACTCTATTCATGCTAAATCTACAGTTAATGAGGGAAATATAATCATCATGGTTATTCTATTTATTTCAGATAGTAGAAGTGTTAACCTTTTCATTCTGATTGACAGACATATCAACAGATAAAAGCTAGGTGCTCTCAATTCCCTAGACTCATTTGGGAAGATGCCATTGATAAATTCTGGCAACAAATAGTAGGGCAGTATGCTAAAAATGCAAAATGTCAGGGGAGTTTCAAGTAGACCTGTAGATATTTGCATTCTCAATTAAGGACCTATTTTATTTGCATGCATGATTAGCCTTGTGTAACTGTTGTAACAAACAGATATGCAAATTGCCTTGAAGCTGAATATTTGTATTTTTCCATTGAACTAGAACTCAATAGTGATGGGCAAATCTATCCCGATTCGCAGAAAAATTTGTGAATTTCCAGCGAAATTCACGAAGCGAGTCTCGCCACGTTTTTGATGAGCGTTGCGTTGTTTTCAACGCGCGTCTCATTTTTTTTTTACACCAGCGGATTTTTAGCAGGCGAATTTTCACCGTGGTTTCGCAAATTAATTTGTCGCCGGCGAATCGTAGGAATTTGACGCGAATTTGCGGCTGGCGAATAAATTCGGCCATCACTAGAACTCAATGATTTGTTGATGAACATTTCTGAATTTATATCTTACACATGATTTCATGTCTCAGTTCTGTTATAATAGAGCAATCCTTCCCCACTGAAAAACATATGTACACATTTGTGCCTTTTTCAGTTGGCTGTGGTTGGAATTTGGGTAGTTGAACTAAGTGAAGTAAAAATCTAATGATGCTGGGTCACAGTAACTGGGACTAGTAATGCATTACAACATTGTAAACATAGCAACTGGGTCTACTACAGGTGTGTTGGTGTACTACCTGAGTGCTAACTGTAATTGTTTTATATTAAATATTGGTTTGCTGATTAATATGTCCTGTGGCACAAGTACATTGCAAATGTAAAGAATACATGCCTATATTGTCAATAGACTAGTACAGGTAAGGTATCGGTTATTGAAAATGCTCAGAACCTGGCGTTTTGCGGATAATGGATCTTTCCATAATTTGGATCTTCATACTGTAAGCCTATTAGAAAACCATGTAAACATTAAATACATATATTAGGCTGGTTTGCTTCCAATAAGGATTCATTATATCTTAGTTGAGATCAACTACAAGGTACGGTTTACTTTACCTCATTGTTAAAAATAAAATTGGATTATTTGGATAACATGGAGTTTATGGGAGATGGCCTTTCCATAATTTGGATCTTTCATTCCATACCTGTATACATTTTGCAGTGGATGAATCTCAATATGTGTAGAAGTCTGTTTGAGCTGGCTACCCCTGATCCAGTTGCTTGTTGATTTATTTCATAATAACTGGGTGGGCTAATGGCACCTGTCAAGAAACTGGTTTCCTAGAGAACTTCAACAATTCAATGTTTTTTGACCAATTTGCCCATGACAGATTTAAAGGAACAGGTCAGGGTAAAAATAAAAACTGGGTAAATAGATAGGCTGTGCAAAATAAAAAATGTTTCTAATATAGTTAGTTAGCCAAAAATGTAATGTATTAAAGCTGGATTGACTGGATGTCTCGCATAACAGAATACAACACAACATCCTGCTTTTCAGCTCTCTAAATCTGAGTTAGTCAGCGAATTGAGGGGGGGCCACATGGGACATAACTGTTCAGTGAGTTTGCAATTGATCCTCAGCATTCAGCTCAGATTCAAAAGCAACAGTTATGACCAATGTGGCCCTCCCTCAAGTCACTGATTGGTTACTGCCTGGTAACCAGGGTAACCAATCAGTGTAAACAAGAGAGCTGAAAAGCAAGACATACTGTTCTGTTAGGTTAGACATCCAGTCACTCCAGCCTTTATACATTACATTTTTGCCTAACTAACTATATTGAAAACATGTTTTATTTTGCACAGCCTATCTGTTTACCAAGTTTTTACTTTTATACTGAACAATTCCTTTAAGAGATCATATCTGATGCTATCGCATCAGAACTTGATACTTTAATATTGTAAACAAGAGACCATAAGTGGTTGGGTAGATTCAGTGTTTGTGGACACTTAGGGGCAGATTTACTATTGGTTGAATTCGAGGGTTAATTTAAAATGCTGGACACTTCTCTGCCATATTTAAAGGCATTAGTAGCAGGAGGGGGGAGGAATTGTTCCCACGCCGTTTGTAATATAGTGGATTTATACTGGACTAATACAATAGGCTGAATGGGAACACAACTTTACCATACTTGATGTATGCATTAACAGAGCTGCTAATATAACTTTATCGCCACAAACCACATCGTACCTCCTATAGCCTTGGTTTTAATATTTATGTGTTTTAGGGACACGGTCCCGCACTGCTTCTGTGTATTTTTGGAACAGTGTGTCCATGGGTGTGCGTCCGATGCAAGGCATTGTGTGTGTTTTTTTTCATATAGAATGGTTACAAATAAAAGTTAAGTTTTATATTTCAATCACACTTTTGTCTGAACTGGTTAGCTAGAGGTGATGTGCATTTGTCCTAATTAGTAGGTCACTGCACACACTTCAATTTTCTTTCTTTTTTCATTGGTTTAAGTATTTCTAACCTGCGGACAATATAATCAGACTATCTGACTCAATCTTTTTGTCATATATTAATTTAAAATGCTTCACATAGGGTTATACAGCAATTTGGTAGGTTCAATCTGGCGAACTAGGCAATCGAAATTTTTTTTAACAGGTAAGTACTTTGACCATCGAATGGTCAAATGATGGAATAGATTTTTCTTCGAATCATTCGAATTGATCGAATTTTTTTAAATTCGATGGTCGAAGTACCCAAAAAAGAATCTTTTTGTAAATTTGATCATATTTTGAATCATTCATGTGAATTTAGTAAATATGCCCCTTAATTACTGGTGCTTTGAACATATATACCTTACATTTTGGAAATAATATATTGTGCAACTGGGTTGCCTTATAAACTGCAGCATTATCTAATCAGTATTAATAAAAAATATACTTTTATCATACCTTTCTATAGTCTCTCTCTCTCTCTCGCTCTCTCTCTCTCTCTCTCTCTCTCTCTGTTATTTTTCTTTAGCCTTGTGAAGGGAAAAATATTCATTTCTGAAAACTACCTATATTTTAAATTATGTATTAATCTTGATGTATAGTTCACAGCCAGAGGGGGCTGAGTTCAGTGGACAAAGCCTGCTTCGACTCTCATTGCCAGATTACATTCTTTCTAAAGGTGCCTCCCTCGAGATATCAAGTTAAGAATTCCTGTTGAAGCTGTATTATGTCTCGGCATCAACTTGCCCTATATATGATCTGGGGATTTATTTGGAGGTGTTAGTGAGCTATTTTGCATCTCTAGTGCTGCCAACCGTATGTGCTACAAAAAGAGCTCTTTCCCCAGGCACTTCTTAAGGGTATAAATCCAGCAAGGAAAGCAAGACTGCTCCCTCGGGCTTCACACCCAGGGAAATGTGAAGAACTGGATATTAAAATAGGCAGAATTCTATATTAACCCATGCAGGGAACTACTTATAAGAAAGAATAATAGGACACTAGGCATTCCAATTAAAGTGATAAAAATGGCTTCTAATTTATATTGTACATTCTGATTTGGGGAAGTACTTTTATCAAAGGTCAGATTCAAGTGAGTTTTTTTTTTTAACTCCCTTAAATGTGTATATTCGGGGGGAGGGGTGTTATTTAAGAAAAAAATTGAATATCTACAACTCAGACAAATTTTACTGACCCAAAAACTCAAATCGAATCCTCCTAAGCTTCATTAAACTTTTTTACTCCAAAAAAACTGGGAATGTCGGGAAGGCTACGCACATCTGCAAATTGGTCACTGGACCTCTCCAATTGACTTATACAGTACACTAATTTGGCAGGTTTTAGGCGGCAAATAGTCAAATTCTAATTCTTAAAGGGCCAGAGTAATATGAATCTCAAAAATCGAATAATTCACTAGTCACAGTTTTGACCAAAAGAATAAATTATCAGAAACAATAAATATTTTACATACTTATCTATATAGCTGTCCTATTTCATTGGTACAAATAACTCATTTTTCACAAGTGACTCTTCAGTTAATCAAGAGTCATCAAGAAAAATGGAAGCATAGTCATAGTACATTTTGACAGGTTTCCATACTGTTCAGGTCTGAAAATGAAAATGATTCAGTTTTTTACAAAATAAATCAAAACCAAATATGTCTTGCTTGCAACGAGATGCTAAAACATGCTTAATCTTCCACATACTGTACTACATTGATAGTACAGTATGTGGAAGATTAAGCATGTTATAGCATACTGTACTACATTGATAGTATTGTGTTGTTTACTTTCTCAGATACAATAAATAATATATCTAGACATTCTTTTTGAGAACCTAATGTTTTTTTAATTTTGGTTTTTGTTAGATGTATGTTATTTAGTCTTATGGAAAATGTGCAGATCATCCTGGGACTAGTCAAAGACAGTCATTTTCTGGAGATCATATCATATTTAGTATTCTTGCCTACCAAAAAATATATACTATACTAATGTTGCTTTTACCAGTTTGTAAATGAGATACAGTGTACTGGATGACAATTCATCATATGAAACCAGCTAAAGAAATCAACTATTCTAGACTAAATATGAAAATGGAAAAAAATCTGTGACTTTTTGTCTTCCCATGACTGCTGCTTGCCTGTTATGTGACTCCCTTATCTATCTGCCCTCATGTACACAAGAAATCTATGCCTCAGGGTCTTTTCATTACTTAACTTAAAATTGACAGAAATAGGGATTCTTTTTCCGATCTGTAATTTGTGCGGTGGCTGATTTCTCCCGCTCTGCTGACTGTTAAAATATTCCACTCCCACAGGAGCTTTCCGTTTTAGGATACAATGAAACCAACAATCTACAAGTGTCTGAAACTTTTTAATGGATTCGTTTTCTGTTTTTTTTTTTTTTAATGAATAACTTTGTAATGCACAGATGCAATCATGACATTTCTAAAAGTGATAAATTGTTGTCAACTATTAATTTATTAGAAAATGCACATTTACATTGATGGCTATTATGGCTAGGAAAAACAGGTTTGTATTGGATGTATTCAAGGAAGAGGAACTCCATTTAATGTAATTAAATCAGCTTACTTTTTCAGGCATATGGATGAGAAGAAGCCATCTTAAAAGTAATGTGAAAGGAAATGCATGGTTATATTAGCCCCTTGCTCCAGGAAAAAGCAGATACAGGACTGGGGTACATATCAATATTTTGATATGTACCCCAGTCCTATATCTGCTTTTTAAATGCAGTGGGGTAACTGCCATAATGCATACTCCATGAGTTCACCTGGAGAGTGGTGCCTGGTAGTCGCAGGGTATGCTGTATGATTTCATCACTGCCACCCCTCGCTGCCCACCCATCCTCTGCAAGGAAACAAACGAGTACAAGCTGTCCTCATGCTTTGGGGGCTCTCGTTTTTTTGGAGACGGCATGGACAATAGTCATTTTGCCATTTATTAAAGCGTTCACCTCTAAATGGACTTTTAGCAAGTTGTAGACAGCGGCATTTCATGCAACTGATCATTCCTGTGTTTGTTTTTTTTAATTATGCAGCTCTCCAGTTTGAAATTTCTGGTTGTTGGGGTCCAGTTTACCCAAACAACCAACTAAGCAAGAAAAATGTAAATGTTTCTAAAAATAGGAATACTGTACCATGCTAAAAATTGTCTTTGTTTAGGTTAAGGTTTAGTACCTATTTTTGCTTCACAGGGAAGGCTGGCTCTAGTTTATCACAGTTTTTTGCCCCCAGATACAAAGTAAATACAGGTATGGGACCTGTTATCCAAAATGCTTAGGACCTGCAGATCTTGGGCTCAGATCCATATTTCCATATCTTTATTTTATAGCATATGGATCGATTTACCAATATTTCAGCCTCTTAAACTTTTCAAGTGAGCTTTTGTTCACATTTAAGACAGACACCTAACTGCTGGCAGAACTTTGTTCACACCAGTTTTCAAAATGGAGATTCCAAATATTGCATATCACAGCTTGAACAAAAGCGTTTTGTGCTAATATTTCAGTCCGCTACAGGCTGTTTGACAGACATGTGCTAGTTTTAGGGGAAACCGAAATGAAGGAAGGGAAGGGTCTATATGCTAAGCATGACTTGAAAACATGCCATAAAAAATATAGTTGTTGAAGAAAATGATCGTGCTAAAGCCTTCTGTGTTGAGCTTTTCATCGTGTATAAAGCACCAGGCAGATTTATTGTAGGAGTATACTACAGAGCCCCTCATGTAAATGGTAAGGATCAGGCTCAGCCTTTGTTGCATAATAGAAAATGTTGAAAATGTGCCAAGTCTTAATAAAAGGGGATTTTATATTATTAGTGCACTGTGCATCATTGTGAAAACACTGATTTGTAAATGAAAAACTGCTTGAATTGTACTTTGCACTTTATTCTTCAATTTGGAACTTAAATGAACACTATGGTTCATCTGGGGATTGCTCCTGAAGGAGTGATGCATACCTGCAGATCAACCAGTTTTGGTACTAGATCATAATGATTCTGAGCTGCCGCTTACTGAAATATGAACCAATACCAGTCAACCAACCAAACCAGTCAATCTGTCTAAACTATTTTTGACTGAACATATTTAATGTATCACTTGCAAAACACTAATAGGGGAATGTAATGTAAGTCGGTAACGCAAAAACTATTCACAATGTGAAAAGTTTAGCCTTTGCGCAAACAAATTTAGCTTTGTGCGAATGCAATATACCTTTTGCGAAGCCGGAAACCGATTAGCGACCACTTCCGCCAGTGGAAGGCCATTTTGCGAATTTTATACTTTGCGCTGTCAATGTAATAAAACTTCTTACTGAAAAAGTCGCAATGTTTGCTCCAAAAGATTACGACACTTTCAAGCACTTCTTAAGAGTGCGCAATTACAATCTGCAATGGTGCACAATGTTTTTCTCTTTGCAACTTTAATTACATTCCCCCCTAAATGTATTTAATGTTTCATATCATAGTGAAATTAAATACATATATATATATATATATTTCTTAAATTATACACATTATAGTGAACAAACTATATAGCTTCGACTCACAAATAAATTGTTTACATGATGTAGTCAAATTCAATAAATCTGCTTTTGTACCACCAGTGTATTTGTTTGGAAGGGTTAAAGGCCCTCACTGCTCAATTGTCATGGTTACTGGAGGCCTATAACTGGTCAGTAGAGTTGTCATGGTTACCATTCTCTTGGCACTGCATATTTAGTCCCATAGTGTTGTCATGGTTACAGTTGGCCGGTATGAAAAAGTAACAGGTGATTTACTTCATGGTGTAAAAAAAAAATGTAAACGAAGAATAACAATAATATACTAATGAAATATGTGCTAGGTGGGGTGATGGCACTATTCCTTTAATGCTACGCTCTCAAAGGTTACGTTAGCATAAAGCAAATGCATTGTTACAGTTGCAGTATGTAATGTATGCCCTGCTTTTATTATACATTATCAACATATATAAAGTTGACCTAAAATGTGTTCCCATCAGAAAGGTTAAAGATGGCTTTCTGCTCACACTTTTAAATCATAGTGACATTTGGCTGAGATAGGAAGTAGGGAGGTCATCTATCACCAGGGTCGGACTGGGCCAACGGGAAACCAGGAAAAAATCCGGTGGGCCCCCACTCCAGTGAGCCCCTCTGGCCCAGATCCACACCCTTCCTGCACAGTGCTAATGCGCATGTGCGTGGGGGGGAGGCGACAGACCTCTGGTCCGGAGGGGGCCCTGAGGCAGAAGTCCCGGTGGGCCCCGGGCCCCCAAGTCCAACCCTGTCTATCACATGGGTGAAATCTGAGCAGGGGGTGAAGTGGTTGATGTCAGGGAGAGTGACATCAGGAGCAGGCGATCAGTGAGAAACTGAGGACTTTTAATATAAAGCTGGGACTGTGGGCTGAGCTTTCAAAGTCAGGACAGTCCTGCAGAAAAAGGAACAATTGGGAGGTATGCGATTCTCTTTGGAAATCTAGACAGGCAGTTTTTGCTAAGACAGCCCTTCCAAAAACTGGGCTGACCAGGTGAACATGCTTTAGGATTTTTTGCTGGGTTTACTGTAGATCGTGGAAAATTTTGATTCTTGTTGCCTGCCCTATATTTCAATCTAATATGGCTGCAGAGGGAGGCTTGCCAAGCATTGCTGAGGATGTTAGGTTTCCGATGTTGAGAAATTAATTTGCTTATATGAGTATGTTAATATAATGTTAGAGAACAACTTGTACTTATGTTAATAAAAGCCATGCTTGTTTTCATGCAATATTGGAATGTTTTCTGTGGCCCTGATGTTGGTATAATGGGGGTGCTAAAAATGGGAAGGTTAGTATGGCCAGACAGCTTGACACTGCACCAGTCGTGTCCTTTTCCTTATTCTGTAACTTTCCTGTGAGCATTAATGGAAAACTATACCCCCAAAATAAATACTTAAACCACTGAGTTTTTTTGATCGAATATAAAAAATTTGAATGGTTAAAATTGTTCGATTCGAGTGATTTTATCGTTCACATTTTTGATATTCGATCTTTCGAGAATTCGAATTGCATTAAAACCCCTCGAATTCGAAATTCAAATTCGAGGGGTTTTAATTCGATAAAAATTTGTGGGCCGAATTCAAGGTTTAATTAACTAGTTAATTAGTAGTGATGGGTGAATAAAATTTCGCTGGCATAAAAAAAACGAGACGCACGCCAAAAATTACGCGACGCTCTGGAAATTTGCGTATTTTTCGGTGAAGCAAAACGGGATACAGTCGCCCATCACTCTTAATTAGTAAATGTAACCCTAAGTGTCATATTAAAGAATCGTACCAAACTGGAATATATATAATATATTGCCATTGAACCATTATTTCATGATGTTTCACCTGCCCAAAAATACAAATGTGGGAGTAAAAGACAGAACTTTGTCCATTAATAGGGTCATGTGACCTAACATGTTTTGTTTGTTTGTGTGCATGTTGAATCATAGGATACCGGGAGGGCCTTACTTATAAATTTGGGATTACCCAATGACACATACTACAAAAATTATATTTTAATGCAAATGGTTTATTTACATTAAGCAGTGTTTTACATACGTATGAGCTGTACGTTGTTTGCCTGTATACAATGCTGTCTATCTGTTTCTAGCATCAATTTAACTCTTGGTGGTAGGCAAAAAAGACGTTAACTACCTTTAAAACTTGATCAGGATGGTGAAGGAAGTAGACTACGGTAAGCAAGGTTCTACTACTAATAAAGCAAGTTTAAATGCAGGTGGACTGGGGTAAGGTCCACTGAATTCAAATTGCAGAAACATTAGGTTATCTATTAGCCTCCCTTGTATTGTTCTGCTCCCGGTGAGTATTCTTCTACATCATTTACTATCTGTTTTTAAAGGGCAGCGCAAATTTCAGATTTACAAGAACATGGCATAAGGGTTATCTTACAGTGGTTCTGAAATATCAAAATAAATATTTTTTGCCTTATTTGCTTCTCAGAACTTTTGACCAATAGCCAAAGGACATTGGTGTTTATGACTGAATAGCTTTTGAACACGGCATCTAAGAGTCATATGACTGAGATATACAGCAATATTTTTTATATAAGAAAGGTGATACCAGCCTTTTAACATACAGAAGCATGTAATGTTTTAAGTTTAGACTGGAAATATGTTACAGTAGTTTGACATAAAGAAAAATATTCAAGCCACCTCATTTACCATGGTGGTTACTTCACTAAAAGTATTTATATACTATATACTGGCTTTTAGTGTATAACTACAGTGTGAGGATACTTCTATGAAGTATAAAAGCTTCCACAGTAAGATGGGAGATAAATGGATCATATCCTTGTGGGTAAGTATTTCAGATTATCAGGTCAGAGATGATGTTCCTTTCTTTAGTGTGGTGAGGCAGGTTATTAGAACATATGCATACGTATATAAATATTTATAACGATAATCTCTGCTTGTCTCACATGCATATTCCCTCACTCTGTGACTGCACTGTTCGGCAGAGTTTGTAAGCAGTTAAACATCGAGACTGACGGCTGTTCACCTTGTTTACTGGACGTTTAATTACTCCTCTGCCATAATATTATCTCTGAGCTGTGACTGCATCACGGTTATCACAAGGATATTATCCATTTATTATCTCCTGTAAGGGGGAGAACACAATGACACACAGGAGCCAGCTTAATGAAGTAAATGACACTACAGCCCATAATAATCAAGCTCCCCAAATCAACCCTAAATCTGCCATGCCCTTTCAAGCTGTCCCTGTAGCGAGATCTCCACTCCATCAGAAGGCTACAGAGACCGTTTACACAAAAAGCTGCAGGCTGTGGCAAGGCTCAAAGCAATCAGCAAAATGAGTTATATCAAGTATCTGAAAAATACTAATGCTCACGATGCTGTTGATGCAAGTGTAGTAAGTTGTGGTCGTTGTAACTTGAAGTCATTTTGTGCTGCCCAGTGGGGCTGCTTTCCCATTATACTAAATTGGAGAGATATGACAATTATAAGCAGCATAAGAGATGGTGATAACGAGATTCAAAAAAGATGATGACATATTTGTAGTGTGTCAGGTAAGATTTCTATCTTGGTTCTTTTGCCACTAAAATGTACCTCAGAAGTAGGGATGGCGCGAACCGCGGAAAAAAAGTTCGCGAACATGTTCGCGAACTTG